>KK116042.1:244753-295511 GCA_000611955.2 Stegodyphus mimosarum
TTTTTAATTATAAGTAATTACAGAAACACTGTTAAAAGGACAAATTTTTGGATTAAATCTAATGCGAAAAGCGAAATGTATACTATATTGCCACTTATATCCATTACCAATAAAATGAATTATTTTATACGCATTTATTCTAATTTTTCCCTTTTCACGTGAATTTCTTTAAAATCATCATATCGTGTGCACCAAGAAATTTTTTTCTTTCTTTATATTTTTTTCCACGGCGAATACTATTGTTAAAGGCCTATTCCCAAAATTTTTTTTTACTTCTGCTTTGCCATTGATAATGGTATAGCCTTTTTCAAAACATATGTATTTCTCACAGACGATTCATGTCTAAATCTCTGGATTCTTTATTATTCAGTGCTAAATAAGTTATACTTAACGTTTCATTTATTGGGCTTTCCTTTCCCCAAAACTGGTTGCATTAGACGTTATTTAAAGTAAATAATAAAATAAGTACCAATGTAAGCAGTAAACATTTTGTAAAATTGAAATTTGATTGTGGGAAAAAATTCGAATCAATAAAATATACTGTAAGTTTCAGCAAAAGAATAGATTACTGATAGTGTAATTTGCGCTTCGCCTTCTATGTACACATATTTTATTAAAGCTGTATAAGATGCTTATGATCATTAAGAAATTCAAGACGTCCCCTTTGAAACAACTTTACTCAACTCTTAGACATCAATATATTATGTTGCATACTTCTGATATTCAGTATTATATTAATCAAAATATTTTTATGATTACATTTAGAACTTCTACTAATTTTGCAGCAAAAATTATTACTGTTAAAATAGACGTCTTTTGAATGTTAAATAATAATTGCTATTTTAGATTTATGAAAATAGGAGTCAAAATTTGCTTACTTTTAAAAACGTTTCATATAATTTACAATTATTGTATTTTCTTATGTTGGTGTGACGATTAATAATGAATAAATGCAAAATCGGAAAGTTATAAGTCTTCCTTTTAATAAGTCTCAGTTAAATGTAAAGGAAATAGAGAATGTCAATATCCTATCTATGAATATGACGATGTATATGAAAACGATATGGGCAAACTAGATTTGGATTTCTAGCAATCTGCAATATGAAATTGATGAGAAAATTCTCAAAACACTAGTGAATACGTGTATTTCTCAAGTGTATTTTTTTTTGTAACAAACAAAGCAGAATGCTATTTAAAATGTTTGGAACTCCCGTTAACCAAAATGCTTTTATTATTTTTGAAACTGCAAAAGGATTTTAAATTCTCAGAATGTGTATTTACTTAAGGAAACATGAAATACGTTGGATATGAGATCTGCCTTGCTCAGAAATTGTTTTTATTAAGCTCAGCTGAATCTTTTGTTTGGCTCATATGACCGAGCAATTTATCAGAGTCGAAAGCCTAGACGCCGTTGTTGTTAGATAAAGGCTCATGTCCGTCTTACCAGACAATCGTTCGATGAATTGCTGGCTTTGATACCTAATCATATTAATTTATTTTGTGCCACGTTAACAGTCGGCCGATATTCTGAGACCTACAGCATTATTATTGCTGCCAGGTCAGACACAAATCATCTTTCTGCAAGATAATGGACACGTGCATGTGGCGAATGCTTCCAAGGAATATCTGCATAATATCAGAACACCCTTTTGGTTTGCCAGGTCTTCAGATCCTTTTCCAGTCAAACACATATGTTATAAGGTACTTTCTTTCTCTTTACCGCATGCCTTCATTGTGCAACTGGAAAACATGTCCGGGCACACTAGCTATCGGAAGGTGCGAGATTCAAGTCCCGACGAGGAAAATGAGGATTACTTCGGGTTATTTGTCTTTAAAAATTTCTCTTCAGTGACACCTGAACGTGAAAGTGGTGGACCATCACTATGAGAATTGGAGACATTGCCTTCTCCGGCTCTCTCATAACGAACGGGAGAATGTAAGATATTTTCTCCCTCTCTACCGCATGTTGTCGGGGTGTAATTTGAAATCACGTCCGCCTAACATTCGGTTTGGTTTATTTGATCATAAAGCACTTGAGGGCTATCTACCAGAAGGGAGGGATGCATTCGTGGAGGACTTTCTAAGGGCTCGCATACTTGTGACAACATGGAGAAAAACACGAAATGCCCATGCAGAGAACCCGTTCGTGGGATTCCAAACTCGAACTGAACTACCAGTGTTCAGAGATTGTACCGCTTGGCCGCTGGTGGGCCGTCTAGCAATCGAAAAATCCAAGGAAGAAGTCGCGGTGAAGGCACTGCTAATTTCTTCAGTTTCTGCGCTTAAAAAATTCTAATGACTCTAGAATGTGACATATCAGAATGCAAGGTACATTTCGAACCATGGACGAGCTTACTGGATAATTAAAGCACACTCTCAGCACACATTCCGTGAATTAAAATTCGGTGTTTGTATAAATCCACATCATACCGAATATTTTTTTTTGCATTGAAAGCAGAAGAAACTCTGTATCATACTGATATAGAACGCTCATGTTACCTCATAGAACAGGTTGACTGCATCCAGGTTTATTCACTTCTTCATCTTTAACTCCTCGACTGCTCATATCAAATTTCATCATGATCGAATAATTCTAGAAGTGAAATTTTTGTTCCATGTAGATGTAAGGTATTTTTTATTTTGTTTAAAGCTTATCCTCTAAACAGATTTAAAATACTGTCCTTGAATCCCAGAATTTACTTTTGTTAGGTTGTTACAATTTATGCTTTAGTAGTTTAGATTTAGTGGTTAAAGTACATAAATGAATTTACTTAACTGTTGGGAATTACACGGAATGAAATATAATTGTAGAATTATGCAGAATGTCTTGAGAATAATAATCACTTCTTATATATCACTGAATGAAAATGAGAATTTATGTTATCAGAAATAACCCCTTAAAAGGCAATCGAACGGGAAAGCTAGGTTACCTGTTGTGATGAGGATGATTGCAAGAAACTGCTGAGGATATGGAAACTGAATCGTCTTCCTCTCCTGAGTTCTTATTTCGTTTACCCAGTTTTGTGCTCTTTGTTAAGAATACTTGTTTCTGCAACAATGTTTCATTATATGCTCTTTAAATATGACCGAAAGCTACTGAATAAACATTCACTAAAATGCTTAAATGTCAAATTAACTGTATTCATGAAACACAAAATATTAATTACTTCTCGGCATGAAACTCGAAAACTAACTAGTAGACTAATATATACATGTTTAAAACCCGTTTTGGATATCAAAGCAAATTCAAACATGTGATCTTTGGCTTGGAATTTCAGAGGGAGAAATTGTACCTAGCATTTTATACGTTTTCTTGGAACGAAAATGAATATTACATTTATCTAATTTAATTGAATATGGCAAAGCACACGCAGGCTAAACACTTAAGATTAAGATCTATTCATTGAGTCCTTCTAAGGGAAATTAGCTTGTTTACGTTCTACCTGAGAAAAAATACAAATAGCTCTTTCGTGAAAATTCCAATTCGAATTTTCTAGACGAACAGGAGGTAAGCCGGGCTTTACTCAACCTTTTTTTACAAACTATTACAAAACTTGTAGCTTTTTTAGGGTAAGTTATTAAGGGAAGGTATTACCAGTTGAACCATGGTACATTGCTGGTGTCTCCCATACTTTTACTTCTACCTGTATCTGAACCTAGTGAACGGTTACCAATGGTCAGCTGTGTTAATTACTCGGACGTTGACGCACACATGAGTTTTCATATATGCAGCTTTGATCAATATGAATGAAAACTCGACTGGTAAAATTTGGTATGGTTCTTATAAATACAGGTGACGACAATACCACTAACCTCCAGTGACTAATTAATTTTTTGAAAATATTTACAAAGGAGTTTTTTAATCATCCGTATATATACTGTCGGTAGTCGTAAACGGTATATATACGGTCTAGAATACTCTTTGTGACATCTTTAAGAATGTTACACAACCGTGCATCTTGAAATATGTCCAATAAACTAAGGCCTTATATTAAAAGTATATAAATCCAAGCGCAAATTAGCAAAGACATTTTGGCATTAAAATCAAGAAATTCTCTTTTTCGTGGTAGTTTGGGAAATTTGGGTTTCTTAATGAAACACCATGCAATAGCAATACCATCTGCAACCCCCCTGGCACCCGCTAGTAAGAATTAACGCTACCTTTGAAAAATCATGCTTTAATTTAAATTATTAGCATAAATCTTAATTTAAGATATAAGAAAACATCTTACGATCGTGAACACATATTTTCTAATTTTTCTAATGCATAAATGAAACTAAAAACTGCATTTCTATGTGTCATATGTCAGAAGGGGTTATTTAAGTTTAGCTGAAGCCATCTTGCTAAAATATCATACATACATTTTATCATACTTAAAGTACTTAAGCGAAAGATAATTATAATGAACGATTTTAATAGAAACACACTTTTTTTTCTGCGTAATCATTTTATAATTATGAAAAGATGAAAATTACTAATTTTTCCAGAAAGTACCGCAGGCAAGCAATTCTTGTGTACTTTGCGGCGTTTAAGTAACCTAACCAAACCTAAATTTCCGATATCCAATATTACTCGTGAAAGGCAAGTAGCTATTACCATTTCATTAATTGGAATTATGTTTTGCCCTAAATCAAGTATATCTATAAAGTTTCGATTCAACTCATTAAAAAATTATTGTTTCCAGAACCGCTTCTTATGCAGCTGGAACTAGAGAAGATTACGTTAGCATAACAAAACTATTACACATAACTATGATGCACGTGGTAACTTTTATTGGATATGCTAATACCACGTTCTGAGAAAATGGAATTTTTAGAAAAACAATGCACAGAAATACATACACTGGCCTTTGAACTAGAAACCCAAGATCAATATTTTATTGGACTGACTTTTGTACCGGTAACTGCTCTGATTCTTTTGGACATCGAGTTTGCATGCTTCCGGAGTGTATTTACGTTCCGGGAATACCATGCATTAGCTTTGCAGCATTTAGATCTTGCAAATTAGATGGACGAGGAGAGTGCTCTCGGATGCGTCTTTTCACCTTACCCCACACATTTTCTATGGTGTTAAGATCTGAGCTTTGCGGTGGCCAGGAAAGGTATTGGAAATGAAACTGATGTTTTCAGCGAACCAATATTGAACACTTCTGGCACGATGTTGCGTTATCGTTCCATAAAGTATCCGTCGCCCAACCGGATAAAAATAAAACATTGCAGGGTGCGCTTAATCTGCCAGTATATCTAGGTATAACCATAGCTGTTTGTTTATCCTCGCGGAATAGCAAGACACCACTTCCATGCCAGCAGAACGTGCCCCATATCATGATACCTCCACCAGACCCTTGCACAATGCGAGTAAGGCAAAATGGATTCATGGCTTCTAGGGAATTTTGCCAAATTCGACGACTTCCGTCAGCGCAACATAAGGTGTAGCCTGACTTGTCCGACCAAATTATCCGTTTCCAGCCCTCAGATGTCCAGTGTCGTCTTTCCCGGCACCAAACGAATTCTTGATGTCCGGCAGAACTAAGTGGTTTTCTCACAGGCACCTGGTTCAACATGAAATCTATTGTGCAGAGCCGTTGTTGACGATCTGCGTCAGTTGAAGCACAGTAGAGTCCCTGTTCTGCCGTACAATTCGTCGCAGACGACGTCGACCACTCTCTTGGAAAACTTTGCTTGAAACGCAGTTACGTCTTCTAAAGAAGGACTGCGGGTTCTGATTTCAACTTTTTAAAATCTTTGGCTGCTGGATATGGCTGCTTTTGAGAATCCAATGAGATTTTCTGTCTGAAATCAAGGCCCCTGCTAAATGGGCACCAACACCAACAGTAAGCCCTTTTTCAAATGGGGAAAGATCTCTCGTTTTTCTCATTTTACTTTATTCATCGTACGAAACTCGCTTACACCTCATACTAGCATTCTAATTACGTATAAACCACGTCATCAAAAATATTTGCATGCTTCATCCCTAGCACGCATTCATAT
This sequence comes from Stegodyphus mimosarum, assembly GCA_000611955.2. Lineage (NCBI taxonomy): Eukaryota > Metazoa > Arthropoda > Arachnida > Araneae > Eresidae > Stegodyphus > Stegodyphus mimosarum. Next base: position 250,745 of record KK116042.1, read on the forward strand.
GAAAATCTCAAAGGTTTCTAATTCATTGACCCGTGTGTGTATTTAACTAGCTGAATTATAATTCATTTCTCAGACCATGCGAACAGATAAAAGCTTAAATTATTTACTTCAGTCTTTATAGAGAGGTTTTGGTCACCAAGAAAGCGCAAATGATGTGAAATCATGTTTCCAGAAGTGAAAACAATCAATTTGAAAAGAACTAATTGCTGCAGGCTAGTTTCTCAACTGGTACTTTTTATCGGTCAAGTAAGTTGAATGCAGATTTGAAAGTCAAACACACTACACTAAACATATTTCATAGCAAAATAAAAGCTCCAAATGCGAATTTTGAACATCGTATAAAAACGTGTGAACCGATGCAGCTGGCCATTTTTTTGTGCTGTAAGAAATATTTTTGGACGAAAATAAATGTGAGTTTTCGGTGCTATTCTTAACACTTTGAAAGACTTTTGTCTGCATTCGATTGGCAAATATTCTTTTGAGAATTCACAAAACAAGTTCTGAGTACGAGAAACTGCAGATCGTTTCTTGCAGTAGAAAATACAAAGTACCATCAGACTCCTTTTCATCGAAAGTAAAGAAGGAAATTATTGAGCTGCTTTTATGACAAAACCCTGAATATCTAGTTTAAAAAAAATATTTGTTGCAGATATATAAACATCCACTGCAAATATTTGTCCGAGTATTCCGGAAATGGAGTATTATTTCTATAAAACGTATCTAAATAATTAATTTACTCAATCTTTCACGGAATTCTAAAGAAATTAATTACGCTTTATTTAGATAGTATACTGCTTCAAAGAGGCTCATTTTTTCAGACATATCTCGGATATTGAACTATAATTGACTAAAGAAACTACAATATATATATATATCGTATCACAAAGCTTTTTTATTTAAAAACATAGTTATTTCAAGTACTTCCTCTTAATATGCTGCTGAAAATTGATTAGTATATAGGGTATATTGATTAGTATATAAATTGATTAGTATATATCCCTTCAAGGGGATAAAAATCATTATTCTTATCCTTTCGATATGAAGGCGATGTAAGTGATAATTAACACCCCAAATGCAGTAAGGCAAATTAATTAGGTGTAGAGTCATTAGGTTATTTTCAAGCCGAAAGACGTGAAAAATGAGGAATGCGCTCGCCGGGACTCGAGTCTCGGACTTCTCAAACACGCACCGTGTATGTTGGCCATTACACCACGAAGACATGCTAAGAAGGCGGAAGAAATACCTTATGAGATCATTAAATAAGGTATATGAATTTAATTAAACTGTAATACATTTCTAAAGTTGATTTTATGAAGTATTGAAGGTTTTTCTAGAATCCGAATTGCCCATTAGAAAAAAGCTTTGAATAATTCTAACAGAAGAAAAATTGAAAGATTAGTTGAGAAAAGCATTAACAATACAAAATATATTAGTTTGCCTATAACAGCTCATATGAATCTACATGAAATGGTCCCAGATTTCTGGAGTTATTTTTCACCTGGAGCTGGAGTACTATGTCTTTAGACTGGAATTTCACAAAACATTGAGTTTTCTCATGCTTAATGAAAAATAAATTTTGAATTTTGTTAAACATTAAAGCTCATTAAAAGGGGTCTCATACCTTGTAAATCCATCAAAAAAACGAAAAAAATTTTATGACTTAATTTTATTCTGTATTGTATTCTGAACACATTAAAAAAAACCGCATTAAAAAATTCGCAATAGAACAAAAAATATAGCTAAAACAAGTTGACACACTATACTGATAAGGCAATGTTTACATTGGAGGGGGGCGTGGCCGATGCAGCTGTTTACTACTTTGGCATCTGTTCTATTCAGCTTTATCTATGAAAAGCGTTATCTTTGCTATGCGAAATGCTAGATAAGGAGCCACACAACCATATTATTCTTTTCCCCAACTCGCTGGAAGGAAGAAAATTCCTCAACTCTGCTTTATTTTGATCGTGAAATAATTTGAATGCTAGAAACGTGCTGATATCTTTGATCAGTATATGCATGTGCTCAGCGATATATTTGATTTTTTGACTGCTTTTTCTATTATTATCTTTAACTTTTTAAATTATTTAAATCCTTTTGAGATGGGTAAAGAATATAATCGATCTGTCGGCTATAGAAGCAAAAAACGCCGCTATCATGGCCATAAGAAAAGTGATTCTGTTGTGAATGAAGGCAAGTCAGCATCTGCTAAAAAGCTGAAATTAGAGACTTCTAATCATGTGAATGATGCAGATAATTACAGTAATTTGCAAGGATATCGATTTATCGATGTTGGAATTTTATTTGCAGCTCTTGCAACATCATTGTGCTGCAAAATATGCCATTCAGAAGTAAGTTTTACTGAAGAATCAATTCGTGGTAGCTCATCAGTGTTTTCTGTAAACTGTTTGAACTGCAATTCTGTGCAAAAAATAAACAGTTGCCCTATGCAAGGATATAAGAACAGTGTGCCTCATATTAACATTAGGTTAGTTTATGGTATGAGGTGTATAGGCCAAGGATTAGCCAGCTTGAAAACATTTTGTGGTGTTATGAATATGTTACCACCAATTGCACAAAAGAGCTTCGATGTCATCACCAAAAAAATAAAAAAAGCCACCCACACTGTTGCCATGCGATCAATGAAAACTGCTGCTGAAGAAGAAAGAGCAATTAGCGGTGCTAATGATATAAGTGTGAGTGGAGATGGTACATGGAAGACTCGTGGGCATACATCTAAAATTGGAGTATGCAGTGTGATTGGTTTGGAAAGTGGGAAAGTAATTGATGTGGAAATACTCTCTTCGTTTTGCAAAGCATGTGAAAGCTCTGCAGCATCAAATCATGATTGCAAAAAGAATCATGCTGGAAGTTCAGGTTCCATGGAGGTTATAGGTATGAAAAGAATTTTCTTACGTTCCGAAGAAACTAGGAATGTGCGATATGTCAAATATCTCGGTGATGGGGATACCAAAACCTTCATGGAAATAACGAAACTGTGCCCATATGGTAAAATTCCAGTGGAAAAACTTGAATGTGTAGGCCATGTACAGAAGCGAATGGGTACACGTTTGAGAAAACTGAAACAACAGTTACGTGGCATAAAGCTGAATGATGGAAAGACTCTTAGTGGAAAAGGTCGTTTGACGGATAGCATAATTGATAAACTTACTGTTTATTATGGGAATGCTATTCGCTCTAATACCCATTCGCTACAGAGCATGAGAGAAGCTGTATGGGCTACGTATTGCCATATGTCTTCTACTGATGAAGAGCCCATGCATATGTTTTGCCCACAAGGGGAAAACTCGTGGTGCAAATATAACAAACGTGTGGCCTGTTCTGATTCAAATGAAGAGAGTTTCCATCATCAACCTACTGTACCTGTAGAAGTGATGAAAAAAATTAAAACTGTGTATGCGGATTTATCTGCACCAAGTTTACTCAAACGGTGTCTCAGCGGCAAGACTCAAAATCAAAATGAGAGTTTCAACTCGATTGTTTGGAAATTTTGTCCAAAAATTTCTGGTTGTGGAAAGACAGTCGCAGAAGTTGCAGTTTTTGAAGCTGTCATAGCATTTAATGATGGATATAGAGGTCGCATGGATACATTAAACGAATTGGGCATAAATCCTGGTACTCTTGCATTTACTGCTGCAAATTTAGCCGACATAGAAAGAGTTCGAACTGCTGAAATTCGCAATGATTTCCGAACATTAGAGGCTCGCAGAAAAAAACGCTTGGAACAATTAAAAAAAAATGAACAATTATTATCAGTAGAAGGTGTTTACTATCAAGCTGGTGAATTTTAGTCATGTAAGTTTATTTTAATTTCTTTTTCATAATTATAACTTTAGTGTTTTGAGAAAATGCATCTTAATTTTCATGACGATCCGTAAGATTAAAAAACAATAATTGCATGTATAAGTCCAATTTTTTTTCCTGTGTATATATAATTATATTGTATTTACACATACAATTGTATATAGAATTGTATTAGAATTGTATATAGAATGAATTATTATCATTCATATATTTACACATTTAGGTTATTTTTAATTAGTGATTAACTATAAATTTATCTTTTTCTTTCTTCTTGAAATTTCCATGATTTTTAAACTATTCATGTAAAAATAATTTTTGTATTGTTAATTCATTCTATAGAATTCACTTTTGGGATCATTTTAAAGCAAGTCATGAGCCAATACTTATATTCTAAATTTAGTTATCTTACGGATCGTGAGGTAAGCTGACATGGAAAGTTCGAACTGCTGAAATTCGTGCTGATTTCCAAACATTAAGGGCTTCCATGAAAAAATACTTAGAACAATTAAGAAAAAATTAACAATTATTATTAGGAGAAGGTGTTTCCTATCAATCTGGCAAATTTTAGGGATGTAAGTTTATTTTGATTTTATTTTTTCCATAACTTAACTTTAAGCTGCGTTTTCTCAAAACACTAATTTTCATGACGATCCGTAAGATTAAAAAAAAACTATTGCACGTATAAGCCTAATTTTTATCCTGTGTATATATAGTTATATTATCTATAGAATGAATTAATATCATTTAGCTATTTACACATTTAGGTTATTTTTAATGAGTAAATAACTATAAATTTATGATATTTCTCTTTTTTCTTCAAATTTGCATAATTTATAAAATATTCATGTTAAAATAATTTTTGTATTGTTAATTCATTCTATAGAATGTAGTTTTGGGATCATTTTAAAGCAAGTTGTAAGCCAATACCTATATTCTAAATTTAGTTATCTTACGGATCGTAAAGTAACATAATTTTTTTAAAAAAAAGTTATCTTATATTAAATGTATTATATTATTTTTTGTAATTAAATGAAGGGGATTATTTTATGATTTTCTTAGAATTGAAACATATCTTAAATGGCATTTAAATTTTAGTGTAATTTGAAAAAGTATTTAAAATCTTATGATTAGTCGAGACAGACACACTTTCAGCATGCATCACGACTCTTTAGAAGGTATGAGACCCCTTAAATGAAACTTCATTATTATTTATCGGCTGATGATCATTTGATTATTATTAAACTAAAATATGGATCTATAAAAGTAAGTTTACAGTTAAAACAAGAAAACATCCCCATTTTCAGTCTAGGCTGACGATATTCAATATAAATTATCAAGTTTTATATCACTAAGCGAAACTCCTATATTTAACTTTAGGAACATAAATTTTGCTGATTAAAGCTGATGTTTCAAATGTCTCATGAAAAACCTGAAAACTGAAAATGGATCTCTTCTGTCTGGAGGTTTTAAATGTAAAGGTTTGTGTTCTACTAAGGCTGTTACTATAAAATTTTACTGATTTTACTATAAAAATCGCCTTTTTTTAACTGCAACTATATTTTTGAAATTGTGAATTATCATCTGGTATTTGACAATTTTGTTTTCATGAAAAATGGTGCTTTTAAAGAAGCAATAGACGGAATGCTAGGTTTGTACTTTTTCCGAAGAAAATTATTCGTCTTTAGTTATTAAGCATGCTGTAAAAGCCATAATTGTTTGGTACCTAACGCAGAAATAGATAATACTGTCAATAAGAGAGAAAAAAAAAGTATCTTCAAGTTTGGCTTCAAGGAGAAAGCTTGTTCATAGTACACATCAAAGGAGAAAACGAAATGTTTCGAAAGTTGCAAAGGTAAGAACTTTAATTTTAAAGGAAATCCTCGAAGTCCAAAGACAGCTGCATGATCATTAAAATACTCAGTATCAACTGCAAACAAACTGTTGATTTGGATCTTAAAAAGGCGAAAAAACGTAATGTGCATAGTTATTCTCCACGACAAATCGCCCTAAGCAGAACTGGCTGCAGAATTCTCTATGAGAAATAATTACCTGCGTAAAATTGGAAAAGGTTTATCACAGTAGATAAATCTTGGGTATATTCATATGACTGCAAAAAAAAAGATTCATTTGTTATCATCAAAGGGAATAAAAAAAATCTTAGAACATGCTTGAAAGAATCTAAAGAAGGTTTTCTCAAAAGGATTCATGATTGTTGTTGGTTTTTGATATAACGACAAATGAAAATTAAAGAGAGTTTAGGAAACTGTTAAGATCAACTACACATATCATCAGAAACATATTGTATACTCAGTTTGCAAACACGAAATAACTTGACCTTAAGCACAGTGCCATCCATCAGTAGAACTGCATCAAGACAAAGCAAGCAACCTCACGTTAAATCCGCTGTTAATTTCCTGGAAAATATGGAACAAGAAACACGTGTCGAGGCCCTGCCCTTCATTCATATTCCTACTAATTCTTCTGATGTATCATCCCAGCGTGTTTGCGCTTTTGAGCTTTTAAAAAGTGGATTGTCCAGATGCCAACCAACAACCATCCTTGGATTTTTTAAAGCTGTTCAAGAGGAATTGGCGAAAATACCTCTTCCGCCACGAAAATAATCTTTATTATGTTGAAAATTACGGTGTGGGAAGATCGTGAAGAATAAGGTTTATCAAATTAAACATTAAAAAGACAAGCGTTTCGGTAAAAAAATTCTGTAAATGCAATGAAAATTGTCTAACAAATGAGAAACAGTCTCTGTATTAAGCAAGAAACATGTACATCTGGATCTCTACCGTTTGAAAATGACTAATTCTTCCCTCTAACTTTCGTCTTTTGCTAGCATCTCAGTGAGACGTACATTTAAATTCAGATGAATAGTTGAAACGCATCAGCTCAACTAATAAACATTATTTATATCATAAAAACAGGCAAAAGCTCTTGAGCTTTTAGTCAAATTAAATGCAGTAATCCCGCTTTCAGTATTTACTAATTACATGCACAATATCCAACCTACATCTGGAACTTGGAAGAACTGAATTTCCTCATCCGTACCTAAAGTTAATTTAAAATCAATGAAACAAAATTTGCATGGCAACAAAAGATATTTAAATGTTCAGTTCTAAAGTTACGTTCAGTTAAACCAGTAACGATCGTTGCGGACAGCAGTCACAGCAAACAACCAGATCACGCGAAGTAAGGCAAAGGTTAAAAGTTAGTCATCAAAATTCTGCACTATATAATGCATTATATGTCAAGTCAGTCACTCATCCTAGAGCTGTTCTTTCTTCCGTTTTGTAGCTCATTTTCCTATTTTCTCTTCTGGAAAAGTTTCGTGTGTATTAATTTAGAAGTCAAACAACTTCGTGTGCGTCTGAAAGCTGAAATAAATAGGATTTAAAATTACAAGAAAAAGTGCAAGGAAAATAATTTATCTTGTAATTCTCAGCATGATTTGTGCTTTGATAATTTCATACTTGCATTACGAGATAAAAAGCACTATTCGAACATTTATAGAAACCTAACTAAGTGTGGTATCAAAGAAAACTCTTAATTCTTACTAAAACATTTTGAAATTAGTTTTATTAGTCAGTAAAAAACCTATAACATGTTAAAATAAACAGCACAAGAAAAGTAGCTGAAAAGAAATGATGTTATACTTAAAGCAGCCTACTTTTAATACAAAAAATAAGATCGAAGTTTACGGGTGTAAGTTATACGCCGGATATGAAAACGATAAACTTAAACATGAAGAAAAGGTCATCATACTAAAATTAAGATTTCTACATGCACCTAAATGCTGTTAATTTAAAAGAAATGTCATACCTTATGAACTCAAAAAGTTACATTATCTGGTAACATGAAATGTTCGTCATGTTTGTCTTCCATTGTATTTTCAGGACATCCTTGAATTCTTTTTCTTCAACGTCAACACTGTTACTCTAATCCATTACTAACTAATCTTTTATTACACCTAGATTGTTATATATACTATATTTTTAAATGACTTTTGAATTATTTTGGGTTTAAATTAATCTATGCTTTTATTACCCACTCACACACTATTTCCAGACTGGCAAGACAATTTGGCCTCCTTTCGTATTTCGTTTTCCACCATCTGACACCCACTTTTCCACTGTCTTTTAATTTTTTTATATTGGTACATACATCTAAAGGCTAAACTAACGGCGATAATCCACCTGTAAACACTGTCATGTCTCTTCCAACAATTTCTTCGTAGTATCCGGTAGATGGGATTTAAATATTTCCCGAATGAAAGGACGTTCGAAAAGGCAACAGGACGCTTTTGCAAAGCAAACCATTTTTTATCCACAACTGCCCACTGGTTTCGTTGATCCATCCTTCTCCTGAACATGAATGAAAAAACTATTTGGGAAATTACATTTTGACATTGCTTTTCTTTTAAAAATAACCGTGGGTCTTAATCTTGCGCCGTTGACTTAACAGGGAAGCACTAGAATGAGGTGATATTTTTCCTGACCTGGTGGGTTTTATTTTTCCTTTCATAAGGTGTTTTATTTCTTATCATACCAAACATAACTATAGTTTCATCCATATTTCCAATATGTGATCGTAAATATTTTTTTTGTCTTCCTAGGTCAGTAAAATACTTCTGGAAACTTTCCAGTTTGTTGTCCAAATGTTTTGAAAGTCTTTACGAAGCTTTTTTTTTACCTCTTAGAACGAAATTATTCCATGCCATAAATCCACTGCACCAAATCAAAGTTGCTTTAAAGTTTTCACTTTCATTTGCATTGTTGCTTGCCGATTTTGAGGCAGGTGACGGTGGACGGGGACGCCTGGTGTTTAACAGAGGTAAACAGGCAGATGTCTCGCGCCGTCTCCGATCTAGTGGCAGCAAGTCCCTGGAGCCTCATGAGGCCTCCTTGGGAGTTTATTGAAGAATTTTATGTAATTGTACATGGCCATACAGAGGCGTCTTAAGAATACATAAGTTTTGATAGATAGGCGAATGATTTGTTACATCTTGGTTTGTTAGACACTAATTACACCATATGCGAACACATACACTCACACTTGCACATATAAAGACACATACAAAACAAGTGTAAGACACATACAAAAGCACATATATAACACATATAAAACCTGTCAGCACATTATAGAATAATAGAAATTAGATATTAGTTTGCACTCACTTATACAAATAAAACATATAATGAGACAGAATTAAGCTAATATATACAGCGTGTTTATAAAGTCCCGGACTCATTTTGATGTTAAATAACTCATAAAATAATGAAGATATAAACAAACTTATGCCGTTTATTGATGGAATAACATATATATTTTCCTTTTCAGGTTTGAATATCGTTACTTTTGTAAATATCGTATGCGCATGTGGTTAATTTCAGATAATTTCATTCTCCAGTCTAAATATCTGTACTTTTCTAAATATCGTCTGCTTATTAATTACATTTTTCTCTCTTTTGTTTTTGGCAACTATTGCAATGTTAAAAGGGATTCCCCAAAGGTTAATGCGTGGTGTGGACTAATGTTCGACGGATTCATTGGGCCTTTCTTTTTTACAGAAAAGACGATCTCATTAGTCGTATACTTAGACATGTTGGAAAACTTCGTATTTCCACAATTAGAAGAGCTTCAGCCACATGTCTTTTTGCAACAAGATGGTGCATCACCTCATTGAGGTACCATCGTTCGTAGTTCTTTGAATGACCATTTTACAGGAAGATGGATTGGGCGAGGAGGTCCAATTCCTTGGCCACCCAGATCACCTGATATAACGCCGCTAGACTTTTTCGTTTGGGGATTTGTAAAGGACAACGTTTACAGGAGGAGGGTGTCGAACATGGATGACCTAAAAGCCAGAATTACAATGGCAGTAGCCTCTGTGGATGCCGACATGCTTGTCGGTACCTGGCGTGAAATTGAATATCGATTTGATATTCTCCATGCGACGAAGGGGGCACACGTGGAAGTTCATTGACAAGGGCCATGAAACTTTTTGAGTCTATCTAACCATTTATGTTAATAATCTTAATCTATCTATATTATTTTATGAGTTACTAAATATCAAAATGGGTCCGGGACTTTATAAACACCCTGTATTATACACTTACAAAGACTCATATAGATCACATGTAAAATGCGCATATAAAACATACATAAAGCATGCAGACACACTGTAGAATATTTGATTCTGTTATTAGATTGCTTGCACTTGTGTAAGCAATATATACAATGTTTATATGTTTTGTGTAGTTACGCAAGGCTTATATTAGATACACGATGCTTATAGATTGTTACATAGTGCGAAATCAGATAGATACACAATGCGCGATCAGATACACTATGCTTCTGGAGTATTAGTTATTAGATATTATATTCCAGACAGTTATACAAATTACAAAATACAAAATTTTATACAAATTAGTTATACAAAATTTTTATGACCCAGTTCGTAACACTTTTTTCTAGGATAGGCCATTTCGTTACTCCTTTATGTCAAGCATATTTATTCTTTGGCATATTAATTACTCTGATTTCATTTTTCGTCCACCACGTGTGGAAGCTTTCGCCAACATCACACAGGCTTGCTGCAGCAGAGTACCATTTTCTTTCTCAAAACTGATTGTTTTTGCATTTGAAACCGCAATGTTTTAGGTTCGCTTGGTGGGAGCCTTATTTACTACTAAAAGGAAGAGTAGATCAACTGTATTTCAATTGAAGCAAATGTGTTTTTATTGTTCGATTGTCGCCGTTATCGTTTGCCAGTTTAGAATACCATTATTTGAAAGCGTGGGGAAGATCTTCGAATGAATGACTTCAAAAGATAAGAGTCTGGCACACGTATCTCAAATTTCTTTGGGAAGAAAAGGGTGCGTCTTATGTGGCAAATATAGGGTGTATCAGTACAGGTGACAGGTGAGAGCAGGATCCGGACACCCGGACGGCTTTCATTGACTATTCGGGTATCGTGCGGAACCCGCAACTGCCCAGAAAAAGCAACATTGTTCTTGGAAGACAGATATATTGTGGATTCTTACAATGCCAATGCTTATAATACAATATATGACAATATAGAGATGCTTCACATCAAAACGTGGTGTTACTATGTTCAGTTACCATGGGAGTAAACATCGTTATACATCATACATTAATAGACACTCGATATATTAATACATACAATAATAAAAATTTCCTACTCTGCAATATGTCTCTACAGACATATTGCAAAGTAGTGTCAGTGCACTGCTCTGCAATATGTCTCAATGGTACTGCTCTGCAATATGTCTGATATTGCAGAGCAGTACCAGTGCACATTATGCAACTAATAACTATAGATATTATACATTGATAATACATTAATACATACATAATATAAAAGGTGCATTCGATATATTAGTACATTATACATTAATAGTGCATTAGATATATTAGAACATACAATAATAAAATTTCCTAAACTCTACAGACATATTGCAGAGCAATAACAGCGCAAATATGCAGCTTATATATATTGCATTATACATTATGCATTAATATTGCATGCATATATACATTACATTAATCCACACATAACATAAAATGTGCATTCCCCTATTAGATTAAATTGTGAATTAAACTTATGCATTAATATTAAATTAACTAGTACAAAGATATTAATACGTATGTATGAGTTATGTCTCCTATGGCTAAATGAGACGGTGTTCTGCACTGCAGAGTCCAGTGTCTAGCGCCTTCACTTTTCAGCATCATTAGACGTATTTTCCTCTGTATTGAAGGTTGCTTGATCATAAATCTTTTGTAGGCGGCTGTATTTGTAGTTGGCAGAGCGTAGTGGAAGTCTCGTGTAAGTGGGCATGATGTCAGATAATGATCACGCTCGCCCACATCGCCGCATACATAGAAGTTGGTAGTTAGGTGCCTAAGTGTATCAGTACAGCGATGACAAACCTTCAGGAGAGATTGTGTGCACATAGACGATGGGAAATCACATAGCAATGCGTGGTCGGAAACGCTTTCCTGGAGCAGTAGTGACGACACAAAACGCAAAAATAGGAAGGACAGAAACAATGAGACAAAGCATATTTTATTATGTTAAGTACAGCACAAACCTACAAACGAGAATAGAAACTAACAACGATCGTCATTAAAGGTGTTCGAAATTACGACCCCGGACGCGTAATGGCAAACCGCACATTGAGGTGATCAATGTTAACGAATTTCGCTTCCTACGCGGGCTCAATAGTGTACCGTTTGCGTGGGAGAAAATACTGGCGAATAAAAATAAACGACCCTACACAAGCCTGTTCGTCATGTAGGCCTTAGCGACTCTTTACGATTGCAATACTGTAGACCCTTTTTTTGTTCTTATTGCACTTGCTTCTGCTTCATTTCATTTTGGTTTATTTTGTTCATAAACATTGCATTTAATATCAGTTATTTGTAATAATTTCTTTGGCTTTAATTCAGTAATTTAAACTAGATATATTCCTTAAGTTGTTAAAGTATTTATGAATGGAACACATGGTAAATAATCGATCGCTTTTCTTTTTCAGAAGTACAATCAATAAACAACATCATGTAATGTTTCCTGTTGTGTAATCCTTCTTAAACGAAAATTTGGGGAGTTTACAATTGATATTTACGCCTAAATAATGAAGCATCGTACAACCTAAGAAATTTCAAAACCTCGAACTGTTTACGTAAAGATAACAGAGCATCAACCATATACCGTATTTATCTTCTTTTAAAATTACGCCAAAGTCGTAATTGCGCCAAGTTCTCTTCTGGGCATGCGCAGTGTGCGTAATTCGTTTAACATTATTCAACTGAATGTGCGGTCTGCCATTACGCACCCCCGGACCGTGATGCAGGCCTCACGTCTCCGGCGTAATGGCGTATGGAAGATCTGCATCACGAATGGAAGATGGCATGGAAGAAGCATGACGCACGGTTCCTGCATCACGGTCCGAGTCGTAATTTGGAACATTTTCTTTGATGATGATCGTTGTCTCTTTATGTTGTTTTTTCTTTGTTTTTGTTGGTCTCCAAATAACAAACACGTTTTCTCTCCCCATTCGCGTCCTTTCTTTCTTGACTTTTGTGTCTTTACTACCGCTCCAGAGTTTTCAACCATGCATTGCTATATCATTTCCCTTCATCTAAGTGTACTGTAGCTTTCCATAAAGTTTGCCACCGCTGCACTGATACACCCTGTATACCTAGAAATTAAAAATATAGTTTGAAATTATAGATGCTTGTTATACACCAGGGCGCGTTATACGCTGCAATATACGGTAATTACAGATCGTAAAAGTACTGTTCATGTTCACTAATATTGAATTCTCCAAACAATAACTGATTTTTTTATTAAAAACTATCTTCGTTAAGTTAAAATGTTCACTCCTTCAGTGAAATGTGTCATAGTGAAAATATTTAATATTTAGTATCTATGAAAATTTTAGTTAAGCAATAGTGATATCAATAATAAATAAGAATTCTCCGTATAAACGTTAATGTTGCAAAACCTGTTTCTGAATTATTAAATAATTAATTTGTATATAGTAAATGGTCACTAAACCTAGACGGATATAGCGTGAAAGACGTAGTCCGAAAACTCACTGTTTTTTTGGTTTATTAACTCTTTACCATTGAGACCCAGGCTTCTTAAAAAAGCTTAATAAAGAACGTTATAAATCAAAGATACTCTCATAAAGATCTTTTATTTATAGCGTATAATTCTACATGGAAATTCGAAAGAATTTCATATTCTAATACATACTTTTTAAAGTACATTCTTTTTAGAACAACAATTAACTGAAATTAAATATTTTTGCCACTCACAAGATGTATTAATAATGTTGTAAGGTATATTTAAATTTAATAACAGTTATTTTAATTTAATGTATCTTTCCTGTCTCACCTAGCCTAAACTTACCATTCCCTACCAGAATGAGTTTTTAGAATTGCTTTAAGTGCAAATCAGATGGAGAATAGTATTTACTAACTCAAGTTCAACCGACTTCGACAGAGAGAGTTAGGATTCCAGAATAGCCCTCGTTTGTCTTTCGACTACCTTTGTTTGGACTACGTCTCTCTAAGCTGTTAGTACGCTCGACCGTATTAAGTTACTTTTGGTAGTCCGCTAGCTAATTTAATATTATGGGCCAACTAGTTTAGAATTATGTTAGCTTCGGTAAATCTCTTTAGTTAGTCATTAGTTAGTTCTTATTTCTTACATTTTAAAAGCCCAAGTGAAAGCTTTGTTGTACACCCAAAGAAAGAGGCATGAAAACATATCCTTTGCATTTATGTTCGTACTAACGTTGCTTATATTAAATAACGCTAATGTGCTATATTAAATACTAACGTGCTTATATTAAAATAAATAAATACTTAACAAGCAGACGATAACACAACGTATTTTCAAGCAATATATTTCAGCCTCCTTTATAGCTTCGACGTTTTTTCAGAAGTTTATTTTTTCTTTTTTGTTTCTTGAATTAAGGATAAGTTCCTGATCTTCATTTTATGTTTCTAATACTCCTTCAAATGCAATAAAAGATAAATTCTCTGAGAGCATTGTTTCCGTATGGAATGCTATTTTTTTCCTCTCTCCAAAATGATATCAATCTTGCAGAGTGAAATATTTTTGCATAGGAATGCTAAATTAAATTTTCTTCCTTATAATCAATGGACAATAGGACTAAGCATATAGATTAATTTAAAACATTATAAAAATACTTAAGTTATTTCATTTCAAGCAAGAACGTTTTTTTTCCTTTGTTAAACTGAAAAGATAATCCTCATAAATTATCGTGTCATTGTACCCAGGTTATAATAGATCCCTTCGGAAGTGATGGACGATAAGAACCTATTTTTACCTAAACAAACACAATTTAATATTCATGCTTAGTAAAATATTCACTTTAGACTCCTGATTAGATAGTTAAAACTAGATGTGGTAGGACAATTGTAAAACCTTGCGTTATAATTAGTTTTTTTTCTAAAGTTGTACTAGGTATAATGTTGTTTATTCTCCTTGCAAAGCATATTTTATTTTGATGTATGTTCCACCTACCATAAATCAACAGGTGGGAGGAGATGTAGAGAGCAACTCAATGGCTGTGTAAACGTAATTTTCCTAAAAGTTATTTTTCACGATTGGCAATTCTGTATTTTTGTTTGCATTTAGAATATTAAAGAGAAAGAAGGAAATGCGGCATGTTTACGTACTAAGATGGACTGCCTGTTTATTTTAATTACTTAGGCGTATTGCACGTTGTATTGATTAGTTATTTCTTTTTTACTCTTTTTACTGGAGAAGCGACTGAATGAATAAAATTCAGGCAGACTCTAGCAACACAGGTGTACTGGTATTGCAATTACTAATACAGTAACAATACATCCGTTATCTGGAAAGAATTTTCATTTTGGTCACTTCAATTGCTCACTATTGCTTTTAGTTTTCTAACAGCTAACTTTATTTTCCTGTAAAATTATCCTTTCGGCACATTCTTTGCCTGATAGTTGCCATTTTCTAGAACTGAGAAAAATACTTTCCCAAAAATAATTGTTATTTCCTTTTTCAGGTAAAGGTTTCAACATTATTTGTTAATTTATACGTTTATCCAAGTAATTTCTGAGAAGCAACAAGCATTTTGAATTTAAAACATAGAAATGAAAGCTGAAGCTACAGTCATTTTAACATCCAACCTCAGAAAGCACTTTGCTTTTAGAATTTTTTAAAGCATCGAAATTGAAGGATACAACATATTTATAACTGAAACGATAGCAAATAAAAAATCGAAACTTTTTTCCAGGACATTAAAACCAGCTGCGTAACAAATGTGTAAAATAATTTACTTCATTTTTCATTAACTTTAAGTGAATATATCATTATGACGCTATTTCCACCCCTCTGTTATCACTGCCAAAGTTATAATGAATTAAACACGTTTTGAATGAACCTTAGCTGTTTGCTGACTTCTGTAACGGGTGCAATTAATTATCCAATGACGCATAGTCTGATTAGGCAAATTATTGTGCTTAATTATCTTATAGCGGTTAGAATTACAAATCAACTTAAATTTTTTAAAGCATTTCCTTTCCTAGAATCAAATATTTCGGTTGTGAAATAAAGGAAAATGGAATAACTGGTAGCTAATTATTTAGTTTACGCAAAAGAAAATGGTGTAAAATCGTTCATTCTTTGCTCAGCTGTCCATGCAACGAGATTAATATATTTAGTTTACGCAAAAGAAAATGGTGTAAAAACGTTCATTCTTTACTCAGCTGTCCATATAACGAGATTAATATATTTAGTTTACGCAAAAGAAAATAGTGTAAAAACGTTCGTTCTTTACTCAGCTGGTCCATGTAACGAGATTAATGTAGTTAGTTTACGCAAAAGAAAATAGTGTAAAAACGTTCATTCTTTACTCAGCTGTCCATACAACGAGATTAATATATTTAGTTTACGCAAAAGAAAATGGTGTAAAAACGTTCATTCTTTACTCAGCTCTCCATACAACGGGATTAATATATTTAGCTTACGCAAAAGAAAATGGCGTAAAAACTTTCGTTCTTTACTCAGCTGGTCCATGTAACGAGATTAATGTATTTAGTTTACGCAAAAGAAAATAGTGTAAAAACGTTCATTCTTTACTCAGCTCTCCATACAACGAGAATAATATGTTAATAAATTTTTTTTAATTTCTTGCAAATGCTTAACAATATTGCTGCATGCGTACGGGTTCGTAATAGAATAATAACAGTACCTGTAGACTGAATGCCTACAGGTCCGATGATGGGCTAATATAATTTATTTTCTCAAAATGAACTCTTCAAAGTTCTGGAATTTTCCACAGAAATACACGTACAGTGTTTATAGTATTGTAGAGTACAATCAGTAGTTACGCTTCAAACTACTAAGAACATTAAGCATAATGCAATGCAAAGCGCATCTGAGGAGAAATTTAGCCCACAAATATCTCTGATCTCACGCTGAACTAACATTTCGCAACAACAACAACAACAAAGAGAAGAATGCTGTCTCTCCGGCCTTACTTAGTTTTCAAACTGCCGCCGAAATATTTCTAGTACTTTCTGCTGCTCGAAATTACTGGAAAGCAATATGAGGGTCGAATTATTGTTGTTGCAAGTATAGTGACCATTTACATTTATGCATTACAATACCTATTATGGTGATATAGGAACCGGATCCCAATGTCGCCAAGTGGTGGCCCAGTTTGGTGCCTTTTATAGATTTCTCGCCAAATTACTGAGATGACCATTTACTCAATTTTAAATGAACTTGCTCCTGTATTCTTACGTTTTCAGCTTCTTTCTTAAGCTTTTTTGAGTTACATTACGCAGTTAAATACAACAATTTCACATATAATTGCACTAAAATCATCTGTCTATGTACGAAATTCGCAGCAATATAATAGGAAAAATGTAAAGTATTTAATAAATCATGTCTGGTGAAAATATCTAGGTGGCAGTGACTGAATACATAACGAAATTGTACAGTGTTACGTTTATATTACCATAAAAATAATATACATCATTCTTAAAGAATATTAATTAGATTGAATTTGTAAATGCATTCTCTCATCTTTGTAATCAAAACAAATTAAAGAATGTAATGTAAGGTTTCATAACAAAACGCCAGAGAAAGTACTTTATTTTTAGAAAATGGAAAATGTTTTTACGTACCAACAACAATCAAATAGTTCAATTTAAGAATGATGTATATTCTTTTACCTGGTAAGACTGCCATTTAACCACTTATAGTTCATTCCGCAGATTCTCTGTATTTAAGTCCACTTGGGGTGTTATACAAAGAATAGTAAATATTGATAGTGGTAACTCATTACAAGAATGGTCAGTGTTATGCGCAAACTGTTCGGAAGCTTCGTGCAATCGTTTGACAAAAACATGCACTTAATGGAACAAATCGCAGGCTGATAATGAAATTTCGACAGCAGACATTAAATCACCAGGCTCTCGAGACGGGCGATATGTTGAAAACATCACGTGGCAGGTCATGGCAGTGTTATTGCAAATCCCGAATAATTTGACAGAGTAACGGAGATTGTAGTTTACATTGGTGATAAGCTGTTCTAAACTAAGTGAATAAAATGAGTATCATCTAACATCAAGAGTCTGTGATTATTCTCAAAGAAGATGCGCTGAGTTTTACAAATTAAAAGTATGCAGTTCACTAAGTTGCAAAGGAAAAAACTGCAATATCATTTTTAATACGCAATATCTGTATTTAACACACATTTGTTATGATATATATTTTAATGTACATACACGATTTGGTTTTAAATACAAAACATCTTTTCTTATTTTTTTATAAGACGTAAAGGAAGTATTGTAAATCTTGAACACATTCCAGTATCATATTTCAAAGAAATATTTTTGACTGTTTCTGAAACCACTTGGATGATTTTGTTCGCTTGATATATGTATGTACCGGAAGAATAGAGGACTTTCGTTTCCAAAACGGGTTTTAAATTGATTTAAAGTAAATTGAAATGGGATTTTTTCTTGAAGTCTGTACGTCCATCCGTATGTATTTATTTCGCATAAGTCGAATTGATTAGCCATAGAACGTTGAAATTTTGTACATGGGGCTGCTATAACAACTAGCTGTGCACCTCGCTATTTTTATTGAAATTGGTAGTACCAAATACATTGCTACGAAAATCCCAGCCGTGGTATGATAGCTTCTACGCAAAGCGGGTTAAGGTTGCCAAAAAAGACAAGGGAAGGCAGGATTGCCATATTTAGCATGAAATGGATATTTAACGACAAACTTTACGATATGCTGCAGACGGAGGGAGAACATTGTAGAACAAATTCTAACTGGTTTGGTCCAGAGTGTTCTCGAAGGCAGGCCTAAAGCTATATAAACCCTGCCTGTACGTGGGGTAGTAGTCTAATATCGATTTGATCGTCGAGTGTATGGGGAGTTGGTGCATCGAGAGTTTGCATCGTTGAGGCTATCGAGTGTATCGTCGAGTGCACCACGAGTTGTAACGTGGAGATTCTCGAGAGTACGTTGAGTTCCGAGAACGATCGAACCGAGTCCGCAGCTGTACTCTAGTGCTATGCCGTGAAGCTGTCTTCACCGTTATATCCTGAAGGTTGTGCTGCTGATTGTTTCAGCGCGTTTGTCGTAGCTTTTCGACTGGTGTAAACGTCTTTTTGGAGCTTTCCTGGGTAATATTGGCTAAATAAATTGTGTTTTCATTCTTCATCAGGTGATGTAATCAGGCACACCGAATCCACCGAACCCGTAAGAACGCAACAATACGTATAAGGTACGTGCTAGAGTATACAAAAATGCGTTAATAAGTAAATTAGACAATATTATAAAAATGTTAAAAATCAGATTAAACTGTAAAAGACTAAATGTTTCTAAGAAAAATCATGAAATCAATTATTACCATTAAACGGAAATTAATTGACTTATCAAAGGAACCAACCCCGTTCAACAACAATAATCAATAGAAGCTATTATATTTCGTCGCTTATATTTGCAAGGACCTGTTGTAAAGAATTGAATCAGGAAGAGATAGAGTCAAAATTGATTCAGATTGCAAGTTAAGAAAATAACTATTAAGCGTATGGTCATTAAGATCGAAAGTGTAAATCAAATATAATGCTAAACAAATTATCAAAGTAAAGAAGGAAGTAAGCATCCTTGCAAAATAGGCTCTTCACCGACATAATCGGGTAATTAATGTTAAAAATTACAAAATACACAAACATAAAGAACAAAAACATGTCCAAGTCAAAATTAGGAAGAACATTCAAAATACATTTAAATATTCCTACTACGTTAATGTGAATATCTAAAATTGTCCTAAATTTGAAACCTACTTTATAATATAACATTAAAAGACCAGAACCTTAATGTTAAAGAAACTTAATGTTTGTTAAATGTTAGCTAATAACAAAATGGCAAAGATATACTCTCACCGTTGCATTGGAATGTGACTAGGGTGGTTATGTTTAGGAGAAGAAAGACGATTCAGATATCTATATGTATACAAAGAACAAATAAAAAGGTAATTTTTAAGTACTTGGAAAGCCTAATATATGCGCTGAAGTTGCATAGTAAGAAATAAAAATTTATTTATAAAAACAAAATTTATCTTCTGGGATTAGAAAGAAAAATCGCAATCTTTAATATCAGGGAGGTAAAAATATTTAAAGTATATACTAGAATATACAAAAAGGCTTTAAAAGTAAAATAACGAACATCGTAAAAGCGTTAAAAATGAAATTAAATTCTAAAAGACTGAATGTCTCTAAGAAAAATCATAAAAATCAATTAGGAGGCAATTTATTTATTCTTCTTGTATATAAATTTACATGTAATATACTGTGTATCTAAACAGTCATCCATTACCCAGCTTTAAAGGCCTTACCCGGCTTTTATTTTCGCAGTTAGTGATCGCGGTCATGTACTTCTAATTTCATAAGTGTTTTAAATGTCAAAAAATAATGTTTTGGCGATTTCAAAATTAAAAGAAAAATTTTGGACAGATAACGAAATCTATCTACTAAAGTTGTCTCCAGTTTTATACTTGTTATGAAAGAATAAAAGTGCAAGAAGTTTGATTCCCGTAGAACAAAACTGACAGGAATTTGTTATTTAAAAATTTGGTTAGAATTAAGTTAGAATAACTCGAGGAAATAAGTTTAAATGAATTGCAGCAAAAAATGTATGTAATATAATAAAAATGGTAGGAAATCATGTGGTGTCCACATCAGATTGTTTTACGTTATCATCCCAACCATTGGCCGAGTGGTTAAGATTGCTGAACACTGGAAGTTCGCCGTCGTTTGATCCTAGGCGAATGGGTTGGTTGCACTGTTCACTTTCGTGGTTTCCCTAATCTTTATAATTGTCATAGGCTGTACTGATTATTCCAATTCATTTATTATTAAATGATTTTGTATTTCCTTTTCGAATTTATTTCTTAACTTTTTTTCATTCGCATATTATTATTTTTTTAAAATGTTACGATTTTGAAACATCAGTAAAAATTATTAAGCAAATGATTTAAGTAAATCATACATTTGATGTTATGATGCTTACAGCCAAAAAACCTCTTTACTGGTGTATGAGAGAAGTATCAAACTAGTTAGATATATGATACACGGAACTGAAAGTTATATTATTAAGTTTTTACAAGTTATTTTAAAAGTGTATTAAATTAATACTCAAATAAATACTTAATTTAAAAGTATATTATATTTTTACAAGTTAGTGCCAAATTGGACACATATCCATTTAAAAAAATGGACAAATTAAGAAAAAAATCTTTGTTTATTTCTTATTTTTGTTAATTTTTGGTCTTTTAAATTCATAAAAACATGCACCGGGTCATCCATCATGTCATATAAGTTTTGTGTGCTCTTATTAGTTTATATTACTGTGCCTTACATACAGTGTTTCATTGCAGTGCGCCCTGTGACGTTGGTGCAGCACCCGCTGTTCGGGCCAGAGCCAGTTGTAACAACATGCAGTAACTGTGGAAAAGAAGTAACTACCGAGATAAGCAGACATGCCTCGGCCTGCTCTTACATTACCTGTATTCTCAGCGTTTTTGTCTGGTAAGTTTATAAGATATTTCTCCCGCCTTCTTCGCATGCCTTCGTGGTGTAGTGGTCAGCAGGCTCGACGCGTAATCGAGAGGTCTGTGGTTCGATTCCCGGCGAAGGCGTTGCTCTCTTATCTCATAAAGGCGTTGCTCTCTTTTCATGATTCCTGCTTCCGAAACAACTTAATGCCTGTACACTGGCGTCCGAACTAAAAAGGTGCTGGATGATGATTCTCCACCACCGAGATTTGGTGATTAGGTCCCCCAAACCCCAGTCGCCCTTTAAAAGAGGGAGTATATAAGGTATTTCTCCCGACTTCGTGGTGTAGTGGTCCGCACCCTCGACTCGTAACCGAGAGGTCTGTATTTCGATTCCCGGCAAAAGCGTTGCTCATTTGCCATCACTCCCGCTTCTGAAATAACCTAATGTCTCTACAGGTTATAAGGTATATCTCCCACATTCTTAGCATGCCTTCGTGGTGTAATGGTCAGCACACTGAGTCGGTATTTCAGAGGTCCGTGGTTCGATTCCCGGCGAAGGCCTTGCATATTTTTCATGACTCCTGCTTCGAAATAAACCTAATGTCTCTACAAGGTTTATGATTTATTAGTGTATGTATTTGCGATCTAGCACTTTACAATGAATTACTACTTCCTCTCTTTTCTTACTTCGGTTTTTCTACTTCAAAGTGCTTGTATACAAAAGCACCAACGAACAACATTTAAATTTCATAAGCAACGGGAAAAGTGTTTTGCAACATTTAAAACTTAATTCGTTTAGCCGATAAGTAAGGTAAACCATTTATTCCTTCCCTAATTTGGAAGTTTAAATAATTTAACTCAAGTTATGTTGAATTATTTCAGTGAATTGTTACTGATGTGTGTTACTGAAGTGAAAATGCCTTCAAATGTATTGTTGACTGCGCACGGGCTCGTCACAGATTGAATGAACGCATGTCCGATGATAGGTTGATAAAGTTAATTTTATTAAAAGAAACACTTCGGAGTTCTGGAACTTTCCACCGAAACACTCTTCCACGTGTTCTCGATGTAACATAGTGCAATTAGTACTTATACTTCAAACTACTCAGAACGTCAAATACCACGCAAACAAAGCGCAATTAAAAGACGAAGCTTTGAATACTTCGAAGTCGCTCTGAACTAACAACTCAACTCACAATAACAACTGAGAATTGATGCTTTTTCCAGTCTTATACAGTTTTCACCCGGTCCCCGAGATATTACTAGTACTTTCTGCTTCTCGAAATTACTGGAAAGCGTATGAGGCCCAAATACGGACCAAGGCGTTTTGTTTACGGAGTGCCTTTTCACCTCCACATCTTCGTTAATAACACTTGAGTTGGATAAGAGGGAGCATTCGCTAAACAAAATGAAAGAAAAATCCATAAAAGGGCTGGAGAACAGAGTGTGATAAGAGGTATAGAATATAAAGCGCTGGGGATCAAGCCTCCGATCTAAGAGTCTCCAAATCACCGTCAGGGCTCCGTAGTGTTGAGCTGAGTATTCAAATCCAGATACGGTTAAAGCTAAATATAGCGATCAATTACTGTTATTCAGTTACAGTACCTATTACGGTGATAAGGGATGTCTTCAAATAGTAGACAAATCCGCTCCAGTTTGGCGTTACATTGCCAAATAAGCGAGGGCGCTATTCACTCAATGTTAAATAGGCTTCCCCTGTATCCTTATTTTTCCAGCAGAGCATCATTTCTGTCAGCTCTTCCTGTTGCATTATAGAGAAAAACAAAACAATTTCGCATTTAATTTCAATAAAATTATATATCTGTGTGCAAAATTCGTAAGAGTATAGTCTTATGATGGGTCCCTTTTGTTTACAACATTGTTTCTCAACGGGGACGGTCCCGCACCCCAGGTGGTAGTGGAGGGATGTTCAAGGGCGATGAACTTGTTTTGGGCGGCAGGGGGGCAGCGAGTATGCTTTGGGCTGTAGGAGGCGATGAGCATGTTTTCGTATTCGAATTTATTTTTTCTTACCAATGGCGGGCCCTCAGCCGACTTCGGCTTGGTCACTACTAAGACCAGAAGTGATGGTCACTTTATTATGGAGGCATCTAATAGATGGTCACCTTTGCCTCCTATCAAGGGACGGACAGTTACAACCATGCCTTCTCCGGGATTCGAAACCGGGCCCTTTGGTATCGCAGTTGGCTCCCCTAACCACTATACCGTCTGGGCGGCTCAAATTTAATTTAAAAACTCCCCAAAAAATGTATTAAATCGATTATCCGATTTACACTATATGTACCAACAATAAAACGAACATCCGCGATGGCTCCCCTCATGCAATTCTAAGAATGGTGAGACGAATCTGCAAAAAATGCATCCTGACAAACAATATAAAGATTTGTCGTTTTTCCCTAACATCAGAGCCAAGTTTCTGAAGACGCCGTTTATCTCAGGATTACTAGCAACTTCATCAAAAAAATACGAGGATGGTTTGATAGCCTCTTATATGATATCAAAATTAATTGTTAAATCCCGGAAAGCTCATACCAGGGGCGAAGAGTTGATACAAAAAAGAGAAGTCGACTCCAGATGGTGGAAAAAGGGGACTTGCGCCTTCATCTCTCTGAAAATATTGAATCGATGGCTGGCTATCGAATAACTGGCTCTGAACCATTAAGCACAGACATCTCACTCATCATATTTGATTGTTTATTTGGTTTTAGTGTATTTTTTCTGCGCTTTTTTAGTTATTTAATTAAGAATAAAGAATTTTTAAACATCAAACATCGCTTAAGCAAATTTTTCTTGCATTGGTCATTTCAATTTTAACAGACTGTAATTACCTTCCGGGAAAAACTATCGAGTTAAATAAAAAAAATGGTGTGAAAATATTACTTAGAATGATTACCTTTTATAATTCAGAACCCCCTTTCCCACAACTAAATTACAGGATTTTCAATAAGGAGGGCGTTGAAAAAATTTTCGCTCCTTAGGGGCGGCGGCAGTTTCGAAAAAGTTGAGAATCACTGATTTGCGGTAAGATAATTATGACTTATAAGATAACCGAGTGTATTTTTCACTTTGAAACACAGCTCTGATTTTCTGCCATAAATTTAGGAGCATCGTAATCAACAAACCTGTTGGAAATAATTCTTTTATCGATTGATTACCCACTCTCGCATCGTTAACTATATAAATAGTCTGCGGCTTTATGTGGCTTGCTCTTCCTTCAAAACCTTTTGTTCAATTATGATAGCTTTGAAATCTTTAAAAGAGATTACTTTTCTACAAAGATTTTAATCCTATTTACTGAGGGCGTGTCTGTTTACTAGCTGAATAACAAAAAGAGAAGCCTCGTCCAGGCTTTCGGATGAGCTTTGACGCTGGTGACTATGGCCATTTCCGTAATAAAAAGTGAGAACTGGTGACGCTATTTTACTTACTAAAAATTCATAAAATTTAGTATTGTATTCCATGCTTTCTATCTCTTCAAAAATCTGGGATTATATAATCTGGTATACTCTATTTTAGAAATTTCAGTTAAAATTATAGCAGCATTAGATATTAAGTTTCTAATGATTTAATACAAGGCTTCGTCTTTCTAAAGTATTGAGATCCTTTCCGTTAGAGTTCTAAAAATAACAAATTAGAACTAATTGAATTAGTAGTAAAGAAAAAAATTAAAATAAAAATTAAAAATTTATTATAATTCGACTAAAGATGGTCAGCAGCTTAAATACTGGTTAGATGAAAAAGGTAAAGAAGTGGACATTGAAGGTATGAATAAGGAGGAGAAGATATTCGTAGTGGGCAAGGTAAACACAGAAGGTTGTCACAAGTCTAAGTCTTCAATCCACTAAATAAAGAGTGTCAAAATATCCTACACGGAAACCATCTAGCATACGAAAAATGGCAACTTCAAGCTGTCATTTCTGCAATATATTGTTACAAAAATGTCCAGCTGCGGTAACATAGCTTCCCCGCAAAGTGGGTTGAGGGTTGCCAGAAAATGGCAAGATGCCATATTTGGCACAAAATCGCCCAATTGGCGACATTTGACGACAAAATTGGCGATATTCCGTACACGGATGGAGAACATTCTAGAATGCATTCTTAACGGTGTGGTCCAGAATTTCTCGAAGCCAAGCCAAAAGCTATATAAACCCTGCCTGTACGTGGAGTAGCAGTCTAGGGTCGAGTTGGTCATCGAGTTTATCGAGATCGTGCATCGTTGAGGTTATCGAGTGAATCGAGAGTTGTAGCTTGGATATTCTCGAGAGTACGTTGAGTTCCGAGAACGACCGAACCGAGTCGGGAACTGTTATCTAGTGATTTGCCGTGAAACTGTCTTCACCGTTATAGCCTGATAGCCTAAAGGCTATGTTGCTGATTCTTTTCATCGTGGTTTTTCGACGACTGTAAACATGTAGTAATAATGGCTAATAAATTGTGTTTTCATAATTCCTCAAGTGTGGTCGTTAATCACTTCAAAACCACGGATCCGTAAGAACGCAACAATAATTAAAACAGGACATTGAGCAAAAAATTATATAAGCTGTTCCAAACTTCATGAATTAGTAATAATAAACAATGTTTTATTAGTATTAAATTGATTTAATTTACAGACTTTGCAATACTAATTCATATAAATAAATATCAAACACAAAGCAAAACTTTAAATTGTACATTCATATAAAATGTACAAGTTAAATTTTTGCTTGTTAAAGTTGCAAGCAAAAAATTTAATTTTATCCTTGTTCTACACTAATTAATTTATTATAAAATATAGATACTCGAGTGGACCACAAGTTTCTTGACAAAATCAATGTAGCTGTACAATAATGATACCTTCGTTGAAACTTCATGATTTTTCTGAAAGCGAAGGGCTAAGAACAGCGTTCATCTCTGGTACTTCATGAGAAATACACTGCTGGCCACCCAAATTGCAACACCAAGAAAGACAAGAGATATCACAACAAAATTTATTTAGTAGATAACGTGTTGACCAAGTATCAAATAATTAAATTTATAGACTTCTGTGAAGTGTGGTTCCTTCCAGAATCAGTAGCCAGAGTAGCCGCATTCTTGGAGATCACCGCTGCCACACGCTTCGGCGTTGATTTAAAGAGTCTTTGGATGTATTCCTGTGGTACAGCAGACCAAGCAGCTTCCACACGTTGCCAAAGTGATCTGGAGTGCCAGCTTGGGATATCATCTGGCTCAATCGTTCAACAACCATGGACCACATGTTTTCTATCAGCGAAAGATCCGGATAGCGAGCCGGCCAGGGAAGCAATTCAATCTGGCGATGGACGAAGAACCCTTGGACAATGCGTGCCACGTGTAATCGCCCATTATACTTTTGAAGTATGGCTGTGGGCAAGCCCTGAAGGTAAGGAAGGACAACTGGCTCCAACACCTCGGAGATGTAGAGCTGGCTGTTTAAAGTACCGGCAATGCGTGCTAGAGGAGTGCGAGAGTGATATCCAATTCCACCCCATACCATAATACCCGATGTAGGACCAGTGTGGCGGTGCATAACGCAGCTGTTCAGCATCCTCTCTCCATGGTATCTCCAGACTCGAATCCGACGGTGGTGTTGCAGACAGAAGCATGACTCGTCAGTAAAGACAATTTCATTCCATTCTGCCGTCCACATCCTTCTTTCATCGCACCATTGGCGGCGGAGACGGCTGTGGTTCTGCGTGAAGAGTAAACGAAGCAATGGACGTCTTGCGGACACACCAGTCTGCTGTAAACGGCGTCGATGATCGCTGTTTACTACGAGGCATAATTGATCGTTTTTTTGAAAAACACCACAAGAAAAATACAATTGCAGAACTTGAAATCGTCGAAAACTCCAAGCCAATAGCGCTATATGTGGCGCCACAGGCGCGCGTGATGTGAGTCTGTGCTGAAATTCTAATCATTTGCGTATCTCACCTCCACTAATGCATGCTGTAAATTTCATGTTATTTGCATGCTTCCTTCAGGGTGTTGCATTTACGGTGGCCAGCAGTGTATTTAAGTTTGTAACTTATACAGCCTTGAATCTGAAGAGATTAGTAATTTTGTATCGAACATATTTTTGAATATTCATTTGACCAACAGTTATTACATTCGCGAGGGATGGTTGATTGAGAAAAAGAATGAGCAAAATTTTTCTATAAAATATGGTTTAGAAGAAGATTAACATAGAAGTCCAAGGAAAGAACTCGCAACCGTAATCTGATAAATTTAACGGTTTAGTCAGTAAGGATGAAGAAATCAAGTAAATAAATGTTAAATCCCTTTAAGCGACTTCACACGAAATATTACATAAAATTTTTCTTATTACTCTAAATGTAAAAAACAAAAAAACTCTCATTTTTTTGCGAGGGGGGAGTCATTTAACATTATACAGGTAGTCAGTGTGGTTGGTGTTTACATATTACGCATGTCAACTAAGTAAAGTAACAAAATCATAAATTTTGCCTCAATGTAGTTTTTAAAAATATTTTGTATATTTCAGAAACTTGTTTTTCAAACACAAATGTGACAGAATCTTTAAATATGTTGAACTTTTTCTTCTTAGCTTCCCATGTTTCTGGGTTCCCCTCGTATGTCCTTGGTTCATGGACACCATCCACGCTTGCCCCAACTGCAAAGATACAATGGGAATCTACTCCCGATTTAACTGACGCATAGAGACACTAAAGCATGTATTCAAGACGATCAAATAAAAATCATATGGAATGCCAAGCAGCCTGCATCTTTTGGAAAAAAGACAATATTTTTAAAAAAGAATGGAATTTATTGAGTTTGATTGTTATTCCAGATGTGAAGATTAAAGAAGTGAGATAGGAATTTCTACACGTTTTTTCCTTTTTCACACTTTAGCTTCTTGGCATGCTTAAATAAAGCAATGGTGATATATTTATTGGTAGAAAATATGCGTAGAATGATATTTTTCTCAATATTTACTTGTATAATAATGTATAAAACAATTTCTAGAATTTTTAGAATTTC
The DNA here is from genome assembly GCA_000611955.2 of Stegodyphus mimosarum. Lineage (NCBI taxonomy): Eukaryota > Metazoa > Arthropoda > Arachnida > Araneae > Eresidae > Stegodyphus > Stegodyphus mimosarum. The sequence continues at coordinate 279,202 of KK116042.1, forward strand.
ATGCTAATAAGCTATATTTTCTGTCTTTCCTTCTTCATAATAGTTATTATTTAAGAATTACGTAATGCTAACTGCATAATAACTGATTTCAGAGATATGATTTTTCGAAGTAATTTACTGTAAATTAGTGTGGTTCAAAATAGATTTAGTTGTTAGCATAAAACTCAAACAACTAGCAACTAGCAAAATACATACTTCTGACTAGAGCAAATATTGATAAAATCGTTTTGTTTGGTCTCAATAACGCAGATACTAACTAATATTCGCTAAAATTATAAGTAATGATGAAATGTATCGCTATCTAGTAATATTGCAAAATATCTCTTCTTGAATAAACTGGCTAAAATAGTTTAGTATTTTCTCTGAAAAATCTTTTAGACAATTAAAAAATTAACCTTTTATGTAGCGGTATTCTGAGTGTTTTACTTACGTATTTTGTCGCTAGATGGCGCGGTTTAATATCTTTTCCTGCTCTCCATTGATTTTTCATATGGAATGGCATGGAGTAAGAATAACTAATTTTGAAATTTCCGTACACTAAAAAATTTACTCTCAAATGTGTTAGCCCAATTTCCTTTTTTTTTATAAAACAAGGAAAAATAACAGTGGAACAAATTAATCCAGGAAACACACTGCATGAACAAAGTTGATCAAGAACATTTAACTTTAAATTTTCTGACGATTTGCTCAACTTAAGTATGGTTCTAGTATTGTAGTTTAGCTTATATTGAGTGCTTTATTCGTAGGTGATTCAGTTTGCAATGGGTTTAATAATAAAAACTGTTTTATGTGAATGTCTTTCATTTTGAAATCAAGCTTATCAGTTAGATATTAACTTTTATTAAATTTTAAAAAGTGCCATAGCATGGAGAAATAATTTAAAATGTTATAGCGTTTATAAACGACACGCATAAATATGTTGATAATGTAAAATACTTCACACTTAATAAAACAGTTTAGTTAATAAAATAGTTTTTTAAATGCTGTTATTTTCTAAAATATATCAAATGTTTTGTCATAGAATATTTACAATCTGCTTTCCGAAACTTGAATTTAGTAACTGAGGATAGGTTATCTTCAGTTTTAAAAGTTAAAAATAAAACAATCTATTGTGATTAACTTACTGAAAGGTGAATCAGTAAAAACCAGCTTGCTTAAACATTCCAAAATTTTAAGCATGGCCTATAATTACTGGAAATTGTTGTTCGGGAAGCCATTTATATGCTAAATTTATTAAAACAAGCTTAAAATCAAATGCCAGTGCCACGGCACTTGTCCTTAAACCTTACGCTTCAAATATACTTAGTTTATATTTCAGATTTAATTAGATGATATATTTGCTGCCATCTAATTTTTTGATCAGCATTATATTTATTTAAATTTGCTTCATAATTTTTATTTAATGAAATTAAAAAATATATCATAGCTGCTTTGAAATCATATAAAGTATTATACAGATTAAAAAACTGGAAGCTGTTTGTTTTATAATTATTTTTTTCTTCAGTGTATATATATGTACGTTAACAGTTTTGTGTTCTTCAAACTGTATTTTAGTAGGTAAATGACCTTTAAGCTTGATTAATTATTATGTATAGTGTAAATGTTTCTTTAAAAGCAGTTCTCGAAGTAACTGATTTTATATAAATGTGTTTTCCCGAACATTTTATACAGTTTTTTCTATCAAAGTACATCTACTTCTTTTTCATAGTTATTTAGAACAATAATTATGTTATTCATATTTATATTTTATTTTTCTGAAAAATGATGAATTTTTCCTTTGATCTTTACACAAATAATAGCAGCACACAGTGCGAGTGTAAATGTTGATATATAAAAAATTTGTAGCTTTTTCTTATCATTATTATTTCATTCTTTAGAGTATATTTATATATGTGAAATGTTTTACGTTTTTCATACTGTATTTTTATTAGGTAAAATAAGTTTAATTTAATTATTTACTGTATTTTATGTAAATGATTCTTTAAAAATAGTTCTCGCGAGGACTTGTTTTTATAAAAATGTGTTTTCTCAAAACATTTTATACAGTTTTTTTGATCAGAGTATTGCTAATTTTACTCTTTTTCACAGTTATATAAAACAATAATAATTACTAATATTCACATTTTATTTTTCTGAAAAGCATTGATATTTTTTCTTTGGTACTTACACGAACAATGGCAACACACAATGCAAATGTTGGTATATCTATGAAAAAGTCAAATTTATTAACGCACAATGATACTCGATTTTGAAATATATCGAAACAGCTTAGATAACATATATTTGATTACAATCCGTAAAAATATATTATAAGCAATCATTTCTCATAAAGTATTAAATGATAAGTATAATTTATTGTTAACTTTGTGCATTGATAATTTCTGGTTAAATGTGTAAGCCATCATTAAGTCACACACACCTAAATAATACATGATGAACAAGAGAAATATTACTTTGTTATTTTAATTAATTAGAAATTAAATTTTATTCGTATTATTCCCAAAATATCACGTTTATTTTCTCTCCCAAATAAAAGAAAATTTAAATGTCACTCACACAATTTACAACGTCAACAATAATAATGCTTTTAATTTCCTTCTATTTAAGTGTACACAAGCGACTAAGGTACTTATATTTTAACTCAACCACCTCGGCGCAATTAAGCGAATTCAATGCTGGAAAAAGTACAATGACATTTTGTTTTAAAAATTATTTATTACATACATATTTAATATTTGAAATGTGCATTTATCCCAAAAAATAACCAATCAACTATTTATAAGAGAGAATTTATGTATGCTTATTTATATTTTGTTTCTTATGCTCTGGTGAAAATTTCACCGTGATTGCTTTGAGGAGAAATTTGGTTTGGTTTATTTAATCACTTGAGGGCTATATGCCTAAGGGGAGGGATTCCTTCGGGAAGGACATTCTAAGGGAAACTGGCTCTATACACCTTACACAAGTGGAAAACCACGAAATCATCCATGTAGCCAGCCCGTCCTCCGGGTTTCGTACCGGAGATCAAATGACCAGTGTTCAGCGACCTTACCGCTCGGCCGCTGGTGGACCATCTGAAATTTGAATTAGCGATTTGCGGCAAAATACTGTATTCCTCAAATATTTGACATCAGTGTTTTCCACTGTAGGCAAATCCAACAAGTATATATTTTAAAATCGACTTTAATGTAATAAATTACCATATAAAACACATTGGAACTTCCAGCTAAAGGAAAATGACGACGTTGGTTATTAAAACTGAATTTCTTAGACATGGTTGCCAGATTTTGAGGCATTCTGAAATTTTGAGGAATTCTATTGAGGTGGTTGCGATAATACATAAGTACCGCGATTACATTTAGCCTGTTAATGTCAACTTGATTAATTTAATTTTTAAATCAGTGATTATCATGTAGTTATTAGATTCATGCTACGTAGACTAATGTATATAATGCTAAATATTTCAGTTTTATTTTTCTAAGTTGTATAAAATATATATAATTAATCAGATAAATTATCGCTTATAAATACGATAGTCATTTCAGATTTTCTTAATAATCATCTCTTCTTTTATCATGAAGTCATGTTTTACTGTGTATAGATTTACATCATCGACAAGAAGCGGTCTTCCACAAATGGCCGTATAACTCACCGCAGTTGCCTCACAACTTCGAAAATCCATTCACGTATTTTTAAACATTTCTTGCACCAGTGATAAAACTAACTGTTAACTATACCTTATGTATCCGTATTCCTCTATCATATTTCAGTAGTCTTATGTGTTTATATAGTTAAGAAATTTTTTACACATTCAGAAATATTTCTATATTGTTTAAAAGTATGTAATTGCTGTGTATTTCATCAAAACCTTCATATGGTCTTTCTAAAATACATTTAGCTTTGATAATATACATTCGAATTTATATTAGTCTTATAAAATTTGTTCTCGTGTGTATGATTGTGTATTTGGTGATTTTCTGTTGCTTCATATTCCACCTTTTTTTTTATTTATTTGTGAGGTATATTGTTTAAATGTTTTAATGTACGACAATGTAGAATTTTTACATACTAAACTGTATTACTCTCTTCGTAAATTTAACTACTGCATCTTCCACGATATTTGCTATTTTAATGTAAATAAAAAAGGAATTGTACATATTTGCACTGTTAAGATTTATGTCACTTGCGAAACGATTTGCAATCTCATGTATTAACTTATTTACTTTTTTATAAAACTTTCACTGTTAATATGTCTTGTCTCATTTTTTAAAGTAAATTTCTTAGTGCTACCATACACAAAAATCTGATGTATACACCACATGACTTCCTTGTACACAATATTAAATTAAACGCATTTTGCATTTTATTTAAACTTATTGGATTGAATTAAATCTACTTCGTCGATAGCGCATAAACCGCAATAGAATAAAATGCACTCTTTAAAATTCACTATATTTGTTTACCATAGCGACACTCTGGCGCTTGGCTTCACTTAAGAGCTTTACATCACATTCATTTTAAAACTCAGAATGCACAAAACGTATCTGTATGATATAAAGAATTACCGAATCGTCGCCACATGTTTCATTCAAATTATATAATAAACCTAAAACGATGTGTAAAAGAATTTTAACAAACAAATAAAAAAAGAGAAATAGTTTTTAACAGACGATTCAGTATTTCTCATTCAATTTATTCAGTTTTCACTTCGCGACAAGGCAGAAATACATAAAAACTCAAAATATCTATTAAAAATTACGAAGTAAATCTTAGCACTTATTTCTTCGAATAAATTCCAGAATAGATTAAGCATGACTTAATTCGCAATAATAAAAGAAGGCGATATCTTTCTTGTTGCGATGATTAGTTTCTCTAGATTGGCAACGAATCCACTATTCTGCTAAGTTTCAAATGTAAACAAATATGACAGCTATAGCGAAAAAAATTAGGCTTAGCCGCACTTAAACAACTATTAAATTGTTGATAATTCTACAACAATAACATGTACGTTAACTAAAAGCATAAAACCCTTAACCGGAAGATATGAATAACATAATTTAATAATTTTTAAAGCAAAATATTCACAATTTACCCACATATAAGAATAAAATTACTGCAGCCAAAATAGGAAGTGTACATCTATATGCTATTACAGTCCTATGTGTAAAATTTCAACGTTCTTAGGCTACTCGTTTTTGAGTTATGCGAGATACATAGATACATACCTACGTGAGGCCACGAACAAAATCTCTGCAAAATCCATTTTAAATCAAATTTATAATTTTTTGGAGGAAAAAGAGTCTTTCAGTCTGTCCTTGCGCACGGATGTCACGCAAAATCATCGTTAAATTGCCTTCGATAGCGGTCAAAATGGATAATTTTGTTGATATATGATACCCGAAATTTTCGCGATTACGATACTTCATTTTTACTTCGTATAACGAAGTCAAAATCAGCATTTCGTACCACGTTTTCTCCGATTCCCAATACTTCTAACACTAATTACTTCTTCAAATAAGCGGAAGAGAGCCAAAAATAATTATTCTAGGTTTCATTTTCGCAGAATCACGTTCGCCGGTTGAACGTTATTGAAATGTAATTTTTTAACTGAAAGAAAATCAAGTACTATCTGTACTGTTGTTTGTCTGTTCTTTCTTTCTTACTGAAAATTTATGAAAAATGTAATTTTTTTTAATCGGCGTAAGTAATGTTCCACCTTCTTTGTGCAACAGCATGCTTGCTAAAATAGAAGTGGAATTAATGTATATATATATGTAAGATATAACAAATTATGTTAGCTGCTTTAAAAAAATAACTGGCGACCTCAAAATTAACATTCTAGATTTGGTGCTCTCCACCTAAATTCATCTGTTCTCCCAAATTCGAGATCTTTCTATCGTTGCATAACGCTACGGGAAAAGGGCAACTAAAAATAAAATTAACCAATCACGGATTATCTGTATCTTGGCATAATAACTACGTCATTATTCTGCTGCGTTCCTTTCGCTAGCTTCCGCCACTGCTAACGTGTCTTCTATGTTCTGCTTGTCCGTCTAAAATGATGTCGCCCCCATTAACCTGTGTAAATTGTATGTAAGAAATTATTGTAGTTTTTATGATTAAAGAGTATATTGTCTACGAGGAATTATTCTAGTGTGCCTGGAAATCTGGAAATAAAGATGATAACTAACTGAAATTAGATTGGTATGAACTTCTTCCTCTCGCCCTGCCACTCCGCCATCACGATTACTCATTAAAAATATCGCATATATACATGTGTATATATATATATAATAATAAAATTCCATAATCAAAAGTATACTTAAAACCCTAACTTAAATTTCGTCTTTTCTTTTTGTTTTTTTCCCAGTCACAATTCTAAATGCATGTTCTCTTCATTTTAATGGCGACGATCTCTTATTTGAAAGTACGTGGAATTAAAGTAGTCAAGTTGATTTTCCCGCTTTCTCTTCTTTTCTTTTTACGTACTGGTATTAAATGTTCTGGAAATATTTAAAGTGAATTGGATTGGCTGACGTCATTCCTTGGAAGCTCCCCCTTTCCAGAGCTTTATAAAGGAACTCACAAAGGAATATCGAGGCGTCTTTTCATTAATGTAACAATGGAGTAAACTTCAATATAAAAGGTTATTAGTTATTCTTTTTTATTTACTCCGGGGATCTGATTTTTGTAAGTGCGGTTTTTCATGAAAATTAACAAATGGATCCTGTTTTTTCTTTAAACTTATGGTCTGATATTTTGAGCTAAAACTACATTTGGTACCTCACATATATGTATATATATATATATATATGCAGACAAAATGGATATGTAAATAATAAAATTGAAATGTTGTAGCCGAAACTTTTCGCGATTGCAATACTTCTGTGCCTCAGGCGAGGAAATTAAAACATCTGATACTAAGTGTTATTGCAGGCTAGGAGATTATTATTGTTTCTTTGAATAATGCGGCCAGATACCCAGTAAGAAATGAATACTTTATTAGGGAAACAGGCGCAATAAATAGTATGCACAAGACAATAATAGTCTGAAATAACTCAAAGAGAAGGCGAATATTCAACAATTTTTCTTATCACATGAAATAAGTCGTAAAGTTTCTCAAATCACTCTCATAGTGAAGCCTAACTCGTAGTTTAGTTAACCCCTAAGTCTCGGAACTATTTCACAAGTGAACTTACTACCTCTCCGACTTGTATTTATACCCTACAGCATGGGCTCTGAAAAATATCTTGAAGAATCTATTATAGGGTTTCGAAAATGTGTTTTCGCGAATCTATCAGGAAGTCGCCAGGTTGGCGAGAGATTACCAGATGTCGTCAAATTGGCATAGGACCTCTTAAGAACGAAATTTCCTATACCTCGAGTTTTAATTGATCAATTTTCATATATTCCAAAATTACAACTCTCTGCACTCAGAATTAAAAGTTCTCAATTCTGACAAAAAATAAACACTTAAATAGAAGATATGAGCACTAATTAGATTAAACACAAAATAATGCAAAAAATTACCATTATAGAAACGATAAATAAAAATAGATAAATAAAAGAATACAAAATACTGCAGTACAGAAAAACAAAATGCAGTCAGAAAGAGCTAAAATGCTTACGAACATTTATAATAATAAGCTTGCCCACTAGCTGCAATTTTACATGCTTCCTCTTTAACTATTTAGGCTCGAGAAAACTGGAAGTAAATGGAAATAACACTATCCAATTTTTCACTTTAAATTTTTAATGTAACTTAACGGAAACAATTGCAAATTAAATGAAGTATATCCATAAAGTATTAAATTGAGAACTGTAATGACGCGATACATTCTTAGTGTAAAATTGATCAATATTATTTTTTACATATCACGCAAAATGTATTTACAAGAAAAATGTCAACATATATTACTTAAATTGTCTTCGATCTTGATGAATGCTTCATATTAATCATTAATATTTTTAAGGTTTTATCATTGATAATATCTCCCTTAAACATACAATATGTCTATATATTTTTAAAAAAATTCCAGGAAACTTAAGTAATAGTTTGCTGCATTTTTTCTAAGATCTTTTAACTTGGTTTTGCTGAACGTGATCTGCTTATGAGCAAAATTTTCAGTACTTACGTACTAACGCAACCACTTGACCCAGTTTGGCAACTTTTATAGAAGAAAACGTTAATTCGATGAATTCTCGGATTGCAACTTACAGTGGATATAGTTACCGAAAGAACTATTATGGGCATGGCCGCCAGAGTTTGGCGATTTCTGAAAATTTGAAGACTTCTACTGAGGTGGTTGAGAAAATAAGTAAGTACCTAATTTTCTCAGCAGTTAATTGTTCAAATGTACTAGCAAAAAAAAAACATTTTTTTAGAAAGCAAGGAAACACCATTAGAGGCATTTGAGATATTGCTAATTAATTGAGTTTCAATACTGTTAAGTGCCTACAGGCCCCAAATGGAATGAATGCGCACAGAACCGATGATAGTTTGATGAAACGTATTTTTCAAAATAATAATAATGATAGTAGTAATAATAATAATAAATACGACATTTTAGACAGTTTTAGAACTTTTTGCACAAACGAATCTGTACAGCTCTTCTTAGTATGACAGAGAGCACAATCAATGGTTACCACTTCAGATTACTAAAAACGTTGAATACAAGGCAATACATAAATCATCAAATACGTAACCTCGCACAGTTTTGATCTCTCAGTACTCTTAATACTCTGAACTAAACTCTGAAGTAAGCTGGAAACTGTTGGTCTTGTTTAGTAGTTTTCTCTTTCCCCCAAGAAATTTCAGGTACTTTCGATTTATCGAAAATGCTAGAAAGCATACAGAGTTACAATTATATAGGAATGGATTCAGTGACAGTTACATAAGGATCGGACCAGTTACAGATACACAAAGGTCGCACAAAACTGCCACCACGTTAGGCGACTCTGGACGATTTCTCTGGAAAATTGTCGACAAAAATTAGTTTCTAAATCCATCTCCAACTCGGCGCGAGTAGCGAGATAGCCATTTACAAACACAATTCAAAATGTTATTAATTTAAATTGCTGTTATTTAATTAGCTTTCATGAATTAAACAATAATTTCTTACTGACAATAATTTCATTTATATTTCGCATTGGAAGGTTAAATATTGTTACGAATTTCGTATTTATTTAGCTATTTATTTAGAATTGTAATTAAAATTGCTTTATTTTCCCGTGCAACGCAGACGATTTAGCTACGTCGGAAAAGTACAAATACAACAGCGCATGCATTTAATATTTAATAAATAAATATCTCGTAATTACTGTTGCCACCCACAAATATGGAGAAAATCGATGTTTTAGCAGACTATTCTAGCAAGTAATTAAAAAAAGCTTATAAAAGCCGAATTAAAACACCTCATCTCAGTTGTAGTTGTAGCTGTTTAAAGCGAACTGCTGTTTGTTTACTTAATGCTGCGATTTATTACAGCGAATTCGTTGTGTGACTGGATTAACTTTATCTGTTTTGAATTGAATTCTGTTTAACGTTTGAGATATTGTGATGTTGTACGGATATCTCTGAGGAAATATTTTAGTATTTTGTTTTATTTTGTGAGAAAAGAATAAATTTTATTAACCTTTGAACGACTTGTGCATTGAATTCATTACGAACCCGTGCGCGCGCAACAATATATTACGTTACTTGCCAGTTACGTTACAAATTAATGATATCTAAATTACTTCGCACCCATATAGTGAATAATCTGCTAATAAATTTAAGAGTTTTTGTGCTACGCCTAAGTCTATATGACAGGAAAATTTTATTTTATGCCATTTACTCGTTCATGACAAACTTCAAAATGCATTTTTTATACTACTGAATGCTACAACAAGACTTCAGAACATTACACGATTAGAATATATATATATATATATATTGTGGCTGTTAAATTTAAAATATGTAGTACTGTTTGAAGTTGTTTTGACAGTTGTATTAGTTAAATTGCACATCAGGCACAATTAAAAAAGTCTAAACCAGAGGAAAAAAAAAGAGAAAGAGAGAGAGTTGTACTCTCTTCGGATGTCGAGGAATAGACGTGTAGCTCTTCGATTATGGCAAGGGAAGCTAGACGTATTTATCAGACATTTTAAGGGAAAGTGGCTCATATTCACTTTGCACATGAAAAACACTAAAACCTATTTGCGGCTTGTCCGTGCGAAAGGATTTGAACCCGCGTCGAAATGCCAGTGTTCAACGTTTTTAAAACTCAAACAATGCTGGTGTAATGCCTAATATGCTAAACTAAATAAGCGGACTGCATTAAGGAAAGTCAACATTTGTGTTAACACTAATTACTAATAATCCACTGTTGACATGCTCTGGTACGTTTTCTTAACTTAAAAAGCGGCTAACTTTGTTTATAATAACATTATTTTGTTGGGGTGCTATATTCTTACTTAATATACCCCCTCCTTTCAAATTCCAAATTCCAATATATAATTAATAAACACACAATTTAAGATTTAAGTGTAACTAATTTTACATTCCAAATATGAAAAGCTATTGTCCAAGCAGGTTAATATAGTTACTGTTTTTTTTCTTCTTATGTACGTTAAGAGGTTCGTGGATCTGGAGTAACGACGACACTTTATGAAGTATGGAAATTATTCAAGACTTTATTAGGCAGTATTTTTCAAGACAGCTCCAAAATCTGTTTACAGTTGTCAAAGAACTATTATAAACACGCTGAAACAATCAGCGACACAACCTTCAGGCTATCAGGCTATAACGTTAGAGAAAACTTCACGGCAAAGCACCAGACTACAGCTCCCGACCTTGCTCGGTCGTCCTCGAAACTCTACGCACTCTCGACACTCCCCACGCTACAACTTGCGATGCGCTCGAGGGTACACTAGAGTATAGCTCCCGACTCGGTTCGGTCATTCTCGAAGCTTAGCACACTCTAAAACAAAACTCGACGCTGCACTAACTCGCGATACACTAAGGGATTCACTCGATGCACTCGAGGACCAGCTCGGCACTAGACTACAAGACACTCGCTCACTGACTGACTATCAACTCGCTAGACGAGAAGATAACTAGCGATTCGATAGACTGGGCACTAACTGATTCTCCACATACCAGTTTATATAGCTTTTGGCTTGTGTTCGAGCACATTCTAAGCTAAAATAGTAAGAAATCGTTCCAGAAGGTTCTCTATCCGTATGGCATATCGCCAATTTTGCCGCCAAATGGGCGATTTCTCGCCAAATGTGGCAACACACCTTTCTCTTGTCATTTTCTGCCAACCCTAAACCTGCTTTGTGTAGAAGCTATCCATCCTAATGCGCGTCCACATTTCGTAACAATATATTACTTAAGCATCAATGTAATGTATTCCTGTTATAGCTATCGCATGTATACAGTGTTTAATGTATAATTTAGGCAGCGATTTAAATGCCCCACCTACCGAAGGCCGAACATAAAACTGGGAAAATGATAACACCGCCAAAGTAGGATGAGTTCCCGATGTCGCTTACGACAAACAACAATAGCACTTCGGCAACAAAAAGGCACCATAGACCCATGGAAGGCGAAGTTAACCTGCGTAAATAGTATTCTAAGATGGTAATTAATTGACTTCAAAGATGAAACACGAAACTTGCTGCCCAGAAGTCTTGATAAATATTCATTTGATGGTAACATACATTTCAAGCAAACTGCAGCACCATAGGACTTCTGTGTAGCATCACACAATCCTAATGTCTCTATTTGATATACTCTATCGGTTAGAATCAATCTAGGGATACAATAATAGTTGACTATTCAAAGATTATGCAGAAATCTCTTCCATTCTTTCCATTCGTTTTTAGAAATCATGTGTTCCAATTTATTTTCAAGAGCCAAAGGTTTTGTAGAGATATTGTTACGAAATGTCCAGCCGCGGTAAAATAGCTTCCTCGCAAATCGGGGTTCGGGTTACCAAAAATGGAATGGGTAGGCAGGCTTATCATATTTGGCGCGAAATCACCCATTTGGCGACAAACTTGGCGATATGCTATAGACGGATGGAGAACATTCTAGAACGAATTCTTACCTGTTTGGCCCAGAGTGTTCTGGAAGCCAGGCCAAAAGCTATATAAATCCTGCCTTAACGCGGAGTAGCAGTTTAGTGCCTCATTAGCGGACTGTGAAGTGCATCGTTGAGGCTATCGACTCTAGTGTCTAGGTGTCTCGTCAATGTATCGAGAAAGTGCGTCGTTGAGGCTATCTAGTGTATCGTCAAGTTGTAGCGTGGAGAGTCTCGAGAGCAAGTTAAGTTCCGAGAACGACCCAACCGGAGCCGCACTCTGGTGCTTTGCCGGGAAGCTATCTTTACCATTATATCCTGATAGCCTGAAAACTGTGTTGCCGATTCTTTCAGTGTGTTTGTCGTAGTTTTTCGACGACTTGTAAGCGTGTTTTTGGAGGTATTTTGAGCAATACAGGATAATAAATTGTATTTCCATTCTTCATCAAGTGTTGTCGTTAATCACTCCATATCCATAAACCAGTAAGAACACAACAATATTTTAACCTTTGCTATAACAAATCCAATTAAACCTAAAAGTATCAAAGAGGCAGTTTATTGTTAATAAGATATTTCTTTTCGTTGTTTTCTGTTCAATATCAGGTATTTTTATACCGTGAAAGGAACCATCTGTAGCTGTAGTCCATGCCATTTTAAGGCGTTTGTAACCTAAGGCTCGTTAGTAACTTGAAAAGAATAATCCTGAACTGTACGTTCTCTGTTCTTCAATAATTCAGTGTTATTTGAACACCAGTTGTGTAGGTTAATTGTGCAACTACCTGGCTTCTTGTAGCGTATTAGGTGCAGTGATAATGTCATCGATGGAACAGCCCTTCAGTATTGCTCTTGAAGAACCAGGACATTCAGTCGCTTCATCCATTGCTAACTGCTTCAGGATACTTGTTGCTAGGAACGGTGCACTTGCTACTCCGCATATTACAGTCTTCAGCCGATAGACCTGTACAAGCCTATCAAACGATTCTTTCTATAAGACCAACTGCAGGTTTCTTTAAGATGGTATTTTGAGAAGTATTTACCTATGCATTTTCTAAACATGAACACTAAGTGCGTAGTTTTTCTTTTGAAATCAAATAACAATAAAAATAAAATCTTCTTGTAGTATTTGTGCCTATTGGTCGGCATAAATTTTCTCCTGATCATGAGCTCTGTGGGGACGAAGATAATCACAGATCGATGTTTCAATTTCTTGAATTTCTTGCGCGTGATTTAAATCTTCATGTTCCTTGATAAAATTCTTATATAAGGTCTCACGTTCAAATCTCTTTCATGTTGATTCTCCACAGCGAGCGTTTTCAGTTCTCCTAAATCCACACTTTGCCTAATGAGTAACGGCACTACGTATCATCAATAATTTTGTCAATGATGAGTACATTTAAAACGTTCCTCACAGCATTTGTCTTCTTCACTCAAACATCCATGATATTTGCAATGCTTTCAACTTCCCTTTCAACAAAAATCCTTGAAAAATTTTGTGAAGCTCTTCTTCGCTATTTAGAGCTAAGCCACAATAGTTTACTTCTGAATTACTCTTGCATGAACCAGACGCTAAGTATCCAAAAACTCTTTCCTGGAAGATGTATTAAAACGGTTGATTTTCTAATTGAAATTTTTCTTTTTTTAAAATTTCAAAGAACATCGGCTAACAACATAGGAACATAGGAAGTTAGGTGTTCCAAACTGGAGATCAGCTAGTTGAATGTCAATACGAATATTTAATGATTGCCCGTTAAACTCCATGATGGTGCTACATTGGTAATTTTAGAAATAATCAAGCAATTAATAATCTTACATATGTTAAATCCTTACTCGAAATCTGTACGTCTACTTGATAATTGATATTTATAACGTTCTTATTTATTCCGGATACGGATTCCTTCTTTCTTTATGCTTAACAAATTGGAGACTTTTTCAGCAATGAAACATGACTACTTCCATTACCTAGAATGGCGCGAAAAGGAATACATTTCCTTTTTGAATTACAAATGTATACTTTCACAGTCGCTAACAATGCATTTTTTCTGCGTGTCAAAAGACATTTTGATTGATTTTTATGAAAACCATTTGCATTCTTTTTTATGATCTCTTCACTTGAATTTTTCACCTTTCTTTAATATAACTGCTAATCAACGAGCCATTGATGAGTAGGCAATGAATTATATAATTATACTTCTTATGGCATTCGAAAAATCTGAACTTATACTTTCATTTTGGATTATTCATTATGTTCCCTACTATCACAATTTATGTTTCAACTGTTTCTTACCTTTGATTTGGGTTTAATCTTAAGAATGAGTCACATTTATATAGTGGATGAATATTATTTTTACATATCACACAAGTAGAAGCATATTTGGTTTTAACCATCAGAAATTTTGATTTCGAACATTTTTCTAAGGGATATTTACTTTACTAGCATTACGGTTAATATTATCTGATAACTGGCGTCTTTTCTCTAAAAACGAAATTAATTCATCAAAGATAGTGTGGTGTAGTAGCCGGAACCACTGCACAAAACCCCGATTGTGATATAAGGTTGAAATGAACTTTTAACTCAAGTTCTAACAAAAACATGCATTTTAATAAAATAAAAACATTAACAGTTGCGGTTCATGGCGATGTGGAATTTGGATACATTCAGTCCAGTAATTTTAGAAATTCGTTAAACAGAAACGTGCGCTATTAACTGTATGCACGAGGAGCGACAGTTCTAGCGGACCAGTATGCCCATAGCTCCAGAAGGAAAGTCCCGGCTCTTCTTAAAAAAACAATTTTCTTTCTCGCTGCTCCAAATTTTACTAACTCACAGTGTGCTGAGCTGAACTCAGAGGGGGGAGAATTCCTTCACTCGTACATAAGAAAGGAGTTCACATTCTGACCCTGATGAAAAGATTTCTTTTATCCCTTTGTCCCTTGGAGCGACCTTCGAGGATGAAACCAGAATCATTAATAAAAGGTAACTCGTTGCAACCGGATTTCTCCTATGGTATGAAAGAGGTACCATTGCATTCGGAAATCAGTCGTTCTGGGCAAACTAGACAGAGAACATTTAAGTGACCTTATCACAGTAGGAACTTCAGTAGCATTAATGCTTAGTTAAAATTGTTTTTGCGTTCCATACTGAAGTGCAATATTTATTGACCTAATAATTGATGCGATAAATTACTTTTGTCATACTTTAAAATTCAAAGCCCGTAAAATTTTAATAACGTTATTCATTACATACCTTATCCTCTTCGAAAATTCGTAAGTTAAATTGCGTAAATCCATTTTTTTGATGTTATGAGCGTCTCAATTAAGTTCCTTTCATTTTCTTACCTCTCTTGAAGAGCTTTAGGTAATTTTATTATGGTCTTGCTTCATTCATTATATTTGTGATTTTATATCTTTTATCTCTATGTATATTTAAGTATTGCTGTATATGTATTCTATATTATTATTACCTACTACCAGGACGATGTGTTTCGTACCTCATTGTATTTATTTGCTTCAAACGTTCAGCAGCTTTCTGTCGCCACATTTTATTCCTTTATTTACTTAGTTACGTTTTTAATCATATTAAAAAATGTTATATTCTTTTGTCTAGTTAGCGTAATAACGCTTTCATAACTGCAACGCGTTCTAGTAGGCTAAGGCTTTGAGTCTAGGCACCCTAGTGCCCAAGCACTGCTCAATTATGCAACAGTGTTCAATTGTCGCATACTTTTTCCAAGAACTACAAAATTTCGGCATCTTCACACCAGTTTGAATTTTACTTTCTTTAGCAAGAACACCGTTTAGTCATCTTTAGAATTCATATAGATCACGCATAGAAGGCCGTGTTAAGATTTCAGTAAAGTTTGCGTTTTTCACTTTTTTTAATTATTGTTGCAAATAGGTTTTCAGGTTTTCGCTCTTCAAAGCTTTCAAAGATTTAACCTTTTTATTTATAGAAATCTCTAAGTAGAGTTTTTCGTTTTCTTGATTATATGAAACTAAACTTTTTAAAAAAGTTTAGTTTCATATAATCGGGGACCTCCCAATTTTTTAGTTTGTTTAAATGACTGTTAGTTTGCTCTTTATTTATACTTGGTTTTGAATTTCAGATTAACATATATTGGTCGTAGACCAATCAGATTTTTCTAAATTTTAATGTACGTAATATAAATTTCTATGGTTTTTAATTGTCATTTTGGCACTGTGTAATGCTTTATTCTTTTTTCCAAGTGTTTCGAAAATGTGTAG
>KK116042.1:297661-372456 GCA_000611955.2 Stegodyphus mimosarum
TATATATATATATATATATATAATACCCACTTTGTTATTCAGCTCACTGAGCTCAGTTTTTATACTTATATCTTTGTAAATTGCGCATTTTTTCCTTTAAAAGTCATTGAATTATGTTGTTCATATCTTCTGGTTAAGGTTTTTATGCTTTTAGTTAATCTGAATGCAATATTTGTAGAATTAGCAACAATTTAAAAGTCAGTTTAAGCTTGGCTGAGCCGAATTCGTTTTTACCATAGCAGCCATATTTGATTACATTTGAAACTTAAAAGAATAGTGAATTAATTCTTTCTGCCGAGTGGGACCAAAAAGAAACTTTTATTTTGTGCACCGAAAAATCTACCTTCTTGCTTGTTGGCCGAATTGCGTGATTTTGCATAGAAACTGTAATTTAAATAGCAATTCTTTTAATTGTTTTAACTGTACTTGATGTTTTATATTTTGTTTTACATCTTTCAACTTTTAGTGAAAATATTTTGAGTTTTTATTATTTTTGGTTTGCGCGAAGTGAGAACTGAATTAAAGGAATGAGAAGTATATCTGAAATGAAATTCGAGGAAATAAGTGTTTCGTATTAGCAGTAAATATTGTTGCCAGTCTGTCTCGGACAGAGGAGAATATTTACGGGTACCGCATGCGCATTAGGTATGTGGCGCTGAATCATTTGTGAAAAACTGTTTCTTTTTTATTTGTTTAACTTCTTTTATACACGGTTTTAGAATTTTCATAGTATTTAAACAGAACATGTGGCAACGATTAGATGATTCTTCAGATGATATAATTTCTGTGCATTCTGAGTTATAAAATGACTGAGATGTAATGCTGCTGAGTAATCCTACCGTCAGAGTGTCGCTGTGGTAAATAAATCTAGCGAATTTTAATGAGTGCATATACTCTGTTGTGGTTTACGTGCTATCGACGAAGTAAATTAAATTCAATGGAAAAGTTTAAATGAAATGCAGGAAAAAATGGGTATAATTTAATATTCCATACAAGAAAGTCATGTGGTATACACTCAAAGTTTTAGTTTCATTTCCGTTGACAGGAGTAAATCCTCTGTAACTCTCAATAACATTCCAGATAAAAAGTAGAAGAATTTGCTTGAAAGACATATTAAGTAATTGAATTATTACAGAATTTTGAATGTTTAAAGAAACAGTGCTTGGGAATTAAAAATAAACAAATATGAAAAAAATTTTAAGTTTTGAGATTTTAATTCCCAAAAGGGTATTGTTAATGCAATTTACACTCTCTCTGAACTTGCAGTCTACCAAGCTGTTTTGCACTGCCTCCTTTTAAACCATTTTTTTTTAAAATTTTATAACAAAGCATCGTTTTCTTCGTACTTGACGCCATATACAGTTCAACAACAAGATCACAAAATATTTAAAAGCTGCACAGCAGCACACGTCTACAATTCCAGATGCAGTGCTAAGTGTTGGCATACGTTTTTCTACTTTTTCAGCCTTTCCATAGTTTATCACATTAATATTCACTTTCTTAGTAAGATGGCTACCAAAAACTTTTCTGTCTTTTTTATTTTTAGCATTTAACGTATTAACTTTATACATTAACTATCATCTTCTTTGCACTTACGTTACATAAATTTCAATTGAACTGCACAATCACAAAATATTTAAATTCAGCATATCTTTAGAATTATAAATAAAGTGTTAGAATTTGCGATATCTATGTTTTATATTCGCTATATTAGTTCTTTAAAAACTACCCGTCGTGCACGAGCAGCCTAAAATATTTATCGTAAAAGAGGAAATGTATATAATAATTTTATGAGTCCAGCTTCTGTAATTTCATAAAAATATAGAATATTTATATTTAGATATCTCACAACTTTAGTACATGCTTATTTAAATCAATCACTTAAAAAAGAAAAAAAACATATTCCTAAACTATGTGCTTATTGCTTTTAAATCGGTTAGTTTATTACTCAATAATCTTCTGGATTATATTTGAAGTATGTTAAGCTTTATTAAATGACAACACGCTAGCGCATCGAACGTAAAAGTATTTTAATTCCGATCCCGACAACACGTTACTTTCATAGAGCCGAGTTTGTAAATTAAAACTGAAAGACAAATATCTTAAGTTTTTCCGAAAGTCAACAGTCTCGCGCGCTGGAAATGAAAATGATTTCTTCAGTAGAGTATTGCCACTGCTCTCTTTCAAATTCTTGAGTTTGTTAATCAAGAATTCATTAAAGTTTTACAGAGTATGAAATAAATAATAAACAAGCTCGAAACTCAAAATTCGTACTTCTGGGTGGAGGACTATGTTATTCAAAATAGGATGGCTCTTAGTACCGTCGTTTTTTCTCAGTGCGAGGGACATACATACATACGTATATCCAGATTCTTCATTATTTAATTTAGTTATAAATGATGTATGGCGATAATATTTGATGGCAAAAATGCCGTTTATAGTGAACGAACGCAAAATCTTATTCCCAGACTAATAACCCCTTTTGTGGTAAAATCTTGTATTACAATTATAATGCTTACTATAGCAAATAATAAAATTAATCTAATGTAAAATACAACGCAAGTAGATATTTCTACTAAATCAATACAATAACATTTCTCAAACAGTTTAGTGTTTTAGTGAGGACTATTTTTATAACCAGAAATGTATCTTACTCTTGCTCCCCTTCCAATATATGTTTTTGACATACATTTCTAGCAGTATATTTATATTTTTAATACAATTAATTAAACATATTTTAATTTTATAAGCATGTGACTTCCTTTTGTGCTAAGACTTACGTTACTACTTAGTAGTATCCTAAATTTCTAACCTACAAATAATATGTTGAGTATGATATAACTAATTTCTTATACAACTTACTAATCATAGTCTTTTACAATTATTGCAGGAAAATCAATTTACCAATCACAGTCTTTTAGTATCTTCTTTGCAATTATCACAGGATGATTTACTCAAGGAAGGCAGCAGCAACGAAGCGCAAGGTCCAGTAGGTCCACATTTCTGATCAATATTCCGCTTTTGATGTATTTGTCATTCAGTTTACATAAATTGTGCAAGTATCATGATAAGCCTAGACGTATATGACAAAATGTAAATAAAACCTTGTAGGGTCATTAGGTTATATCGATACTGGAACATAAAAATTGTGCAGTGTCCTCCCCGGGATTCAGACTCCTGACCACCCGAATACGTCGAGCGGTACTTCACGGAGGCGTGCGAACAGGAAGGAGAACATAAAAGGTGGCTTAAAAGTATCTCCACGATTTTAAATTAAAAAAAAATATATGCGGAAAGTTATTATATTTTGAAACTCATAATGAAAATTGTCTCTTCTGAAGATTTTATTTACGAAAAATTATGTCCCTTTACATTATGACAAATTGTGATCCCTTTTCAAAACATCTTCCATCTTCGCGGTCTTCCTGACTTCCTTGCATCTCCATTGATCTTGTCTTTTCAAATCTGTCCTACATTAACTGCAGGTTAGAGATTTAGGATACTGCTAAATAGTAACCGAAATCTTAGCACCAAGGAAAGTCACACGCTTATAAAATTTAAATACATTTAATAAATTGTATTAAAAAATATAAATATACTGCTAGAAATGTATGTTAAAAATATAGGAAGGAGAGCAAGAGTAAGATGCGTTTCCAGTTAATCCTCTAACTAATATATACAGCCTAGAATATGTTTTGTGATATCTGTACAAACGTGCATATTAAAATTTATACGTGCATATTAAAATATGTCAAAGAAATTAAGGCAATATATTAAAAGTACATAAATACAGGTATAAAATGCCAGGAAATGTTTTACACTAAAGCAAGAAAATAAATTTTCCTGGTAGTAGTTTTGGGAAATTTGTGCTTTCTTAGCGAAAACCCTGGCCGGTCAGAGTGTTAAAATGGTCCCCACTAAACCAATGTTTGAGAATTGCTATTGTATTGATTTAATATAAATATATATTTGCGTTGCATTTTACGTTAGATTAATTTTATTATTTGCTATAGTAAGCATTATATTTGTAATACATGATTTTACCCCAAAAGTGGCTCTTAAGCTCGAAATGGGATTTTGTGTTGGCTATAAGTTGCAATATCGTATGGTTAGAAGGGACATATCTCACATTAAAACACTCTCGAAAATTCCTATTTTCCAAATAGAAAAGTCACATTGTTTTTCTTTCTGCAGGCGCGTATCGCTGCACATGGAAACTCCTATTTTAACCTAAAAAAGAGAAACTCTATAACTATTATTTGAACTATATTATACCCTATAACTTTATTAATTTCAGAATGAATTACGGAAATCAAAAATAGTGAAAGTACTTTTACACCATCCTGATCTTATGTAATCTCCTCTTAAAAGGCGAGTGGGAATGAGGGGATCCAATCGCCAAAACCTGGTGGTCACGAATTATCGTCCAGCACATTTTAGTTCGGCCCCATTTTAGAGTCATTAGGTTATATCAATGCAGAAACAGGAAAAATAATCACTTCCGTAGCCAGGATTCGAAATCCTGACAACCCGAATACGTGCCGAGCGTGCTTCCGGTTACACCATAACGACATGCCGGAAGGAGGGAGAAAATATCTTATAAACTGATAACTGTCACTGACATATCAAAATTAGAAAATTAAAACCATTTTGCGTTTTATGAAGAAACTTGCTGCTAATTTTTGAAAGCATAAGAGAAAAGACGGGCTAAAATTAATTTCAGGATTTCACCACTTTTATACCTGGTTAAGAGCTATACCGGGCTACTGCCTAGGCAGCGATGCCGGTTCATGAAATAAAGCCCTAGGGCACATGACGTAATAGAATCCGGACGTGGACCACTTTTATAATGTAAGTACTTTCAATTAGTCTTAACTACTTTATCAAATATTCTGGTGACTAAGACCTTGTATTACTGAAACTCGTGTTTTTTCTCCATTAGGTGAATTCCATTACCGACCCCTTTTGTTCCTTTATTATTTTTTAATCATATAGAGACTATTCAATCAATGTCTTTTGCTTTTGTTTCGTAATTACTTTAATTTCTGTTATTCGAATTCATTCAGATACCGTGAAAACCTCCCTTGATATTATTTAATGAATGGTAAATTACTGTTTGGAGGAAATTTGATATAAAAGAAGGGAAACGTGTAATCATCGATTGTAATGTTTTTCGTGATCTCACTGAGCAAAAATAAAAATCTGCAGTGTAAAGGTTATATAATACGTATCGAATTTCCTGCAAGAAAAATATAAAGCCAGATTCTTTCCAATTAAACGGAAATTTGCTTTTCCTACTAGAAAATATTTAAATTTTTGTTTTTAATATTCAGTATTAAATTTTATCATTTTCTTTAACATTATTACTGCCAGAGGTACTGTTAGTTTCGAAACTCACTTTTCGCCCAAATCTCTTTTTATATAATTGCCACGAAATGTTATCTCAATTATTAAAAAACAAAAAATTAAATAATAAAGAATCTGTACTGTTTCTCGCATTGTGAAAAAAACAGTGGCACCTAAGCCAGCGAAGAGTTTCAGAGAAACATGGGCAATTCGAAGTTCGAATTTTGAATTACGAATTTCGTTTTGATTTATCCTTTTGAAGGTCACGTTTTCTCTCATCTGTTTGCTTAAAATTTCAAAAAACATCAAATTCTGTTTTGTTCACGACAACTTCTTCTTCCGGACTGTAGAAATACACTGGTGTGCAAAAATTAAGGACGAAGTCGAAAAATTAGCATATCAGCTGAACGAAGAGGCAGAGCGGACAGAAAGACCAATCAGGAGATTAAGTAAGGTGATGCACGGTAGCACATGCGCAGATATGCACGTGGACGTAATGGGGGAGTGTCTTAGTAGTATAAAGCATGTTGTCGGTGTAAGATCAGTATTCCTGGCAAAGAGATTGCACGCCGTATAGCAGTTGAAATCACACCGAGTTGCTGCCTCAGCGAGAAATGGCGAATAATCAATCTGTTAGACGACATCAGGATGCTTTTATCCGAGGTCGAATCATTGGGAAGTTGGAGGAAGGCCGCAGTGTGACAAGTGTGGCTGCAAAGTTCGGAATTGCTCATAGCATCGTTTCACGACTTTGGAGACAATTTCAAACTACAGGAACAGCTATCCGGGGGTTTAGTAGTGGTCGTCCACGAGGAACCACACCCGCGGATGACCGGTATATTGCCTTAGAGGCCAGAAGAAACAGGCGGCAGACAGCGGGAGAAATCGCTAGACATACGACACAGGCGACTGGACGACCGATATCGCGTTTTACCGTGGCCAGAAGACCGCACGGTGGTGGTCTGTTTGCACGACGTCCTGTACGGTGTGTACCTCTAACGCCTGCCCATCGGAGAAGGCGTTCTCTGTGGTGCCGGGAACACCGGAATTGGAGATACAATGAATGGGGACGAGTACTCTTTACAGATGAGAGCAGATTTAGTCTGAGTTGCGATTCTAGACGCATACACATCTAGACAGAGTGGGGAACACGCAATAACCCCTTCAACATCATCAAAAAGGACTGTTTTGGAGGTCGCGGAGTTCTCGTTCGAGCAGACATAATGCTTGGTAGCCGGACCGACCTTCATATCTCCCAAGAAGGTTCGTCACCTGGGACTGCTATTGTAACGAGGTTCTTCTTCCTTACATGCGTCTTTTCACAAGGCCTATGGGTCCTCACTTCCTCATCGCACAGTTACTGTCAAAGAGCTGTTGGAGAGCGAGGATATTGAACACATGGATTGGCCGGCAAGGTCTCTGGATATAAATCCCGTCAAGGATGTACGGAACTTACTAGGGAGACCTGTGGCAGCACGTAACGTATCGCCAGTAACGATTCCGAAACAGCTAGCGATTGTTGCTACAAGAGGAACGAGCAGCAGTGTCTCAGAAACTCATTAACAATCACATATCCAGCATGCACAAATAATGTGAAACCTGCCTAGAAGTCAGGGGAGATCATATCCCCTATTAAAGACCGGATGTTTGTTGCTGGACACCCATCACAGGGATGTTTCGGCCTTCAGTCGCATTGCGCTTCATGCTACTTTTTCAATAAAGCTTCTTTTTATCCCTCTGATTTCTCTTTTAGTAAGTGTTGCTTACATTACTCATGTCCTTACGTATTGGGGATCTTAAGGTATTAAATTTGTTGATTTGGAAAGCTTTTGTACAAAGTTATATTGAAAAAACCGTCTCGTCCTTAAGTTTTGCACACCAGTGTAGATTACGCCACCTCGGCTATTCGGGCGACCACTGGGCGTTTGAATAAAAGGTCGTCTTGAGCGCTTTGATTATAAAAAGTTATTCCATATTTCGTATAAATTTTTAGGAATTTTTTTAAAATAAAACTCGACGATTTTAAAGCGAGAAATTGAAGTAATCTTCGAAATAACATATTTTTATCGCTAGCACGCCAAACTGTTGCTGTACGGCAAAGTATAAGATATTTATCTTCCAGTTTTAATTAACAAACTCGGCTCTATGAAAGCAATTTTGCTATCTAGTAAAGCAAAAGATATTTAACTTTCAAATGTAATCTTTTTATTACTGAATAGCAAACGAAGTGATTGAAAAGCAATCAAGGCAGTACTTAAAAACAATTTTCTCCTTTCTGATTGATTTAACCAAAAATGCGTTTAAATCGTGAGAGTCTTATTAGAAATATCAAATATTTTTAACAAATTGCGCTACGTACTCCTATTGTCTACTATTATTATTTGTACTTAAGCCATATAAATTGCAAAAGCAAAATCACAAAATATTTAAAAACAGCATATTGAAAACAACGTATCTTTCCCCTCGTTGAGGATTTCTTTTCTCCTGATGAAGCGAGACCTGTAGCCGTTTGCTTTCGAAATCGATAGAGACTTGACTAAAACCTGCGCTAAGCACAAGGTTGTTGCTTTGCTAATTTTATGTTTTTCTTTAGCGTGTTACTGTTCTGTTTCAAAACACAGTATATTTATCGAATTTTAGAACGAATTCGGAGCCGTATAAATAATGTTTAAAATTTAGACAATATTTTGTAAAATTTTAGATCTCAGTGTGAGTTGATTTTAACACTACGTTTTACTCTTCTTATGTTTTTATTTTCCATTTTAGAAAAATCGCGTGACAATCGTTCAACGGTTACTGAAATTTTCTTTGAATTTCCCGAACCACGTCTACCTATTTCTTTGTCTTCATTGTTGATAATAAATAGACCTTACTTTTTGCAGTTATTGGGGAAACCCATGCTTCATCAAGGGTCACCGTGAGTTTTCATTTATCTCTTGCTAATTATTTTTCATTTGAAAGTTCTACAAATTTTTCCTCGTAGTGCCAGATGCCTCAGCAAAATCTAGGGAACATTATTTTTTCGAGCTTTTTTAAGTTGTAAACCTTTTATTATATTATTTATTGTTATTATAGATATATTTGAAGAAACTGCTATTGATTTCTGCGTCAGCGGATTTTGTCTTGTAATTCGCGATTTAACTTTAGGAACATTAGAAACATTAAGTAATTTTGGAAGTATTCGTTTGGAATTTTCTTTCTTTGTAAAAGAAATTATATCCCATTAATATTGCTTATTTTTCACATCTAAATTTAAATATCATGCATTTCACACCATTTTGGAAGTACGGAATAAAATATTTCTCTTCAAAAAGCTCAAAAACATATGCTCCAAAACATAAACATCTAGTCCATAGAGATCTTGAAAGCAAAACAAATTTAAAAGTAGCGGACGATATTTTTTATTTTATATAATAATAAAGACCGTTACCAAAAGAAGTTACCAGAACTTTTTATTCAAATCATTTGCGTTTTTTTTAATTATGTATCGAAAGCGTTCTAAAAATGTGCAAACACCCTCGGTGTTTCAAGTCAGGACATTCATTTATAAGGTATTTCCTCCCTCCTTTCTCCATGCCCTCCTGGTGCAAAGGTAGGTCACAACGAATAGTTTACTATTTCATTACATTTTCACGAAATTCTATCAAAAGAGGTTTTAATCAAGCGAACAACACTATCTGGAATGAAAAAGGACATGATTTTTCAGAAATGTTTCTTCAAACATAGCATTTAACAACGTTATGTGTAATGTACAAACCCTTAAATTCATTACAAATAGCGGCTTAACATTCTTAAAAATCTCTTTTCAGGCTTATGATATTCGAATATTTCGAACGTTTCTGCCATGGAACAACAAATTGATGACAGGGTTACTGCGGTCGCCAAAGAAGTTGATACCTTGAAGAAATTCGTAACGACGGCAGGGAGTAGTGATGGTTTTAAATTTTTACCCACGGCCTCTGCTCGCTCCTCTTTGAATTTATCCATGTATGGTGGGAATACCTCCTAGAAAGTATATAAGATACAATTTTTTATAGTGGCAAAAGCAAATGCATAGAATTCCCAAGCTAAGGCCTCTCTTCTAGCCGCTTCTTTGAGAGACGCAGCGGATAACCTTCAGACTCTTCGCGAAAACAAAATGCTAGATTTCCAAGCTTTGTCCGGCGCGTTGGAGCTGCGCTTTGGAGAGAAGTGTTTAAAAGACTACAGCAAGCTTCGATTAAAATTCCATCAACAGAACTCCACAGAGATTGTCCAGGAACTTACGCCACAAAGGCGTGCGGAAAGGAAGGAGAAAATACTTTACAGCCTTAGCTAAACATGTATGGGCTTAGATCTACCAGGTATATTATTATATTGTCCCTTTTTATTTCATGCTCTGGTCACGTCGCTACATGCTTGCATTTACATAAAAGCTGTACACTTATTAGTCTGCAAAAATCATGAAAATTCTAGTAACCATATTATTTACCCGAAAAACTGTTTTTCTGATTTCTTTGCATGAAACCTTTCCCTTATTTGTAGCTGAGAAACGTTGCAAAATTTTATCATACCAACTAACCTTCAGAATCTAAGGAAAGTTTATTACGACTACCATTATCAAATTGATTCCAATAGATATCAGTAAAACTTCTACTTTCCTTCAGCTGTCATTACGTTTTAGATATCTGCAACCACTATCAGTTTTTATTTTCCTGAAAAGATTTAAAGATATCACTCTTGTGCATGTATTTTTTAAAATTACTTGCGATTTTTTTAATTGATGAAGGTTTTTATGAGAAGATTCTTCGTCAAAAGTAATGAGAAGCGCATTTTATGAATTGCATTTTGCTCAATTATATCATATATTACTATATCTGGAAAAGTAAAAATTAGCTTCTCTTTCATTACTTTTAATTCTTTACATGTGTTGATACTGAAATGCGTTTTGAATTAAATGTATGAATTCAGTATTTTTATATCTGCATAAATTATCTAAAGTCTCCTGAATAATAGAACATAAGAAAAACAGAATATTGTAATTTATTCTCAAACCTGCTTTATCCTTATAGTTTTTGTTCCTAGTCTTTCCGTTTAATATTTAAATCCAGACATTTGATATATTTTCCTCAAACATCATATCTGCATTTCCTACCTTCATGTAATTACTTTCAATGAAGATAAAGCACAAAGATGGTATTTGAATAATTTTTTTGATTTAATAAAACTCACTTGGAGTTTTCTAAATCACTTCTGTGTATATTTGGATAAACGCTATGGCGATTATCGTAACAGTAGATTTCCAGATTTTTTTCGTACTGTCCCTTCCTTAAATAATAAAACAAAGCTTAAGGAATTCATTCTGTCAAGGAGTACAAGGTAGGGCTTGTCATTGGCAAGAGCCTTGAGCACCATACAGGTTAGAGTATGACTCAGTTCCGCTCCAAATTTTGATGGAGAGAACCCTGAGAGGACGGACCGGAGAGTCTTCCACCCCTCTTTCCCTATCATCAACCTCTCGCGAGGACTCTCGGCTTGCCACATATTTAGAGTGCCTCCATACCGCACAGACACTATACAATTTCAAACATCCATACCTTCTACGGGATTCGAACCCGGGCTCTTCGATACGGCAGTCAGCGTCGCTAACCACAAAGGGACTTCTTTAGCGTTTTATGTGTTGCCTTCTTTTACTAAATATCATGTTCATCTCACTTAAATCATAAACTTTAATTCAACAGAATATCACAAAGTACTTAAAAAGATCATATCTTTAATATTCCCGATAGACAATCTCGGGCGCTGGAAATAATAATGTTTTTTTTTTCAGGGGGGGGACGGTGCTGCCATTGCTCGCTTCGAAATTCGTGAAAGTTTTACAAAATATGAAACAGATAATAAAACAAATTCTAAATTTGTGCTTCCGGATGCTCATATTCGAGTGGAAGACTACGTTATTCAAAATTTGATCTCTTTAGGTACCGTTGTTTCTTCACATTGCGAGAAACATACCTGCATTCATCCAGATTTTTCATTAATTAATTTCTTTAAATATAATGCAGGGCTCTAATATTTGGTGGTAATAATTTGAAAAGTGAAACGCTGTTTTAGAGTGAATGAATCAAAATGCCAAAACGAAATTAATAGCCCTTCTAGGCAAATTGCCCCTTTGGGTTAAAAACAAGTCAAAGAAATCTTCGCTAACGTTCAAAGGTCACCAAAATGATAATTTCCGATACATTTAATAACTTCCCAAAAAATTATTGAGACAGTCCATAACCTACTAAAAAACAAAAGAAAGACAAAAATGTATGGTGTGTATGCGATAAGCTGTACAGTTTACTAGTTTTACTTAATTTTAAAGTCGAGATGGGAATTTTCCTATCTGCTATTTTGAATAAGCTATTTAAGATTACATTTTATTTCCTTTATATTATATAATACTGATAATAATAATTATCTTTTAAAAATTGAAATGAAAAATAATATTTTTGTAAAACTTCGGCAGGTGTGTTTTAAGCACTTTCTCAGAGATCTGATTAAACAAAATATGCACACAGAAACATCATTTTATCCTACGAACAAAATGTGCATTTGTAAATTTCCTGTACCGCGGTCATCGCAACTTTATAACTGTAGAGTTTTGCTAGCATGAATTTTTACAAACATGTTTACCTTGATTGTTCAAGTAAAAGATGCAGTTTCAAATTTAGTCTTTTGTAGTATTTTGTTTCTTATATGCACCCTGAATTTCAAACCACACCTTCAGTGACATTAGTATCTTTTCATTTCTCAGTTCTTATAATTTTTTAAAATCAAGCATCGAGGGAAATTTTTCAAAATTATATTTTATCTATGAATAATAAAATAATTCAATAATTTCAGCTCTTTCTTTCTTTGAAAGAGTGCCAGGTTTCTATTGTAAAGGATAATGTCATATGTCTACAGCTGGCTATTTTAATTCCGAGGAAAATATCTGCCAGTTTTCAATAAAACTTCGACATTGCTGTTTTATATTATAGGCAACATTACCATAAAATCTCTTTTTTTTTCGGGGGGGGGCACACTTTCTAAGAAGTGAAAAAGAATGACAATTCATCATTCACAATTTATTTTACCCTGAAGTTCCCTTTTAAAACTTTTCGATTAACTATTATAGAGACATTAGGTTATTTTGATGCTTAAAAAATGAGCAATGCGTCCACTGGGACTCAAACCTGAACCACTCGAATACGCCCCGAGTGTGTTTCCGTTACACCACGAAGGCTGAAGAAAGGAGGGAGAAAATACCTTACATACTGCCTACTCTAAATGGCGACTGGGGATTACGGTACACAATCGCCGATTCCTGGTGGTAAAGAATCACCATCGATCTCCTTTTTGGTTCGGGAGCCACTGTAGTGTCATTAGGCTATTTTGCAGGTAGGAGCTATGAAAAATGAGCAGCGCCCTCGCTGGGACTCGAACCTGGACCTCTCGAATACGCGCCGAGTTTACTACTGTTACAACACGAAGGCATGTAGGAAGGAGAGAGAAAATATCTTATACTATAATTATATGTATGTTTGTCAATCAAGCGGACTTTAAATAATTTCGTTATTAGTTAACATTTGCAAAATACTGTCAATAAAGCGGAATTTGCATAATTACAGTTCATCTGTAAATCATCTGTAAATTCACATGTTACTGTTAGACAATAAAATTTAAGCACGTGTAACAAATTTTCATTAGAAAAGTCCTCTTATCCCGATGTTAAAAAGAAAATGTCTTTTTTCACCGATTGTGTCCCATACGAGTTTGAATATAGTACGGAATTATCTGCTTTTTTATGTTCAATATAAATTCATGACACATAAAAAATTAATGTGATCTGAAAAAAAATATGCTTTTTTATGTAACCCCAAAATACTCTTTACTGCATTAGTCAGAACGATTTTCATAAGCTTTGGATATTTGTAAACAACTAGACCATTTATGTAAATATACCAGATGATGACTTTTGTGAGTAATGTTCTCGATTGAAAGAAACAAAGGCAATACATTTTTCAAAGACAGATTTTACATTATTTTTGAAAATATCAGTGTGCTTCTTTCGGTGATACAAAAGCAATACCGATTTTGTATATGAGAATTACCCATTTTTTGAGAGACCTATATTCTGTAAAGAAAACGCATTTTTTAATTCAACAAGGATACAACACAATTATTGGGTTGGCAAGAAGGTAACTTCGGTTTCTTAGTTTGAAATAAAAGTCAGTTTTCTATAAAAACATGAACTTTAATCGGTCAAATGTCTTCCATTCTGTCGGATGACCTTTTGTCATCTATCTAGTAACTCCATGATTCCACGCTTGTACAACATGTGGTTTATATCAGCAAAAAACGCAACCAATTGCGATCTGAGGCCATCGTTATTACTGGTATTTTTACAATTTAAGACATTTTTTAAACTTTGAAATAAATGATAATTCGATGGAGTAAGGTAAAGATTAACCAAGCTCCATTAACTTCGTACGTGTAGCTAAATCTGTGTAAGACCTCGCATTATCATCGTGGAACACGATTCCTTTGCGATTGGCGAGTTTTCTCTTTGATTGCTTCTTCCAGCTTCATGAGATGTTGGCAGTAAATATCTGAGTTGATCGCTTGATTGCTTAGAATTATTAGCTCAAAATACAAAACACCTTTGTAATCCCACCGAATTAACAGCATGAGGTTTTTCTGATGTAGTTTAGCTTTCGAAATAATTTGTGCTGATTTATTATGCTTTGACCATGATCTTTTTCAGTCATCATAGATGATCCATCTTTCATCACTAGAGATTATTCCTTTCAGAAATATTGATTCCTTGTGTTCAATGAATTTCTTTCAATTCATGTGGAACACAACCATCGAGCTTCTGAGCGAGTTTAACTACCTTATGTGATTTTCAACAGTTGTGTGTGGTACATTTAAGCTTTTTGTAAACTCCAGAACAGTTATGCAACAATACGCTTCAATTATGGGTTTAGGTTTGTCATCATCAGCTTCAGAAGATTGGCCAGAACATTTGGTCATCTTCAAGAGAAACACATAGAGAACGAAAGTTTTTAAACCAATTCTGCCACATGCTTTTTGTTTAGCAATCAATACCTTAAATTTCACATATCACTTTGTAAGCCTAAGTCACTTTCTTGCCTATATCAAAAGAAAAAAAAATATGCCGAAAATGTTTAATTTTGTACCTCATATTAAAATTGACCATAACTAACAGTTGTATAGCAAAAATATATGGAATTTGGTTCTATAGGAACCTGAAAGCGTCAGCTGTCAAATCGCAAAAGAAAACAAATTATAAGATTGGCAGAAGAATAACAAAGTGAACGTAACGTTATCTATTTGTGAAAACAGAAATTATATTCTTACCAACCCGTATTTTCTCTGCAAATGGATACCATCGCTTGTTATATACGACCATCAGAATGGATGGTATCTCTTTTGGGATAAAAAAGCAATAGGATTCTCTGGGAAGTTACATTGAAAACACTTATGGTAGCTTAATGTTTTACATGGAAATTGATTTAATCACAGCTGCTTACGACACAGTCCAGACCAACTACACGGACCGCGTTAAGCACAAGTCAATCAAATCCGCCAAATAACTGGTGCGATTTGAAACTCTAAGCAGGAATTATATATTCTGAAGCGCAGCATGAAACAGCTGTAAATATAATCAATATCATTAAGTGTAATTGACATCGAAAATTATTTTGAGCAATTCAGTTGTTGATTACAGCATTTCTATCATTGTTTCAGATACTGTGTTACTAAATAAAATTGTGGAATCTAACATACTGAATTATGTATCGCCACCAATACACTTGATGGTGGTAAAAGATGGATAAATGCAATGATGGCAAATGATGGGTAACGATGCGGTCTGTAATAAATGTCAGTGTCTCAATACTTAACCTTTACCACATGTTAATATGTTTCCCATCCATCTTTAGCCACAAATTTCAAACATTCGATTAGGACTTAATTGATATTGAATGATCCTTTAATTTTGTTTTAACTATTTTTCATTAAAGGAATAGTATAAAAAGTGATGACAGAAACTGGCTGCCTTTCAGAATTCTACATTTTTTGTGTTTATTGACGAATGAAACGAAGCCAAATTAAAATTTGAAATTGTTTATTCTAAATGGTCTGTAGATTTTGCAAGATTAAAACAAAGTTTACTTGTTTAATTATAGTTTCAAATTATTATCCAGCTTGACAAATATGTTTTAAATCTAATGCCCCATTCCAGAGAGTTTAGGGGTCCACGCTACTTCGTGCCTAATTTCAGTGCAGTCTAAAAAGAAACTGGCGAAAATGTAAAGCCTCGTATGGAACACAATTGCGCCAAGAAACGAGTGAACAAGGTGAAACAGCCATTTTGGCAATAATGACTTCACTAATATATTGAAAATGCTTCACATCAGATAACTGAAACATATAACAGAGCTTCATTAGTTGCTTCGCGTTACGAAATCTTAATGGCAAATGGCCAAGATGATAATTTTTTGCTATATACCGAGATTTCTTCAGAAGAATAAATACTTCTATTAAAGAATTAGCTTCCTTAAGCTTAGCATCATTTCAACAAATATGATGTTTGTCAAAGATAGCATCAACCTTCAGGATCCAATTTTTGCTTTTTATACTGGTGATATTTGAAAACAAGTCTTCTGATTAGATCGTTTGTGTGCTGAATGGTGGCAATATAATGAAATATTAAACAAATTCTACGCGAATTCTCAGTTTGCTTTCAACATATGTAGCGGGAATCTATACGAAATCCAAATCCAAAACTTTAGTGAATATTGTGCGTGTTTAGATAGAAAAATCCTGGAACCATCGGAGGGCTTACATCTGAGAGTTCTTTTAATATGAATAGGGGAAGACAGAAGAATGATATCAGTGCAGTCTGACAAATTCTTTTTCCTTTCTTTTAACATTCAATTGCAGTTTGAGAACTGCCTTGCAAACCATATCTTCTGTTATAAGCTCGACATTGCAGGACTTGCTTACTGTTCCATTATTTCCATTACAAAATGTGTCGACGCCTTTTACTTAGCAGTAGCAGGGGCTCAGTTATAACATTCTTCTCAAAAAATAATGCTAAGGTCAGTAGGCAAATAAAGTTAAGCTCTTTCTAACTCTCGAGTTCAAAGACTCACTTGTAGTACAGATGAGAGAGAAGATAAAGTCACAAACGTGTTGGGAATAGTTACACTTTAGCAGATCATGAGTCAGCAACATCACAGACGTCGCCATGGAAGAACAAACCTTGTAGTATAGTAAATCGTTTGAGACGCGCAACCTCCAATGAAGGTGCCTTTACCAAATGTGTACTCATTCGAATTGGAGACTATTTTGGTCGCCTACTCGTTCCTTAAAAAACCATTTGTTCTCCGGATGCTTCCCGACCCGGTGAAGGTGATTGACCATGCCTTGCCAACTACCTTCACCGATTCTATCTATGGACGCAGTGGTACATAGGATGAACAAACAACGTGTAATCAAAATTATGTGTTTCCTCCCAAGGCTGGTACACTTTTGCCACTACAGTATAATACCATATAATGAGTATTTCACAAAATTTACTATTCCCGAATTAGAAGCCTGACTTTACAGTAATTTGCTGTTCAATATTTTTATTTGGTACTTGATAAGAATTTATAGGACTGTTGAAAAGATTAATTTACAGCACTTAATAAACAGATTCAATACATTTAAATATGTTTGGTGCTCTTTACAGGAAAAATGAGAAACATGATTTAAAATATTAATAAATTTCATATTAAATTGTTTTTAAAATATTTAAAAATAAAAGAAATATTCTGGCTAAAACATTTAATTCTGTTAATTATTATGGGAATCCATTTTCCATGAAAAAAATAAATTAAATATTAACCATCTGTTAACACTTATTGCAAAATAATGAGGAACATGAATTGAGACATTAATAAATTTTATTAAGTTGTTTTGGAAATACTAAAAGAATTCTTTTGTAATACCTTCATGCATTTTGTCATCCAAATTCCATGGGAAAATGAGGTTAAGCAAATTTACATTGATTTTATGAGATTATGAGAACAAAACCCAAAAATCGACTGATTTTTAGAATTGAAATTTTATGAAAAGTGTACATACATTGATTCTGAATTCAAAGGAACTTTCCGCAAACTCAAAATATATTAAATAAGATAATCTTTCGAACAGCGGACAATTAATTGAATAGCGTTTTATTATACGTTAGCTATTTCCAGGGACAAAGTGATGCCGTGAAATTTAATAAACGCGGCGCTAACGATGCGCTCCATAAATAAATAAAATAGCATTCGCTTTAGCTTCGAGGTCATGAATATTTAATGCGTGGGCAAGATGCCAAAAGACATTGCTCTGGAAGCGGTCGATTCCGAAAGATTACTTTTAGATATGACCGGTAGATGGCCCTTCCTTCGCGGTTCAAAAATACAGTTATCTAAGTGATACTCTCGTTACAACCGAAACGGGTTTATAATAACTATACGCAGCATATTAACCTATAAATATACATTTAGCCGTATAATAGTCAAATTGCTTTCATAATTAATAAAAATCTATCCTATGCTTCTATGGTTACGCAATTAAAATTTGGAACTGTTCGCGCCAAACGTCATCGTAACTTGTAATATTTCATATAAACAGAAAAGAAAAAGAAGCTTCCAGCATTCTGTAAAGAATAAATTATAACTTTTAAGCATTTATGAAAGATTAAAATCATGCACCAATTTGATTTATTCGATATCTAAGCGTAAAATTAATGTATTTAAAAATGAAAGCAAAAACTTAATATAATAAAATTGTATTCAAGGCATAGCAATAAACCCTACTCAAATGTACAAAAAAGTTGCAGGCATCATAAATATATCTTTTTAAGACGCTGCAAATTATATGCATTGCTTTTAAAATTATTTGTCATTAAATAAAATCAATCACTCTAGCACTACCATTACTGTCATGCCTGTGGAATTTAAGACCTAGTTAAAATCCTTGCATTCTAATTAGATTTGCTCCCTTTAGAGATGCTTTTTATATTGCTTTGTCTAGAAAGCAGTTCGTTATTGCTGAGATTTTTGCCATTTAAGAATTCTCTTAAACGTCTAAAGAAATGATAATCCGATGGTGTAAAGTCGGAGATGGGGATGTTGCATCAGTTCCAGTCAGGCTCCACTAACTTCGTATATGTTGCTCAAAATGTGAGAGGCCTGGGACTGTCATAGTGAAATATGATTCCTTTGCGATTTCCCAATTCTGGCCTTTCCTCTTTGATTGCTTCCCCCGCCGCCCAGACCGTGTAGTGGTTAGGGAAGCCGGCTTCGATACCAAAGGGGCTGGGTCCGAATCCCGGAGAAGGCATGGCTGTAATTGTCCGTCCTTTCATAGGTGGCAAATGTGGCCCACCTATTAGGTGCCTTCATAATAAAGTGACCACCACTTCTGCCCTTAGTAGTGGCGAAGCCAAAGTCGTCTGAGGACCCGCCATTTGAAAAAAAAATGATTTCTTCCTCCAGTTTCATAAAATCTTGGCAGTAAACATCCGTTTGATTGCTTAGAGGTAGCTAAAAATACCCAATATCCTTGTAATCCCACTAAATGAGGGCACGACCCTTTTTTGATGCAATTTAGCTTTCGATATGATTTGTGCTGATTCGTCACGCTTGGGCCATGATGCTTTTCCATTAATGTTACTGTGGACGATTCAGTTTTCCTCACCAGTGATAACTCGTTTCAAAAAAGGCATTACGTTTGAAATGTGAGACGAATATATTGATTCATTGTGTTAAGTGAATTACTTTTAGTTCATGCGGAACCCAAACATACAGCTCTTTAACGAGTCTAAGACATCTTATGTGATTTTCCATAGATCTGTGTGGTACATTTAACCATTTTGCAATCTCTCACACAGTTACACGGGGAGTCGATTCAATTATGGCTTAAATTTTGTTATCATCAACTTCAGAAGGTAGGGCAGAACGCTGGTCTTCTTTCAGTGAAAAATATCCAGGACAAAAATTTTTAAACCAATTCTGACACATGCGGGCTGTTAAGCAACCCAACACCATAAACTTTATAAATCTGAGCTTCAGCCGCGCTTTTCTGTGTTTGAAATGAAGAAACTAAAATATGTCGACAATTTTTATTTTTGCACCCGATTTTGAAATTGATGGTAAATATTAATAAAAAAAGACAGAACTTGTTTCTGTAGCATCCTAAGATAAGATAATATTGGAAGTTCCCACCTCCGTCAACGTACGGCTATTAAGGGTCCTACTCCCGCCAAACTAGGCACAGGGTTTCAATTCTTGTCCCAGAACCTTGGATGATCAGCGGCAACGTATCTGACGTAATTAAGATCCAAGTCATTGCGTCATTGGTGGTCAGTTGGTCCATTGGTTGCCAGTCAGAGGGCGCCATTGGTCGTCAGTTTGCTACCTACCAGTCGCTGGGCCTACGCGTCGCAGAGGGACATTATCCAGCGAATCTAGGGCACTACCCTCGGGCTACTAGAGCCATCTGCTTTACGACGTGCCAGACCGATGGGGCGGACAATAAGTGACTTTCCGAAGCCTTTAGAACCGCTAGATTCATAATTTGTATACCCCGTGGCCGAGGCTGCGTAGGTACATATGCTAGCTAGTAGCCTCGCAGAGTTCTCTACGTGACCCTCCCAGGAAATTAAATGTGTACGCTGTCAAATTTCAAAAGATGAAAAATTATAAAATTGTCAGAAGATTAACAAAGAGAACATAAAGCTATTTATTTGTGCAAACCGAAATTACTTTCTTGCCAACCCAATAGCCCTGTTAAATGATGTTCCACAATGTTCTGTTATATATGTATGCCCATGCACCTCATACATAAATAAAAGCAATGTTGTACTGAAATTCGAACTGGGCGTACTTTTATATGAGGCACTGTGCAGTAGCTGTTTGGGATGCCTGTTTCCTTGATCGCTTTAAAATTTCGTGGCTGTTTTCTAGCATCTGCATATCTGACTGAAAGGTAGTACATCAGTTGTATTGCACGTTTTGAGTACTGCGTAGTACTGCATGTTTTGAGATTATTGCCAATTTTTTTAAATGCAAGAAATGTTTTCTGAGTATATATAAAAAGTATCTTACAATAAAAGAAATCATAATCAATTTTGCATGTAGAAATTTCTAAGAACAGAAATATCCTTAAATATTGGCATTTAATAAGTCAGAATAGTCTCTTAATTCCACTATTTAAATGCCAAATACACGTACTTCATAGATAAAAATATGTTTCAAGTGAAAATGCAAAAGTTGTAAGAGAAATAGCTAAATTATAACGGCATTTCTTTCGTATCGTAAAGGAAATGAAATATTTTATCGTGATTCGATTAATACATGATTATCGATACGGGTTTATGCAACAAATGAAATCAAAGTTAAAAAAACAGCAAATATGAAAATGAATTTAATTGATTTGCACTTGAATTCCGATTTTTACGTCCTTGTACGAGGTAAAGCAAGTACTGTAATCATCGTGAAAATTTTCTGGTGTCATATTTAAATAAAAATATCCATTTGGACCGCTCTCGAAATCCTTTTAACGATTGTTTTCTTAATATCTGTGCGTATGGACAGAATAAATCATTGATTCTGCGAAAACGGAGTGTGAAATATGTTTACAATTGATTTAGAAGAAATTCCTCACGTCTGTACGTACGCTCAAACGTACGTATGTATGTATCTCGCATTCCTGAAGAACAATTACCAGTAGAACGCTGAAATTTTGTAAATGGGACTGCTGTAGCATGTAGTTGCATACCTCCCTTTTCCGTTGTAATTGGCTGCACCAATCAGATACGTACGTAAGATATAACAAAATACGATAGCTGCTTTAAGAATAATTGGCAATCTCAAAATTAGCATTGTAAAACTGGTGCTCTCCTATAAATTCATCTGTTCTCCCAAATTCGAGATCCTTTCATGTAATTTAACTAACCGAAAATCAAACAATCATAGCTTAGTAATACTTTGTACACCTATCTAGTATAAATACTACTTTACGAAACAATTACGTCACTTCTTCATTCCTTTCCCTAGCTTCCGCCATTGCTAATATCTTCTGTGCTCCACTTGTTCGTCTAAAATGATGTCGTTCCCTTTAACCTGTATATATAAAACAGTCACAGAGAAAGTAGTAACTTATGGTGCCGCGATCTGGGCCTCACCTATGCAAGGCCGCAAGGTGAGGCACCTAAACAGCATTCAAAGGCCATACTTACTGAACATAACAAAGGCCTTCCGCACCTCGCCCACATCAGCGCTGAATGTCCTGGCAGGCCTGCCAACTCTTCCTCTAAGCGTTGAAAAGGAGGCAATCTATCAGTTAGTCACCCAACTAAAGACAACAGCTGTATATTATGATAATAGCCACTCCCCTGATGCCTATGAACAAAAATTAATTCGATTGAATGACCACCCGGCAAAGCAAGGAGAGGGTGTAAGCGTATATCTCAAACACAACCCAGTAAATACGGAAGCTAAACTAATTTACTATACCGATGGTTCAAAAATTGACACTGAAGCGGGCTGTGCATATGTCTCTATGAGAGAACAGGAAGCAGTAAAGCGGTGGAAAGGACATTTGGAAACACATAACAGTGTGTTTCAATGCGAGGTACTTGCAATAGAGAAAGCCTTAGCAGACATCACCACAAATCAATACAGCGGAAGCATGATTTTTACGGATTGCCTGTCTGCCCTTTATGCAGTACTAAATCCGGCACACAGCTCTCCGCAAATAGCAAAAGTCCAGACAATACTGCGAGAGAACCAACATCTACAAATAAAGCTGGCGTGGGTGAAAGCACATGCCGGCAACGCCGGGAATGAGCTGGCCGACCAGCTAGCAAAGGAAGCTGCCCTTAATACCGAAGCAGATCAACATCCACTTCCACGTCCTATATCATGGCTGAAGAGGAGCCTAAAACAGAAGATGCACTCACAATGGCAAGATGAATGGGACGTCGGGGACACCGGACGTCGTGCGCATTACCACTTTCCCAAAGTGGACCCCGACTGTCTCATCCCCCATGCGCATTTAACAAGGTATATTACAGGTCACGGACCATTTCCAAAGTATTTTGAGAGGCATGGGATAACTAACTCTGATATCTGTATCTGTGGTCAGGTGGGCACCCCTGAACACTACGTAACAGAGTGTCCACTGACAGAAGGCATGCATATTCCCATTCCCAGTACTAACACACAAGCCTTTTGCAAGTTCTTAGTAAAAGACAGACATACAATTCGCAAAATAATAAAAATCATGGACAGGCTTACGAGCCTCGGCACCGACTTATGTCAGCCTTAGTATGATAATGTGAAAACGCATTCAAAAGCAAAATAGATGCAACAAAGGCATATCAATGTATATGAATGTAAATAGTATAATGTCGCAAATGTGTAACTTTACATGTATTCATGTGTACACACCACTTGTCAAGAAACGTTAAAGCACAAGTATTTAAAAGAGAATGTATATCAACAAATCATATGTGAAATTGCCCTTGCCCGGCCATGTAAAGTATTTATGTATAATAAATACTGGGCCCGGGCACGTTGGATTAGGGTCTCCCCCCAGGTGGCAAGAAGGAAATTTCTGGTTCGCCGGACTGCAAGTCGGATGGTCTGGAAGTTGCGTCTGGGCGCCTCGTGCGAGCCACCCATGAGGCCTCAATGGTCTGCTCTAGATAATGGGGGACGTGGCGCTACACCGATTAATCCTAATGGTAGAGGGATGGTGCCCACGTCTTCCCGTCACTTATCACTTAACCTGTATATATAAAAAATTAGCGTAATTGTTTATGATTAAAGAGTATATTGTCTACAAGGAATCAGTCTAATGTGACTAGAAATAAAAATGATAATAGGGAGGGACTTGGCTTGGTATCAATACCTCCTTCCCGTCTTTACCACTCTGCCATCACGACTGCCAGCTTTTAAAATACCCGGATTCTTCCTACGCATTAAATCATGACATATATATATATATATATGTAAGATGTCACAAAATATGACAGCTGTTTTAAAAACTAATTGGCGATCTCAAAATTAACATGCAAAACATGCAAAATTTTGTGATCTTCCTCTAAATTCATCTATTCTCCCAAGTTCAAGATCATTCAAAATTACGTAACGCTGCTTGAAAAGTGCTAACTAAAAGTAAAACTGATCAATCATGGCTTTGAATTCGCATTTGCATCAAATTCTGCTTTGGAACTACGTCCCTTTTACGTCCCTTTTTCCCATGACTTCTGCCATGCAAGCATATCTGCGCCGCTTATTCCTTCCTGCCTGAAATGACGCCGCGTCTTTTTATGCCGCATATGAGAAATTATCATAATTGTTATGATTAAAGAGTATTGCTTACAAGGAATTGTTCCAGTGTGCCTGCAAATCTGCAAATAAAAGTGTTAATTGGATGAATTTAGTTTGGTATCAACTCTTTCCTGTAGCCTTACCACTCTACGAGCCTGACTGTGCTCCGAAAATATGACATATATACATTCCTACTCTGTTACCTGGCTCGGTGAGTTTAGTTTTTTTTATTCTTATGCGTTGGTAAGTTGTACATTTTTTGCTTTAAATGTGATTGAATTATATGGTTTTTATGTTCCGCTTAAGATTTTCATGCCTTTAGTCAATCTGCATACAATAGTTCAACACTTTAAAAGTTTTAGTGGCAAGTTGAGCCTAACGAAATGCCATTTGTTTACATTTGAAACTTAGTATAACAGTGAATTCAGTTTCTGCAGCTTCAATGTCTTTTTGCCGGGTGTAACCGAGTGGAACTTTCAGTTTTGTTTTCCCAAAAAATCTGTCTTCGTGCCGCTGGCCGAATTTCTTGTTTTTGCCTAGAAACTCTAATTTTAACTGTAACTTTTTTTAAAATTGTTTTAACTGTATTTGGTGTTTCACCTTTTTCTAAATTTTGAATTTTTTATGAAGATTTTTTGTACACGGTGTTAAAGACTGAAAACTAAAGAAATCAGTTTTTTGCCAGTTTAAAAACAGTGAGGAATATTTCAAGGCTTATTTTTTAAATTTTGAAATATATACTTGAACAGAACAGCAATAAACTTTGAATTTCAGTTATAAATACCAATTAAAATTCTCACAAATAATGAAATATAAATTTATTTGAAGCTTATTTACATTTATATACAAGCATATAGATAAGGCAAAATATGAAATATATTTCAAAAAGTGAAATACAAGAATAACACCATAAAAATATAGCGTAACTGTGAGCAGAAAAAGTTCCAGAGAAGCTAGGCTTTCGAAGTATTAAGTATTATACATATTTTACACAGCAGCAGATTCGCAGATGGTTTGGAAACAGTAATAAAAGAAATGAGGAACTTTGGGAAATTTCCTAAAGGGTGGTATTTTTTATAAATTTTTTTCTGTGCCCTCAGTTTATGTTCCTCGTGTTACTTTTTCTTTTCTTTCGAATACGTGACTGCCCTATAGTATTCTTTTCCTTCCATTTGTATGGCGTGAAGGTCAAGAATTAATGCTTCGAGTTGAAAGACAAAATTAAAATAAATCACATTTATCGTACTCTTTGTTTCACTCACACGCAGGTATTTCCGTTATAGTGGCTGTCAAAAAGGAATCAGCGGCCCATTTCCTTCAGAGATTGAAAGCGTTAAAGTTGCAGTTAATAATCCAGCTGGAAATTTCGATTGAAAAATAAAGATCCGTTTTCTTGAGCAAAGTGCATTCCGACGTCTTTGCGCTGAGGACGCTGGAATTCGTTGCATACGGAGATCGCGATTTCATCTTATACTTTATACGGAAGAGGCATAAATGTTTCTTGTATTGGTCCTCATTATTGATCTTAAAGAAACTTTTATTCGATAAGTGTTCCAAACATACCCAGCAACTATTAATACATATAGTATAATATAGATGACAAGGACATAAAAGCAACAATGCATATTGAACAATAGGCTTTAAGAATATTTTACTTATTGGTACATTATTGCAATATTTTATAAAATATAAATTTAAAATACTAGAGTAACTTAAAAATATATTACATCAAAATCTGTACGATTTAAACAGAGAGTTTAATAGATTTTTTTAACTGTGTAACCATTGCACACAATTTACAATACTGTGACATAATTATACAACAATGACAGTATAAGTAATGAGATCTAATCGCAGACATACCCTGAAACCGAAAATTATTCGCTTTGACACTTTCATTAAAAATGCTTTGTTTTTAAACATATTTGAACTACATTTCTGTAAGATAAGATGCATACAATTAGAGCTTTATTTCATGTGATGTCTTACGAAGGACATCAGACATTCAAATAGAATTTAAACTTAAAACCTCTACTTTGAGAACAGAAGACATTTCAAAACATTACATTGAGAATTTGAATTCTTGTTAATTTAAAATTATAATACAATTACGTTACGTTTCCCACAATATTTAAAGATATTTTGAGAATATAAAGTTTATTACCTAAACCACCACATTTGCTGTAAAATTCGAAGGGTTTTCGTTATTACTGGCATTCAGAATATTAAAACATGTTAAAAGTTGTTTTATTGGACTCTGTATACTTTTCCACAAGTGATTCTTATTTTACTTATCTTGAGCATTACAGCTAATTAAAAAATTATATATTAAATACCAGATTTTGTGCGAGACAGACTAGAATTATCAATCAGTTGCATTTTTTAGTATAGTTAAACACATAAAATATAGTAAAATATTGGAATTTGGTCTAACAATATTAAAATTCTTATGTGTTTAGTCTTCAAGTTTGCATTCACTGCAAAATTTGAAAAGTATGTTAGCACCTCGCATTTTTTAAATTGAAGGAATTGAGCTAGCTTGTTTACATAGCGTTTTTTCCAGATAAAATAATTATTGCATATCTCAGAAAACTGGTGAATTGATAC
Organism: Stegodyphus mimosarum; assembly: GCA_000611955.2. Classification (NCBI taxonomy): domain Eukaryota; kingdom Metazoa; phylum Arthropoda; class Arachnida; order Araneae; family Eresidae; genus Stegodyphus; species Stegodyphus mimosarum. The sequence continues at coordinate 324,019 of KK116042.1, forward strand.
CGGGATTTTTCCCAGAATTCGTAAGATTTATCGTAGACATAGCTATTTTATCCTTATAAATTACATTAAGAGTAGAGGACAAAATTATTTCTTTAAATGATTTGGCCGACTGAAATACATCGTTTACGTGCAGCTGTTTTCCTAATCTAAGTTAAGAATCACTTAGGTAAAAAGCTTTAGGCATTTTAGAATTTTAATGTAATTTTTTTAGAATGTTAATCTATTTTTATAGAATTTTAACCTATAATGCTTATTACACTTTGAAATTTTGTGCAGCATTCCCATTTATAAGATTAACAAAACGCATTTATACGATTGGTATTGCTTGGATAACGTAGAAAGTATCTTCTTTTCTAAAAAGATGTAATATAATTATTTTTTATACATTAAGTTTCATTTCGAATGCAGTATTTTAAATATAAATGTTCTGCACCTTTTCTCCTACAGCACACCTTTATTTAGTTTCCAGCAGTATTTCGAACTCTAAATTGGTTTCGCATAGTACATGCAAGCTAGAAGTGGTAGAAACCAAGTATAGTGTTTCTAGTAGTTCCAAAAACAAGGGAATTCAGATTTAGAGATTCTGGAATTCATTATAGATTGAAATCAAGATCAATAAAAAAGTACGGAAATAATGTATCCAAACGTTAGCTCATTTTGGTTATAAGGAGAGTCAGTATCTTGAATATAGGTAAAACTTATTTATAACTGTTTGACACAAAAGACATGACACCTTTAAGCAGATATATGCAAATATCAGCATCAGGGTTTTAAGTTAAAGTTTTAAACCTAATTTAAGTGTGAACGCTTTTGTGAAACTTTCCCCTTTAACAGTTCGTATCTTATTGATAAGAAATTAAAATTTCGCTAAATGTTAAATAATTATCGGAATTGATGCTGGATTATTTTGAGATAATTCCTTATGTAGATACTTTGAAATTTGTTTTGTTTTCCGAGTTTTATAGTATTAATTAATTACTTCAGAAAACAACCGAATATTAGCACTGTGTTGTTCAATACAGATATAAAGACAAATTAATCATTCATAAAAGCGGTATGGCATTTCTGGTCCATCTAACATATATTTGAAAAACTTGCTTAAATCTTTTAACCATGTGATACAAATTTGGAAAACTGAATATAATCATCACACTAGTAAAATGTTTGAGATATTAAATTCAATATTGCAAGGATGAAGATATAGCTGTTCTAAATTTCCACACGCTTCCAAATAGCGAGAAACTGAGATTGCTTAGTTGAAAATTTGCTTAGTTTATAAATATTCAGCTTATATAAAAGGCTTAGTTGTATAACATTCTTACAACTAGTAAAAAGTACATCTACGAATTAAATGGTTCACTAGGAGGATTATAAATTTAATTCTGAATTCCAAAGATGACGTTTAAAAGTTTTCTTTCAAAATCCTGTTTTCAAAATTTACTACTCTAAAAGATATTTTTTCTAATATAATTTTTACTTACATATTATGACTTATTTCCCAAGACAGTTTTATGTAAAAATTTAGGCTAAATAGAAAACGTCGTATATTTATTTGGAAAACAAAAATTATTATTTTTGACATGCTTGAGCAATACCTAAATAAATCTGCATTATCAGATCTTCAAATAAAACTTAAGTTAATGATCCTAGAATTTATATTTATCTCAGCATGATGTAAAGCAGCAGATATTTCTGGAAAAGATTTGTACTTTAGGAAGGAATGTGTAAATTAGATTCCGGTTTCACTTCCAAAAATATTAATTTGAGCATACATTAAACAAAAATATCATTTAAAGCATCATAAAGAAGCTAAATAGGACTTCACTTTATGACACTTTTCTCCAACTTTGCTAATTCACTTAACAATTATTTCTTAAATCCCTGTGTCAGCTACAACAGGATATATTTGCAAAAATTTGAAAGGTTCCCATTATATTTTACACACAAAGAATAAACAACTTATAAATAAATAACAACACTGTTGGCAACACGATGTAATATCAATAACAATTATGCGTATCACTGCATTCAAGAACACATATATTGAAATATCGTTTGCAATGACAAGACATTATCCATTTGGAGACACAAGGGCAAAACCCTGTTCGTTGTATAACATATGTATATCAGTGTATATATTTATACAGATAGAAATAGTGGAAGAAAAAGAAGTGTTACAAATATCTCTTTGGAAAAGAATCAATTGCTTATTGTTTCATTTGAAGTATCTGTGAACTCCAATGGTAGTACCACAGTTTGGGCAAGCATGTAGAGTGTCTTTGCAAGTTGGAGCTATCAAAGGCACCCAGGCACAAGGTGTACTAGAAAGGGGAAAAATAAGTGAACACAATTATAAATCAATTAATAAGAATATATTCGGTAGATTTGTCATAATATTTTTAATTTAACAGCTTTCCAGTAGATTCCGCTATTCTGTCTCTATAATAAATCCAAATAGTTTTCAGTTCCTATAAGTTTTAGTGTAAATGATTAAACAAATTAACGTTGTCTCATTAAGTTCTAGGCTGCCTCTACATTGCTTTCCTATTGGTACTTTTATAATTAATATGCAATGGTTAGTGTTATTCTAAAGTAAAATAAACGTAAGTGGGCGACAAGAAATAATTCAGAATTGTTAGAACCATGCAACTCAAAAATATTGTTATTTTTTATGACTTCCTTTGAAACGTTTAAGCGATTTCTGAACATAATGTCGCGGAATCAAAAATTATTGAATCTTGTGGAAGAACTCTTTATCTTCTAGCTTAGAGTGGATCTCGGTTAACGTTGGAATAACTGGTAATAAATGGGCTGATATACACGCTGGCCAAGGAATTAGAAACCTTTGAGATTTTCATTTGATACCGTGTTAGGGATGAAGTATACAAATCGTTTTTATGACGTGGGTTAAACGTGGTTATAATGCTAGCATAAGTAAATATTGGTGCCTGTTTAGCAGAGGCTTAGATTTCGAAGACAGCAAATCTCACTGGCATCTCAAAAGTAGCCACAAAAGCTGGAATCTGAAGCCACAGTTCTTCTCTAGAAGACATAAATCTTCGAGCACAGTTTTCCAACTGAGTAATCAACGTCGTCTCCGACGAATTGTAAGGCAGAACAGGAACTCTACTGTGCTTCAACTGACACCGATCGTCAACGAAGCTTCTTCCCAATATATTTCATCTCGAACCTTGTGCAACGAATAGGAATACACAGTCGGGTGCTTGTGAGAAAACCACTCATTTCTGCCCAACATGCAAGAGTTTTTTACTAGTCATGTTGGGAAAGAAGACACGGATATCTGAGGCTTGGAAACTGCAAATGTGGTTGGATGAATCACGCTACACCTTATTTTGCACTGATGGAAGATGTCGAATTTGGAGAGAACCCCATGAAGCCATGAATCTATCTTGCCTTACTCGCACTGTGCAAGGGTCTGGTGGGAGTATCATGATATGAGACATGTTCTACTGGTATGGAAGTAGTGCCATGGTGTTTTTCGAGGGTAAACAAACAGCCGTGAGATACCTAGATATACTAGCAGATCAAGTACACACAGCAATGCTGCATTTTTACCCTGAAGGCGACGGATACTTCATGCGATGGAACGATAATGCAACTATACCTCGTGCCACAAGTGTTCCAAATTGGTTCGTTGAACATCAATCTGACTTCCAACATCTTTCCTGCCCGCCGCATAGTAACTCCATACAAAATGTGTGGAATATAGTGAAAAGATGCATTCGACAGTACTCTCCTCTTTCGTCTATTTTACAAGATCTAAATAGCTGCATAGCCAATGCATGGTATTCTCTGGATGTAAATGCACTCCAAGAAACACGTAGACTCGAGGCGCAAAAGAAACAGAGCAGTTTTCTGGCCAAACGGTAGTCCAATAAAATATTAATCTTGGTTTTCGAAGTCATTGCCTAGTGTGTTTAAACTAGCTAAAAAGGACTGAAATTTTGCAATGAAATAATAGTGGGGTACCATTTATATCAAATTGTAAATTAAAAGAATTAAAGACTAATACAGAATAAAGTAAAGAATGCTCTGAAGAAAAATTTTGAAAATTACAAGAAAAATTACATGAAGAATAAGAAGTGGAAGGTTTCTATTTGTAATATACAAGATACTCCAGATCCATCGCAGTTTCAGCGTTTCATTTCGAGACAGGACGTGATTGTCTCGCTAAACTTCTGCACCGTATTGGTATACATGACAGTCCCATGTGCACTTCGTGCAACCAGAATTTTCAAATTTACAGAGATCATACGCTAAAATATTCCTCCTTGAAGAAAGAAAACCTATACAGTTGATTTTGGGGAGCTAGAGATTTGATGTAGTTGACATGCAGAGATTATTTTTTTTATTTTTTTGCTTAATGTAGTCATATGTTATTCCAGTTTCCAGTTTCGATGTAGTACCGATTTATTGTAATGAAGATTATTAATGTTTTGTCTTTTTGTATTTTTTTTGTATTTTATTCATGTTCCAATCTCATTGAGCTTGGATGCATGGTGGCCAATTATTTATAATTAAGTGCCCTTTTCAATTAAAAAAAGAAATAAACCAGATTTAATTACACATGTACCATGATTTAAGAAAGAATGATGTAATTAGTAACAGATTACAATAAATGCTATTTCTGTTTCATTTAGGCTGTATATTTTTTATGACATTGTCTTTCTGTTACACTTTATTTTTCATTTAAAATTTCATTTGTTGTTGAATATACCTCAAAGTAGGTTGGGTTTGGAGAATGGGAACCTTCAAAACGTATTTCTCATAAATTAATAGCAAATACTTCTCTGATGCACGCCATTTCGACTTATGAGAATTTTATAGAAAGGGTTTTACACTTCTGCATTTTAAAACGGAAGTGATATGTGATGACAATTATATCTTACGCGGAACAGAGTACGGTAAGCGATTAAAGAAGATTAAACATGTACTGCGAAACAAAAACGGGGCAGTTCTATATCTCCCGTTTTACTGGGCCGATTGACGAAATTCAAATTGCTTTGCTTATGTCTCAAAAGGGCTGCGTAGGATATATATTAGATTTATTTAGGGCATTGTTCTAACATAGGTATTTTGACACAAAATCGGACTTTTTCTGAAATAATATACCAAGTTTCTTCCATATTTCGATTCTTCGATCAAATTATGCTTAAATATTATTAAAATTTGTAATTTTTGGTCAGAAATTTATGGAGAAATTTAAAAATTTATCTTGTCACCTTTCTTTTCAGTTTGTGCCAAGAATAATTTAGTTTGCGATTCTTGTAATTTATAACAACCTTTTTTTTTCCTTTTTACTTCCCTGTACGAAGTAAAAAGGAAGTACTGTAGTCGCAAAAAATTTCGGGTATCATACTTCAACGAAAATATCTATATTGACCACTATCGATAGCAAGTTAACAATGTTTTTGAGTGCCATTCGTATGTAAGAATAGAATACAGGACTCTTTTTCCCCCTAAAAAATTGTAAAACTAATTTGAAATAGATTCTGAAGTGATTTCTTAGTGGCGTCTGGGCGTAGATATGTATGTATGTATCTCGCATACCTCAAGAACGAGTACCCTCAAAACGTTGAAATTTTTTATATAAGACTGCTATAACATGTAGATGTGCACTTCCTATTTTGGTGGCAATCGGCCGCACCAAAGGTACATAAATTTATGTATATGTATATATATATATATGTATATTTACCCTGTTACTCGGCTCCAGTCAGCTCAGTATTTTTACTCTTATATGTTGATACATTTTGCATTTGTCTGCTTTAAAAAGAATTGAATTATGCTGTTCTTATCTTCGGTTAAGGTTTTTATGCCTTTAGTAAATCTGTATGCAAGATTTTTAGAATTATCAACAATTTAAAAGTTGTTCAAGTTCAAGTGCGTAATAATTTTTCTCATTGCAGACATATTTATTTACATTTGAAATTTAGGAGAATACTGGATTTGTTGCCAGTCTACAGAAACTAAGCTTCGCAACAACAAAAAAGACCGCCTTCTTTTATTATTGCGAATGAAGTCATGCTTAATACAATCTGCAATTTATTCGAGGAAATAAGTGTTTAAAATTTAAATTGATGGTAAATTTGTATAGGTTACAATACAAAATTCTTTTTCAAAAATTTATAAAAAATATTTAAAAATACAAATTTTAAGAATAAATCATAAAAATTGGTGAATATTATTTGGAATGAACTTAAATTTCGAAATTACAAAGGAGGAATAAAAAACGTTTAATAAAAAAAGAGATCTTTATAAATATATACCAAATTCAATTAACATGAATGATCTAAAATTTTGAGAAATAATTCTTTAAAAACAACTTGTGTGATTTCTCTGAAACTTGGCAGCCTGTCATAATTTGATTCGTAGAATCGAAATAAGGAAAAAAATTGGCGTGTCTTTTCAGACAAAGTCCGATTTTGTGTCAAAATATTTATTTTAGAACAATGCTATATATATAAATCTAATACATATCGTAAGTCGCGCCTTCGAGACATGAAATCGCATTTTGAATTTGGTCAATCGGCCTAGTACAACGGGAGATCTTGAACTGTCACCCCTCTTTTTTTCCGCAGTGTACTTTCTTCTTAAACGTTACCTTCCACCAATAACCCTAACTATCACAGACTAGTTATTTGATGATGATTTAATTGATTGCGGCTGTCTGAAACCTTCCGAAATTACCACAACAGAAAAAGATTCGATTAGTAGCTCATCTCAAAATTAACTGAAATTTTAAGATTCCTCTTGAACTTTAAAAGATTGTATGATTTCTTCTATGAAAATCTAATATGCATCTGTGTCTGTGATGACGCATGTATTTCTGTTTGCTTTGGTTTGGTTTATTTAAATACGGCAAAGCCTCGACCTCTGTCTAAGCGGAGGGATGCTTTCGTAGAGGAGTTTCTGAGAAAAACATGCTCGTATACACGTTCCACACCAGGAAATCCACGAAAACGTCCATGCAGTCAGCAGGTTCGCTCGATTCGAAGTATCAATGTTCAGCGACTTTACCTGTCAGCCGCTGGTGGGCGCACGTCTTCGGGAAGTGGTGGTAATGGAGAGTAAAGCTAATGAGCTAAAACCTGTGTTAATATCCGACGAATTTAAGTGTTCACAAATAATATGAGGGATAGACCCGGGGAGTTCTCTAATTTAAAATGTGATGAGAAAACTTAGAAAAGTTTTTTTTATTTTAAATTTGTTCTGAAATCATGAATTTCTCTGAGTTTAAGGGAGTTCTGTGGTTCTTTCCTAGTTACCGCTTCGCGTTTTTGAGGCTTCCTCTTGCTTTCTAATATCTTACTTTCTTATCTTTGTGTGTATGTTGCAACTGAGGAAAGAATGGGAAAAATAGAACTCGCCAGACACGCCGCTGAGCACTCTCATTTTGGTCCAAGGTTCGAGTTTCAGCGAATGGCCGGCTTCCTGGTTGGCGAATGGAATCGAATTTTTTCCCATGTGTAAGATGAATACGAGACAGTTTCCCTTAAAACGTCCTTCACGGGGCATCCCTCATTTTACGTTTAAAGCCTAACGGCGGAGCACGTAAGAAAATAAAAACTCACCAGACACTCATTTCTGACCCTGCTTCATTGCGATTTGAGGATTTTTTCCCACTTTTGTTTTCTTTGATTTCCTTTTTGAAAAGTTTTCTAAATGATAAATATTATTAAGAAAAGCAGGACGCTTAAAATCTATCTTACTGTAATTTCTCGATTTGCAAGAAACAGAATTCAAATCCATTCATTTGGTATTAGTCTTTTTTTGGTATTATTTATTTGGTATTAGTCTCTTGTTTTTTTATAGAAAAACAAGAGACTAAATAAAAGGCAGTTTGAAGCTCTTTTGATTTCATGAGAACATTCTGATGAATAATAACAGCATTTCATCAAATGTTCATGAGGTTTTATTTAAACTTCATTAGCAGAGACTGTCTAAATCCATGTTGTTGTGTCCAAATATGAGCCTCGATAAGATATATATTATTAATTGCAATATTTTTTCAGTATTGAGGATTTAAAAATATATGGACTTAAAAGCCTTCTTCTCAAAATACTGAAGGCTGAAGAGAGTGAAAAGAGGGCTATGATATACTGACATTTCATTTTCGAACTGCTCTTGGTTGGGATTATCATGTCTTTTATTAAAGGGCATGCTGTTAAACACGAAATTTTATAAACATCTATATTGATGAATGGTGATCAGCATTATGCATAAACAGTATTTAGTTATTACGTATATATGTATTAACACATAAATAAAATTATAAATTATAAATAATAAAAATTTAAAACTCACCAGTAATGCGTTCATCTGAGTATTAAAAACGTGATTAATATTTTTGTAAATACTTTATGTAGAAGAATCACATACTATTTGGTTTATATAAATAATAGTATATACCTGAGGCCTAAGATACAATCAAAAATCTAGAAATACCACCTGGATTAGACGCATTAAAAGTAAAATTATTTGAACATGAATTCTGCCCTTCTATATTCAATAGTAAATTCCTTTATAATATCTTCATAAAATGAGGGTTATGTTTTAATTCTCAAACGACACTGTTCCTAGTTAGTTAATATGCAAAGTGTGTTTAATCTCTTTTGTGACTGCTTTCCTCTAATATAATTAGTAATTCTTTTCAGTTACGAAAATTACTGTTCTATTGATGCAACTGAACAAAGCATATAGAATGAAGTAAGAAAATTTGTAAGTTTTACTCATAATAATATGAATATTTTTGGCATTTACATATGGTACTAGTTCATGTACTGGTTTATTTTCCAACTCTGCAGAAGAATTAAGGCAATAACATCTAAGCTTTACAAAATCAAGCATTCTGCAGTATGAACTGGCGCTAAATATACACTGTCCTCCAAAAGTTAGGAAACAGCACGTTTTTTGGTGTCTAATTTGAGAATGAAGCAATATAGAAACAAGAAATTTAGAAGACAGGTTCACTAAACAGTTCTTTGTGACGTAGAATGCTTTTTAAAATGAACACAAACATGAATTACAACAGGACATTATACTCTTAGCAGAGAAATCCAGTCTCAGAGAAACAGTATATCACTGTTTTTCCGAGGAAAACTGTGGTGGTAACATTACATAAATGGGTTCTTATAAGGAATGTGTTCACCCCCAGCTGCAATACATTAACCACTAACTGCAATACCCTAGTATGACACCTAGCTGCAATACATTGGCGGCAGCATGCTGTAAATTAAGTTGTCGGTTAGCGAAATGGGAAGGAACAACCAGACGCGGCGTAATTTTTGTTCAAGCTCATCTAACGACCTTGGAGGAGGATTTAAAGCAGCAACGTATCCCCAAGGTAGTCCAAAAGATGCTCTATCGGATTCAGGTCTGGGGGTTTAGCTGGCCGTTTCACCCAGTCCATATCGTGATATCCAAGATATTCTTCATTAACCGGAGCTCGATGTGGTCGCACATTGTCGTCCATCACACGAAATACAGGACCAACACAGGGGGCATATGGGCGGATATATTGACCAAGAATCTCGTCTGGATATCTCACACCAGTCAAAGGTACTTCATAGAACACATGCATGTCAGTATGACCACCAAGAGAGATCCCAGCTCAAACCATTAGTCCACCAACTCTGTAGCTGTGTCTTTCCACAATGTGGGACTAAATGTATCTGGTGCGTTGTTCCCTACAGATCAGCTGGCAACCTGAGTCAGTCTCTCATGTGAACCTGGACTCATCTTTGAAGAAAACAAAAGCCCATTGTTGAGTGGTCTAGGAGACGTGTTTCCCTGCCCAACACAAACGGAGAGCTCTGTGTTCTTGGGGCAAGGGGACGCAAACATCACAGGCCTGTATCGTGCAGGCCTCGTGCAAGCGTCGGCGTACCGTAGTAACTGAGAACCTTGTTCCTGTGACCACTAATTGTCAGCACATGACCTCAAGCACATTAATGTTGCTTCTCCTTCGGTCCAAAAGAGCTAAATAACGGTCTCCCGCAGGTGTTGTATCTCTTGATCTGCTTGGGGCGTGTCTTCTAGACACAGAATCGTCGGATTTAAACTGATTCGATAGTCGCTGGACTACGCTGCGAGACATTTAGTAGCATCAGCTTGTGACATCCCCATTTCCATCCGCCCGATCGCCCGCTACCTTAACAAATCGGGCAAACGACTTCTACTGGCATTGATAGACTCTCTTGGATATTTTCAACGAAATTGCTAATAGCAAATAAAGAAACACAATCGTGAACAATTTTTGTATTTTTTCCTCCAACTCTTACATAAATATTCATTTCTATAAAATAAAAGTGGTAGCTATTGTTTCTGCATATATTTTCCTAAACTGTCATGCATATAAATTGTGAATTTAAATGTTACTGACATTTTTTTAATGGTGAGCTTTGAAAAACATGCTGTTCCTTAACTTTTGGAGGACACTGTATTTAGCAATATTTCGGAAAGCTTAGCATTGTAAGGTAGAAAGTTTTCTTCATTCAAATGAGTCATAAAGCCAAGTTTAATGAGGGAACCATATCTATGGTATATTTAATTTATCTAAAATCTCTAATTATAGTAGCCTGGTTTCAAATTTTATACATCCAGAATATGCATTTTTTATGACAATTCATTTATCGCTTGTGTGCTGGCATTTTTCCACAAATCATTTCCTTATGACGCAAACACATATTAAAGTTTTGTAATTTCTTATTACTGTTATTACTTATTATTATTACTTATTATTATTACTGTTATTATTATTACTTATTACTATCAAAGCTTTTCTTTTGTAAAATATCAAAAAGTATATCTAAGTGATAAAACACCATTGAAAACACTTCTAAGCTGGAGATCTACTCTAAAAGCGAGTGTGGAGGAGCGGACCTCGGGAAATTGTCACCAAACTCAGGTGATGACAAATTATCGTTCCCCCTCCTCCCCAAAAGTTAAAAATTAAAAGTTAATTCAGAAAATATTAAAATTAATTCACGAAAGTTAAAAATTAAAACAAAAATTTCCAATTCTAAATAAAGAATACTGAAAAGAAAGCCTGATTTTTACGTACTAATGTTCGTCATCACGGAGCAGCCAGAGAGTACGGAATCGACATTTACCACTTTTTTTATTTCATTTTCGAATAAATTTTAGATTAAAATATTTTAAATGAAATAATAAATTTGAAAAAAATCATTACCAGAAATAGTTTTTGATTTGCTTTTTTTATTCCTATTTTTCTTAACTATACATTAGACAGAGAGATAGAATATTAACAGTTAAAATTATTTGCTTTATAGGTTATTTTTCCATTATTATAGAAACTGATTTTCGTTGTTGTTGTTTTCATTCCTAATAGTATATATATGACTTAACTTGCAAATGTTTAGGATAAATGTTTAGGACAGATTCAGGATGTTTAGGATAGATATTTAGGGTATTAGGATAGATATTATAATTAGATGTTTAGGATAGATGCATTTATAACTAAATAGTTTTATTTGTAAAATTAGCATACTTAAAACATAAGAAGACTGAAGATCATACTTACCATAGGAATAGCGCTACCAGAACAGAAAAGAAAGAACAGACACCATTATGCCTAGAAATTTCGGTGACAACACGCTGACCACAGTTCTTACATATGAGTTCAACTGGATCTCTTCCAAATGCCACACGTTCGACGCAGGAAGCATGGAGAAGTACTGTCAAACCTTTGTCAGCTTCACTCTCTATACGAAGAAAAAGAAATATTACAAAAGTACTCACAGGGCAGTCTAAATATGCGGCAAACAGAAAGTCCTCTCCAGAGGCTGATGAGGATTGGAAGAACCTCAGACCCCTACCCCCGAAGGGTGTTTTTCTCAGGATGGGGGCGAAACTGTGCTAAAATCGGGCTCTCACCTACATAGTACTCGAGGTTCTTGACAATGACAGGCGCGTTTGACTCTTTGCCATGATTAATTGTGCTGAAAATTACAAGTGAAATTGGCAAAAACAGCAACAAAAGTAGACTTTCAGTATATAATGCTGTCTGTTTCGAAGCCATGTAACATATATATAAGGTAAAAATAAATTTTTAAAATACCATACGAAGTTAACATTGTACATGTATTCAGCAGGTTTAAGTGCTGGTAATGATGTTTTTGTGTCCGGTGGGTACAAAATATCTGCTTATGTTATTCATTCTCCTGATCTTAAACTATCCAGATCCGGTCCATGAAATTACTCAGAGCGAAAAGACAGAGAGAGGTAAGGAACGTATCAACGCTTGAGCACATTTTAGGTACATGTTTGCGATTGTCCAGCAACCTCGTGGATTCAACGAAGAACTCTTTTAGATAAAAGGGCTATTTCTCAGCATTTAAGCGCATAGCTAACGTACCCTATCATTAGTGGAATTTACTAACTGGCTAATCTCGGTACGTATTATCGACATATTCAGATGCTACACATTAATAATATGCACAAAGATCAGGAATGACCTACTGTGTTAAGGTACAGATTAATTAAAAATTTTATTTCGGAAAATAATAGGCTAATATTAATTACGCAGTGTTTATCCTAATCTATCAAATGCAATGAAGTATTGACAATGAGTGTAACGCATGCATAAAATATGTATAATAATACATTACAATAAGTAATATGTCCTAAACCAGAAACATAAGCTGAATGTTGAAAATATAATGTGAAGAAAATAATAATAATAATAATAAAAGGTGAAAGCTTACAGATTTCGCATTACTCCTAAAGGTACGTTTCTTCATTTACACATGCATGCACATTTTTAGAGCGTTTGGGTTAATGTCCTTTTGGGATAAAAATACTTATAAACAGCATATCTTTAGAATATCCAATAGATAGTCTAGCGCGGGAGATAGATATTATTTTTCCCGTAAAATGTTGTCATTGCTCGCTTTGAAATCGTTGCGTTTGTTAGTCAAAAACTTGTTAAAGGTTTACAAAATGCGAAACAGATATTAAACAAATTCGAAATTCCGAATTTGGGCTTCCAGGTGTCCATACTCAGGTGGAGTACTACGTTATTAAAACAATTGATGGCTCTAGCTACCCTTTTTTCCCACAGTGTGAGAAACATGCATACATTCGTGTAGATTCTTTATCATTTACTTTCTTTAAATGTAATACAGGGCGATAATATATGGGGGCAACAATCTGAAAAGTAGAACAGACATTTATTATGACCCAACGCAAAATGGCGTTTCGAGACTAATAGATCTTCTGGGCTAATGCCTTTCGGGTTTATAATGATATCAGTTATAATAGATAAATAATAACGTACAATATATTGTAATACTTAAATAAAGAGCTGTTATAATCATTAAATTGAAGGGAAAGACGCCAATATAAAATTTAAAGCTAAAAAAAATGAAGCTTTACTTTTGGATAAATTTTGAAGGAAACATTTTAATTGAACATTTGGTAGTAGATTTTGAAAACGATTTTGCTAGGAAATTGTTTTGCTCATAAAGATGCTTGACCTCTGTTTGATCGTTCCTCAAACAGAGTTTTATTCAAAATTTACGCCAAAGTAAGGATGCATTTTTGCTTAATTTAAAATTATATTCATTTGATGCTCGTATACAGTGTGCAATTACACGAGAAAGAGAGAGTATGCTTTCATACTAAAATAAAACACTAGCCAATGAATTAGAAACCCAAGATCAATATTTTATTGGAACACCTTTTGCACGGACAACTGCTCTGATTCGTTTAAGCATCGAACCTATATGCATTTGGAGTGCATTTACGTCCAGAGAACACCGTGCATTGGCTATGCACTTTTAGATCTTGCAGATTAGATGGAAGAGGAGAGTGCTGTCGAACGCATCTTTTCACTATAGCTAACACATTTTCTACGGGATTACGATCCGGATTATGTGGGGGCCAGGGAAGGTATCGGAAGTCAGATTGGTGTTCAACGAACCAATTTTGAACACTTCTGGCAAGATGCATAGTTGCATTGAGTATCCGTCGCCATCAGGGTAAAAATGTAATATTGCAGGGTGCACTTGATGTGCCAGTATATCTAGGTATATCATGGCTGTTTATTTATTCTAAAGAAATACCATGCCACCACTTTCATGCCAGCAGCCAGCAGACCATGCCCCATACCATGATACTCCCCCCAATTCGACGCCTTCCATCAGGGCAGCATAAGATGTAACGTGATTCCTCCGACAACATTACCCGTTTCCAATCCTCAAATGTCTAATTTCTTCCTTCCCGATAACACTGGAAACGAATTCTTGCATGTCGAGCAGAAATGAGTGGTTCTGTCACAGGCACCCGACTATACATTCCTATGCTCTGCAATTCCCTGAGAATGGTTCGAGTTGAAATCTATTGGGAAGAGCTTTGGTTGACCATCTGTGTCAGTTGAAGCACAGTATAGTTCCTGTTTTGCTGTACAATTCGTCGAAGGTGACGCCGATCACTGTCTTGGAAAACTGCGCTCCAACCGCACTTACGTTTTCTACAGAAGGACTGTGGGTTCTTATTCGAACTTTTGAAACCCTTTTACATGCCTGCTTTTAAGAATCCAGTGAGATTTGCTGCACTCAAAATCGAGGCCACTGCTAAACGGGCCAATAAGCCCTTTTCAAATGGTGAAATATCTGTCGTTTTTTCCATTTTACTTCATTCATCGAGGAAAGCAGTCTTACACCTTACTTACGCTAGCAGTCTAACCACGTGTAATCCACGCCATATAAATATTTGTATGCTTCATTCTTAGCACATATTCAAATGAAAATCTCAAAGTTTTAAAGTTTTAATTCAATGTGTGTACCAATGTGTTTATATATATATATATATACAATGTGCGTGTATATATATATATATACAATGTGTATGTGTGTATATATATATCGATCTCTATATATACAGAGAGATAGATTAATAGATGTATAGATAGATAGATAGATATAGGTATAGATATAAGAAAAACTGAAAACTCAGAAGACATGTTCTTAAAAGCTTATTAAAACAAAGTTTATAAACTAAAAGACGAAATGCGCAATTGCTACAGGTTCGGTAAAAAGTAAATACATTTTTTAAAAAAAGAGGCAAAAGTGGAGTTTAAATGAATGTTTACAGTTTCTTTCCTGTGAAATTCCTAACTATTATGCATCTCGAATAAATAGAATACGAATAAAGTCGCATCCTATGGTAGTACTAGTAATCATTGGACAGCATTGCAAGTATTGCAAAGAAATTAAAATACAAATACAAATTAACAAACATTATAACTATTTATCTCCATCTTGACATGTATATATATATATATATATATATATGAAGATATAAAAGATGTAATGATTTAATTGTAGATAGGAGATTGTAATAGAAAAGGCACGAATGTTTTTCAATTCGTGGTTGGGATGGTGATTGAAGATAGCTTGAAACTGGTGCGTAGATGAAACGATGGATTTGTAATCAAGTCGCCGTCGTGAAGATTAAAAATATTTTATTTCTGAAAAAAATTCTTTAGGCGTATATTCCCAATGTAAATCATTCAGCGCAATGGGTGCAATCTGCATCCCACAAATTTATTGACACTTATGGCATTTTTGACCAGTGGACAAGGGAGCAGTGAGATGTAAGTCAGCCAAGCAAGAAAAGTAGAAAAAGAAACTGCGTATCCAAAATCTTGAGTATTTATAAGCTCGCCTCCTTTGTTTCAGTTTTAAATAGCGACTGAATAAGAGCTCACAGCACTGCGGATCGCTGCAGGAGAAACTAATGACTCAAATGACGCAGTATAGATTCTTTGAAGGAGGTTGTACCTAAATTTAAATGAGAAATTAAAAAGCTATTTTCAAATTAAATTAGTAATTATTTGTTAATAGCTTTCTTTTATATTTTATATGAAACAAAATTCATATATTCAATTAAAAGGCAAGAAGAAATTGACACAAAAGGACAATGAAAGTGTAATACATGCATGGCCCCAATGATTACAGGCTGTTTGGAAAAAAAATGTTGCCATAATACTAAGACAGGTAAAAACAGCAATACCTAAACTTTGCAGACAGTAAATACAATACTCTACCCGCAGCTTATTAAAATCACTTTCGCTCCAATTATATTTCAGTTCTAGCTGAGTTTAGAAGGCGGAAATTTGTTTATTTCAAACTGTGATAGCAGTTTTAAATTTATCTAAAAAGATAACAAACTGACAACCAATTTAATAATTAGCACCTAAATTAATAATTAAAAATTAATGATAAAATTAAATTATTTACGTTATTTTACGTTACGCTTTTATTTTTTATAAGAATATATTTATAAGTACACACTTGATTTAACTTTTAGCTTTTACTTTATTTGTTTCGTATTGCTCATCGAGTTTTTCTTTTGTATTCTCAATTGCGTAAAACTGCTGGCGAAGTTTTTGATTAGCCCCTTTCAGCTCAATAGTTTTTCTTACAATTGCAGCGCTTTTCTAAATTCGATAAATGTTATCATACCATTAATTATTTCGTATGGCTTTCATTATCAGTGTCTACAAACTTTGAAACATTTTCTTCAATAATATAATTAGTTTTTAGCCCAAAGGGGAGTTAGACCCAAATGACTATTAGTCTCAAAACGGCATAGCCGTTGAGTCGTTTCACTTTCTGCGTTGATTCACTTTTCAGACTGTTGCTACAAAATATTATCGCCATGTGATATATTTAAAGAAATTAAATAATTAAGAATCTGCATAAATGCATAAATGTTTATCGCATTTTGAAAAAAAAAAACGGTATCTATAGTCATCAAATTTTGAATAACGTAGTCCTCCAACTGAACATGGGCGCTTAGAAGCCCCAAGTTTAAATTTCGAATTTGTTTTATTATCTCTTTCAAACTTTGTTAACCTTTAACCAGTTTTTCATTAACAAATTCAACGATTTCAAAGCGTGCAATAAGCAACAGTGTACGGAAGAAACATTTTTATCTCCAGCGCTTGAAACTGTGTATCGGAAATTCTAAAGATATGATAATTTAAAAATTATTTTCAGATATTGCTCTTGAACTGAATTTTATAGTTTACGTACGAAGAACATGATATTTAATAATTAAAGGTAACACACAAAATGTTAAAACGCCCCTTTGGACGTAATTTAAAATCAACCTTTCAGATTTTTTTTTAATTAATTACTTATTTTTTGTTAGTTGGCACATATTCTGGTTGTTAGTTGACACATATTTTTAAAGCGAATCTTTCATAACTTCCCTCGTTGAAGTCTAAAACTTTAGCTGAAGTTTACACTTTCCCTTCTTATAAATAAGTTGTATTTTTTAAAACAGTTTTAACTGCATTTTAAGACGCTGTTTGACAAGCGATAAAGCGATGGAGTAGAAACTTTCCGACAAACTCGTTTTATTGAAGCGTTTGCATAACTGAATTCTAAATAAGCCACGGTCCACAATAATTTAAATGGATGCTCTAGAGACAGCTTTGAAAGGTTAACATAAGATATCTTGTAAGGTTTCCCTTAGTTTTAATAACAATTATTTTAATTTTGGTATATTTTCTGAACTTCTTACTACCCCTCGCATTTACTCGCCAGAATGACAATTAAGTTAGTTCCGCTAGTTAGCGCACGTTGCGATTCTGTCCTCCAGTTGTTAATCTTAGTTGCGGCTACGCATTCTGGCCGTTTATGAAGTCTGTCGCCGGTGTATGTCACTGAGTCAGTCTGTTAGCTTTAAGTAAATTGTGCAGTCGAGCACTAAGCCTTACCTTTGGAAATTAATGTTAAATTTCAGTTAAGGTTCTCACCAGAAGCAATCGATGTTTTGTGAGTATGAAGTACGTTAAACAGTTTGCGAATGAAAGAGAAATTTACACTACTACTAACGTCAAGTCACCTGGATGATAGCGAAGAGTTTGAAATATTTAGGATCGCTAACGAATCAGTTCTTTTTTTTTTAACTATTCTGAATTTTATAAGCGGTGGAGTTTATATAAGCGTTGGAGATGAGACAGCGTTTAAAAGCCTTTTCTATTGATTTATGTATATATATATATATATATACTGCGCAAAAAACAGGAGGGACAGTTCTATATATCCCGTTCAACTCGGCAGATTGACGAAATTGAAATTGCATTTTGCATGTCTCGAGAGCGCGACGTAGTATATGTATCAGATTTATATATAGCATTGTTCAAATATAGGTATTTTGACACAAAATCGAACTTTTTCTGAAATGACACGATAATTTTTTTTCATATTTCCATTTTACGCCTAAAATTATGCCAAACTTGCAAGCTTTGTAAAACTCTCAAGAGCAGTTTTTTAAAAATTAGCTCTCAAAATTTTAGCTCCTCAATGTTAATTCAATTTGGCATGTATTTATTAATATCTCTTTTTTATGAAACTTAGTTTATTCTTTCCTACACAGTTCAAAATTTAGTTTCATTCTAAATAAAATTCGCCTATTTTTTATGATTTATTTTAAAAATTTGTCTTTTTAAATAATTTTTATAAATTTTTCGAAAAACATTTTGAATTATAACCTATAAATTTTTACAATCACCTTAGAGTAGATGTATTTCTAAGCATACCTGCAAAAAATTAGAGCTTTTTATTCAAAGTTTCCCAAAATATATGTGAATTTATATTTTGGCGCATTTTGAAATTTGGCATATTTGTTGAATAACGAAAATATGGTTTACGCAATTTGTTAAAATTATTGCAAAGCAGGAACGATGTGACTTTTTTCCAATCATCCACAATGTAAAAAGGTAGGAACGATGCGACTTTCTTCCCGCTCCTGCACAATGGAAGGGAAAGGAAAATAAGTTGCCATGCATTAAGAAGTTCCCAAGTGAATTATTGTTGGCGTAAACTGGGGAAAATATGCCAAGATAAATGTTTGAATTTTTTCGTAAATTTCGCACCAAATTTTACAAAATTTAATATTTACGCATAACTTAAGTCGTAGAATCAAAATACGGAAAAAATCGGTATGTTATTTGAGAAAAAGTCCGATTTTGTGTCAAAAATACCTATATTGGAAGAAAGCTATATATAAATCTAATATATATCCTATGTCGTGCTTTCGTGACATGAAAAGCGCAATTTCTATTTCATGTATTTCATCAATCGGCCCAGTAGAACGGGAGATATATAACTGTCCCTTTTTTTTCCGCAGTGTACCTTGGTTCTAAGAAATGTGAACGTAATGAGCGTCTGATTTTACTAAAAGAGTTTAATAAGCGCAGCCAGCATTGGATTTAAGTATTAAAAAATGAAATACTGAAAACAGAGATGCAAAAAGTGATAACTATGAATATAATGCTTACAACGAAATCAAAATCGCGTACATCACACAAATGTGCAGATAGAGTAAAATCAGTGTGCAATATGGATTATATAGGCAGATAATCAATGCATACATAATTACTTCTGAGTGCGAGAATGCAGTGAGTAGAGATGTGTTATGCACAGTAATCAATATGTTTTAACATTAATGGAATTCCTAATCAACAGTAAAGTGCTTTCACATGCGTTTGTGCCCGTTTATTGCATAATGTGTGGACAACAAATTAATATTTGTTGACAAATTAATGCATGCTGACAAATTAATATCTGCTGGCATACTCATCTTCCTTTTAAGGATCATTGCAATACATAATGTTTTCTGTCCTCTACCTTTACAATCTTGTCACTGTCACGTATTTTGAGCCTGCATGTTTTGGCTTACATTAGAAATTTGTCCCATATTATATTAGAAAATATTACATTGTAAAATTCCAATTAGTAATTCCCAAACCAATTAGGAATCGAGTGTGTTGGTGACTTTTCGACCTGTGATAAATTTAAGGTATGGCGAAATGTTTTCTTTCCTCTATCATTTGTGACCTAGCTCCAATAGTTTCTTACCGAACCTCTCTACCACAGCCTCTCTAAAGGATATTCGGGTCGCAGGTATTTGAAGCACCCCCTGAGGTAAAGATACTAATACGTGCAAGCATCTTTGCTGTTTTCGGCATTCGAACCCAGGAACACTGATATGGCAATCGGTACCTCTAAGCAGAGTACAAGATCAGCCGCGAAAGTAATGCTCCCATTTCCTTCTGCCGCTACTATCCGTCGCACAGCGTTGGATGGCAAAGAAACGGTTGCTTTGTTTGTTGCCTGCAGTTAAAGTAGTATATTGAAATGGAACGTAACTGAGCGCTGATTTCTATGTTCGCTTTCTGAACATTGTGCTTTTCTTTCTATATCTGAACATACGAGGTCTGTCCCGACATTAATGCGACCCATTTTCTTTTGCCTCGACTATATGTCGCACAGCGTTGCCGCTTGCATGGAAGGCTGTGTGGAGTCTTGGGAGTCCGATCAGCGCCAGTCGGCTCCTAGCTCCTGGAGAGCCACAGTAATTGTTTCAGTGAATCCTTGTGTGAGTATTCGGTCGAAATCAAAATGGAAAAAACTCTCCAGCAACGATACGCAAAGTTTTGTTTCAAATTTGACAAAATGCCCTCGGAGACTTTTGCGTTGCTACAGTCCTGATTTGACCCCGTCCGACTTCGTTTTGTTCCCGAAGATTAAAAATTCCCTCAAAGGACAGCATTTGGGGACGCTGGAGAACATCAAAGCGGCTACGACGAGGTTACTAAAGGACATGACTGTGACGGACTTCCAGGACGCATATAAAGCATAGATATCGCGTTGGAACAATGTGTTAAAGCAGGAAGGATGTATTCAGAAGAATATTTATTAATTCTGCGAATCGGTTCAATTAATTTCTTAAAGAAAATGAGTGTATTACTTTCGGGACAGTATCTGTATTTATCACAGTACGAGGGAATGGTCTGTATTTATTAGCAACAAAAGTGGCTTTCATTTCAAATAAAGCAGAGCAATATGTTTTTAAAAATAGTCGAAAACTTCTCTTCAGAAGAAAAACATATTATTTAACATTTAGAGGAACATAAGCTGTAATTCAAAAATATTATATAAATATGGGTACATTCCTAGCAAGGTTTCATAAATAGTCATTTTAATATATCTTTGAAGATTATCTCCTCAATTAATAAAAATGTGCACTATTTTTAAATCATCAAATGATCCCATGGAATAAATATCAGATCCTTTAAATACTGTTTCCGAAGTTTTACAGCAATTCATTTATGAAATTACAAATAAAATTTTCTGTAAATCAGTAAAACAAAAAGCTAAATTTGTCAGAATGTTATTTTAATTTTACAAATCTACTTCGTCAAGGATATTCAATTTGTATATACCAAAAAATTTTAAAATATAATGATATTTTATCTCGTTTTGGATATTAACGGAAATTATTTATTCTTTTGTATTTTGACACTGAAAACGAGTTTTCCTCTTTTTGATTCCTAAAAGAATAAAAATAAGAAAAACCTTCAGGATTTTTTAAATGCTTTATTCTTTTAGTCTAAAGGTGCGATATCCCAGAACAGCTATTAGTCTCAAAACAGCATTTTATGCCGTTTCTCTCTAAATGGGGAATCACCTTTTTAAATTATTGACACTAAATATTATCGCTCTGTATTATACTTAAAGAAATGAAATAATGAAGAATCTGCATCAATGTGTGTATGTTTCTCTCACTGTGATAAAATAGCGGTACCTAGAGCCATCAAATTTTGAATAACGTAATCCTCCACTCGAACATGGGCACCCGCAAGCCGAAATTTTGAAGATCGAATTTGTTTTAGCATCTATTTCATATTTTGTAAAGCATTTATGAGTTTTTGGTTAAAAAACTTAACAATTTCAAAGCGAGCAATGGCAACAATAGATAAGGTATTTCTCCCCGCCTTCTTTCGCATGCCTTCGTGGTGTAGTGGTCAGCACGCTCGACGTGTAATCAAGAGGTCCTTGGTTCGATTCTCGGCGAAGGCGTTTCTCATTGTTCAATACACCTGCTTCCACAAAATCTAATATCTCTACACTGGCGCCCGAACTAAAAAGGTGGTGGATGATGATTCTCCAGCACCGGGATTCGGCGATTGGGTCCCCAAAACCCTGGTCGCCCTTTAAAAGGGAGAGTATATAAGGTATTTCTCCCGCCTTCATCGCATGCCATCGTGGTGAAGTGGTCAGCATGCTCGACGCGTAATCGAGAGCTCCGTGGTTCGATTCCCGGCGAAGGCGTTCCTCATTTTTTACTCTTCTGCTTCCAAAAATAACCTAATGTCTCTACAACTGTACGAAAAAAAATTATTTCCAGCGCGCTAGATTTTATATCTGAAATTCTAAAGATGTATAACTTAAATTATTTTACGATATTACTGTTGAATTGAATTGCATGGTTTAATTGCGAAGAACATGATATTTGATAAATAAAGGTAACACACAAAAGGTTAAAAAAAAGCGTTTTGGGAGTAATATAAAATCTGATCGCATTACGTTAATCTCGTGTGTAATTACGTGTAATTAATAACTAGATATTATATACTCAATTTCTAGTTAATTATGAAATGGAATATATTTGGTGCATTTCTTTCTAGATAGCCTTAATTTTTTTACAACGAATTTCATCTCGAATATAGAATACATTAATATTTAGATTCAAAAGAGATAATATTCCTAAAAGTAATTGATTTAAAAGTCTTTCTCATCGACACACTTTAAAAGCGTAATTAAATAATGAAGATTCTGCATGAATGCATGTAGTATATTTCTCGAATTGTGAGAAAAAGATGGTACCTAGAGTCATCAAATTTGGAATAACGTAATAACTCCACCCGTACATGGGAGCCCCTTGACGCCCAAATTTTAAATTTCGAATTTTTTTATTATCTATTTCATTGTAACATTTGATTAACAAACTCAACCATTTTAAATCGAGCAATGGCAACACTTTCCAAAACAAATTTTTATATCCAGGGCGCGAGATTGTCAATCGAAAATTGTAAATATATGCAGTTTTTAAATATTTTGTGATATTGCTGCTGAATTGAATTTTATGTGGTTTAAGTGCGAAGAACATGATATTTAATAAATAAAGGTAACACATAAAACGTTAAAAAAGGCCTCTTTGGGTGTGATATAAAATCTGAAATCTTTCAGAATTTTATTTCGGTTTATTCGTTTTTGGTGTCTAAAGTACTGAAT
The DNA here is from genome assembly GCA_000611955.2 of Stegodyphus mimosarum. Lineage (NCBI taxonomy): Eukaryota > Metazoa > Arthropoda > Arachnida > Araneae > Eresidae > Stegodyphus > Stegodyphus mimosarum. The sequence continues at coordinate 347,157 of KK116042.1, forward strand.
CATTTTAATATTTTATATTTAGTTTAAAGAGCAACATTTTATCAATACATATCCATATTGTGTTTAAGCAACTGACGGCAATTAAGACATCGTGGTAAATAGCAAAACAAGAAATGAATTCATATTCATAAATATGTTTATTTGACAAATCAACTTCAACTTTAGTTTGGAAACCGTTTTTAATTTAAATTTTCATTGCTTTTAATACTAATTAAGGCACGTGCATCTCTTTTAAATTATACACATAATTTGTCTCGTTGCTCTAACATGTATTCCTAACATATATCTAAACATTTTTAAATATTAAAATTAGTAAAATGCTTCAGAATATTCCACCTATTTCTTTGTTGATTAAAAATAAACTTTTGCTGTGCTACATTAAGTAACAGAACCAATTCTGTGTTATATTTAACTCCATTATGTCTACCTAAAAGTGAAAAGATCTCATGAATAGTGGATAAAAAACGCAAGCCAATTAAGTGTAACAAATAGTCTTTCACCGTCTTTATAGTATACATGATGATTAACTGAGTTCGCCATGATATTTTGGGTCCAAGTTCGAATATAGAAAAAGGCATAAATAGTTAGTTGTAACTGTAACTAACTATTCATGCCTTTTTCTGTATTCGAACTTGGTCTCGGTGGCAGGACTTCCATCAGGACCGGAATATGCATCAGATATATAGTGGCTTTGAGGAAGAGTAATGAAAATCTATCAAACACAAATTAATTTGGAGAGATTGGTAGCAAGGGAAGAAGGGATTTACGAGATCCTCGGATTCCGTCAGCTAGGGTATCCTTGATCAAAATTAAGAATGGAACTACAACTAATCAGTCACTAATTAGTGTTCGAAGCTTTGGCTAACGCCAGGCAGTCTCTCGCCACATCCATACTCATCAAGGAAGTTAAATGCTGAAGTAATGATTAAAGGGCAAGAATGGGCGCAATGTTAAACGATAAATAATCAAGTTCAGTGATTTGAGAAATTATTAACAATTCATTAAATGAAAGCCTGAAGTAGCTATCATTTTTAATATGTTTGAACTTGGCATATGGCCTCAATTTTAAACAAAATATTCTACAGTTATGATATATTTATAATAAAACTTGTTGCTATTTATCAAAATGAGAAGTGCTTAAAAATGGAGAATTTACTGAGCAAGAGTATTTAAATATATTTACTAATTATGGTACACTTAATGCGTAGAAATGTTCAAGAAATAACATAGACTTGATATAATATTTTATAACATAATATTTACCAGCTTTATATTCAGAAATATATGTTAAATTTATTCAAGTGAACAGACACTCTTACATGCAACATAAACCATTTCGAAATCACACAGATTAGACATTTTGTTTCACTGCAGAAAATGAAATTAGGTTAGGATCGTATATTTTAAACTTTAACTAGGTTATTTTTGTAAATCTTTAAAATAATCTATAAAATACAACCAGTATATTTGTTACTATGCAATGGATATGTATATAGCGAATTACGTAATATTGACCACATGTGTTTCCAACGTCATTATGACTAGTGCTTCAGACATTTGCTCATTACTTCGCTTATACACTTTGGTATCGAGCTATGTTCACACGTTTAGCAGTCACAACAATCAAACCCAATCGAATAAATCAACAAAATTTCGTGTCGAGACTGCCATGGATTACACGACATCGCTCGATAAAGGTGCGCTAGAAGCGAGAATCTACGTCACTGGCCATGTATTCACTTTCACTACGCCAAAGCATCGCCAAAATTGAGTTATGTTTAAGGTAAGGATAAAAAGATAAATAAATTTCTTACTTTCTTTGACGTCCCCCATGGGAAGGCTTGTATGTGGCAAAGAAATAAGTCAGTATCAAGATGGAAGATGCGTGTTAAAACCAGCGTTTGATTCTTTTTTAGAAATGGGAGAATGGGAACTGCCCTGTTGCCATGGAAACTGAGACAGAGTGGCGGCACTCCACAAACATGATCGTGCTTTCTTGTTTACGTTCTCTATTAAGATTGAATTGCCGTTGTTTATATATAATATATATATATATATAAGAGGTTAAAATATGAGTTAATAACGTTCGCTTCAGTATTTGCTAACTTTAGTTTGAGGGCCGTTAATGGCCAGGCATCTGAAAATATTTTACTCCCTCTCATTTAAATCGATAAATGTGGTTACAATGTAAGTCCAATTTGACAGCTTCAATAACGCAACATTATCTAACTGCATTGACAGTGGTCTTGCAAAAGGGAAGTAAATGAACGTTTTTACAAAAGAGTCCAATTTTGCTAACATATTGGATTTTAAACCATTTATTTCAAAAAATAAACTAAAATTCTTTTAATTAGAAATTCTTTTCAATGTTAATATGATACATTTCAGTAAAAACAATAAGTAAATTGTTTCATAGATTTATTAAATTTTGTGTAAATAACGCACTACTTTATAATTTAGTGGAATAATTATTTTCCTTTTAAATTTATAATTAATTAATTATGTTAATGTAACGAACAGAAGCATGCCAAATTTGTGCGAAATTCAGATTTACGGAAAGATTTTCCTCACAAATTAAAAAAAAAAAAATCTGAAATGTTTCAGATTTTAAATTACGTCCAAAGTGGCGGCTTTTTAACGTTTCGTGTGTTACCTTTATTTAGTAAATATCATGTTCTTCGGACTTAAACCGTAAAATTCAGTTCAACAGCAATATCCAAATAATATAAAATACGCATATGTTTGGAATGTCTGATACGTAGTTCCGCGCGCTGGAGATGATTTTTTTTACCCTAGAGCGTTGCCATCGCTCGTTTTTATATATTTGAGTTTGTTAATCAAAAATTCGTTAACGTTTCACAAAATATGAAATAGATAATAAAACAAATTCCAAATCTGGGCTTCCAGATGCCTATATTCGGGTGGAAACGTAGTTTATTGAAAATTGGATGGCTTTAGGTTTGTTTTATCACAATGCGAGAGACATACATAAATTTATGCAAATTCTTCATTACTTAATTCCTTTAAATACTATAATACAGGGCAATAATGGTGGCAAAAATTTGAAAAGTGAATCATACATTTATAGTGAATCAACGCAAAATACCAAAATGAAAACAATAGTCTTTCAGGGACAAAGCCCCTTTGGGCTAGTAATACATTTTAATGAAGAGATTTTCAGGCTTAATATTTTTATACTTTCAGACTCTAATCTCCATCGAGATGACATGTGACCTAAGGTCTTTATATAGACCAGACGGATTAAGTTATTCCAATGGTATATTTTATTGAGTCCTAGTAAGAAATGTACTGATTTGCATAAATTATTTCGTTACATTTCCATAGACATATTGTGCTTTTAAACAACTGGTTTCGGAATTTGACTAATGAGATTTAAGCCAAAATTGCAGTAGGATAAACAAAGAGTTGCAGCAAAATTTATTCGGAAGCCTTAAATGTAGAGCTTTTGGATTGGACTGTATTATTTGGTTATAACAAAACACTATGTGCCTAAGGGAAGAGATAACTTCTTGGAGAACTCTTTAATGAAAACTGAACTCACGGTATACATATTTGGCGGAAACCCTGAAAATGTTCATACAGCTAATTTGTTCGCCGGAAATGCAACCACAGAGTCTTTTTTGTTTGAAATCAATGTCAATTTGAAATTAAACTTTGCTTCAAGACGGTGGCTCAAAAACACGCCGATGGGGAAAAAAGACACGCAAATCGACAACCTTGTTTTCGGGGTAGATTTTGTAAAATCCCAACCAATTTCGAGGGCAAAACTGGTCCCCCTACATCAGGAGTAAAAATTCTGCAAAAGCGAGAAAGCGAACGTCGATCATATTTAAACCCACAGGCGACCAATGGAAGAGCCGATAACGCCATCTATCATCTGATGCCTTCAAAATTCTACTAACTTAACCCTTCATTTTTCGTTACTATTTCTGCCGATAGATGGCGCTATCGGCTCTTCCATCGGTCGCCGGTGGGTATAAATATGATCGATATTCGTTTTCTCGCTTTTGCAGAATTTTTTGCTCCTGATGAAGAGGGACCCTTTTTGCCCTCGCAGTCGATTGGGATTTTACAAAATCTATGCCGAATACAAGGTCGTCGATTTGCTTGTCTTATTATAAACTTTGCTTATTCTTAATCTCATTATATTCTATGAACTGAATATTCTATTATATCGTAGGATTTTCTTTAGGTAAAATTAACATATTATTCAAATTTTTGTTATCTTTCTTGAACTGCTCAACTTCTCCCTCGCATTTCCTTGCCAGGATGTAAATTTAAAGTCAAAGGAAATGAGTATTTAAACGGGTGAATCTCTGAGTTTATTCAGGGCGAGTTTTCGCTGAGCCATTGCACGTTTTGTTTCAGACCTTGCTATAACGCCCTTTGGCCAATTCAAATAATCGTTACTTCTGTTAGGTTTCTGAATCAACCTAAGTTAGCCATACTTTAACATGCTAATCCAGCCATATTCTTTTTAGACCTTAATTGATTTGTATGATAAGGTTTAAGTTCCACCGCAAGTAGTCGGTGTTATTTGTAAAGCACTAAGTGTGTGCCCTTCTGTTCTTGTTTAAACTTAATAAAGGGTTACTTTCACCCATCTTCTGGGGTATTTACTTCACGTCTGTGCGAGAATTTGCCAAGTTCATCAGTAGGATATAGCTTAGATCTTGAGATATTCTCAAGAAGGCTAGACCTTGTAATATTTAGCAAAATTATATCAGGTGGCTATTCGGTAACTTTATTGCATAGCAAAACATTTATAGCTGTTGAATGTACCCCTCTGTCAAATGCTGCATGCCTGCTTTTCAAGGATTTATCAGGAATGGTCGATACCGTAAGTCATTTGGTTCTTTTATCTCCGAGTGTATTGTCTAGTTTGCATAACAGAATAGACAGATATTACACCTAACAGAAGGAGATGAAGGGCTCACAGAAATAAGCAAGATTTATTGGAATTCGAATCCACCTCCTAGAATTCGGACTCCAGTTAGTTCTCCAGTTAACCCTATATCGTCCAAGGCAACCTCTTGACAAAACTGAATGTCGGTGTTTGGAAACACCATAGTTACTTGCTTATTGCACTCGCTTTTTTGCTAGTCAATCGTACAAAAATCGAGATCAAAAAATTACTCGAATAACTGAATTTTCGAAGGATGTGTTTGTTCATAGGAACAACATAACAAATGAGAAGCGTTCATGGCAGCAATTATCACAATATTAATTATTTAAAAAAACTTGATTTCAGTAATAATGCATAGTAATGTTAACATTACAGTTACTGATAAGAATTCTCCCTTGATATTCTCCTGTATCTCTAATTACTGCCCATTGCGATTCCGTAGGCTCAAAACATTTAATGCTGCTGGAACTGCTGCCTTTCTACTGCAGTTTGCAGTCATCACCGTTTTTACCGTTTCCGTCAACGGACGCTCTGTCTTCCTTCAGAACCTGCAGGTGTCTTAGAATTCCTATTTTCTTGAAGCTCTTAACTATAATTGTTTCATCATTCAGAACCTATACACCCAAAATGCATGAGCAAATTAATTAGTAGTACGAAAGCAACCTCTGAACGATTTTAAAATTTATGGAATCTCATTCTATGAGAGCCTTAGGAAGAGGGAAATTGCATGAATATCTAAAATATTTTCCGAATTTTTGCCAGTTAAGGAAAATAAGCAAGTGTGAAAAAACACGAGTAAATACGGTACATTCCCTGAGTTTTTAGTCTTCAGCGTCTTTAAGAGTATTTTTAGGATTAAATCGAAACTTAAAAGTTATAGGGTTTCAAGAGTATAAGTTACCGTGAAATTAGACTACTGAATTTTAGCTACCTAGGCCAGTTGTGAATTTTTTTTCATACTAGAAGAAACATCACGTTTTGTGGTATAATCTTAAATTCCACAAGCTGCTGTTCAAAATACGATTTTAGCTATTATTTTGGGCAAATTTATTATTTTGTTGGTGATAATTGTCTTTAAAGTATATACTCAGCCTAAAATCCAAAAATGGTTTCGATACTGTCAAGAAAGCAGATAGTTTAAGTTTAGAGATACGAACGATTTGGGATTTTAACTGTGTTATTTTGAAAGGTAAACAAAGAGCGTAAATATCCACCCTGAAGCTTTATTCTCATTCATACGAAACTTCATTAATACGGAAGCTCTCCTTGAAGTTACCTAATATTTGGCTTCATGTTACTCTTGGAGTAGTATAGACATCCGGATTTCCTTAATTAATAGCAATCTAGATTCCTTGATACTCAAAGTTACTTGGACCAAAACTGCTATGAAGGAATAGCAGTTTCATTTATACAGAAGCAAGCGATCATTTCGAACTAAAAGTTACAAGTATAAAGGTTTTTTTTAAAGTTTTAATCTGTGCAACGTCATTCTTGAAAACCTTTTGAAATTTAAATGAATTTATTGTTATTTAAATATACCATTTATATGTAAAGAAATATGAACGTTACCATCGATTGTTGTGGAACATATTTTATTATCATGCAGTTTGTACGTGTAGTAGAACTATATTATGTAACAGTAAAAATAAAAATGTGTGTTGTTATATGTAATAGTTTGCTCTGGACTTTTCATAAAGCAAAATACGAAAACACTACGGGAATAAATCATGTGCAATACGTACTATAATATATGAACGATAATTACTGCTTTATATGTTCTAAAACCTCTTTCGTTTAAAGAGCGATTTCAATTACAATAAATTTAGCTTTTCTTTCTCACCGATGCGAATTGATGGCAAGTTCTATGACGCAAAATCATAAATTATGTCAAATACGTATTACTGTAGCTGAATGATAATTACTATTTTACAAGTTTTAAAAAATTCTTTCTTTGGAAGAACGATTTCAATTGCCATAGATCTAGCTTCCCTGCCTCATCGATCCTCAATCGAATTGATGGGAAGTTTCGTAGAGCAAATAAAAAAAAAAACTCAACAGTAGTAAATCATGCACAATACGTATATTATACGTAAATGATAATTATCATTTCATATTCTCTAAAAACTTCTTTCGTTGAAAAAGCGATTTCAATTGCAATAGATCTCGCTTCCGTGTCTCATAGATCCTCAACCCAATTGATGGGAAGTTTCATAGAATAAAATAAAAAAACGCAACATGAATAAATCATGCACAATACGTGTATTATGCGCAAGCGCTTATTATCATTTCATATGTTCTAAAAAAATTCTTTCGTTGAAAAATCGATTTCAATTGCAAGAGATCTAGGTTCCCAGTCTCATTGATTCTCAATCAAATTGATGGCAAGTTTCATAGAGCAAATTAAAAAAAACACAAGAGTAATAAATCATGCACAATACGCATATTATACGTAAATGATAATTATCATTTCATAAGTTCTAAAAAACTTCTTTCGTTGAAAAGCGATTTCAATTGCAATAAATTTAGCTTCCCTGTCTCATAGCTCCTAAGTAAGGCATATTCACAAGTTTCAGCACCTGGTTTCCTCAAATCATGGCATACATAGAATTTTTTTATTTAATCTTATTTAGGAGAACTCTCGTGTGTTCTCTGTGAGAAATTTTACTTACTCCATATGACCGAAAGCATTTCTCTTAATTAGTTTCAATGCCTGTTTTCAAGACATTTCACCAGCTAAACCATTAACCAGGTTTTAACTATTTCTCACAGTCACGGTGGTATTTAATGTAAAATCTCTTGAAATACAAGAAGACACAAACACAAATAATTTAAAGAGCACATGTGTGCGATCAGTACTAACAACGAACTAACAAGAGTTAAGAGGAGCTATTGTAACTGCACGCATTCTAACTGCCAGTAAATCTTTGATTCTAAACTTGCTACAGTTCGGCAAAAAATACAGGAAACTCAGGCAAACAATATTCTTTAGTAAAATCTTTTTGTGTGCTTCAAGCCTTTAACACATGGATGAGATATAGTACTCAAATTATCATTCTAATTTCTCATATGGACACTCTTTAGTACGTCATTCAACATAATGACTTTGTAACATTTCATTTAGTTTAAACTAACAATTACAATTTTTGTAAGTCTTTCGTTTATGCCTCATTTCGTTACGTAGTCGCTCAGTCTAGAGGTTTACGCAAATCTTAGAGCAAACGTTGTAGTTTAAAATGAGAGGAAGAATTGTAAACGGTCTAAATTAAAGTAGAAGGGAAACCTAGAACAACAACAATATAAATTACTAATAAATGCGTATTTATTGAAACTTATTTAAAAATAAAATGATATTGCTAAAAACCGACATTTTACAGAATAATATCGGAAGAACTACTTTGAGAATTTCTGTTAAAAGCTTAATTAGGAACTTGCATGTATAGCTTTGTTTCTTGTCGAAGAAACTTTTACTGGTGTTAATAGTTTTCTTTTCCTGCTTCTATGATCTAGAAGATCCTCTGTATATGCGTGCCGACAGAAACTTAATAACGAACTTGCACGAAAACTCAGCTTTTCCGTTTTATAGTAAAAAGGTTTCCTACAGTATTTCTCTTATCTAGATATTTTTGTACGCCCCTATTTCTCACGAAGTGTCGTAACGATCTCAAGTAGTTAACACTGTTTTTTGTTGAAAAGAGCTTTTGTCATCCCATTTAGTTTTCCCGTAATATACTTATTATATTTCTAATAATTTAAGTAATATTTAACATGACCTATTATAATTATTAAGTTTATTGTAGTGTTATGGATTTCGTATTTATTTAGCTATTTATTTAGAATTGTAATTAAAATTGCTTTATTTTCCCGTGCAACGCCGACGATTTTTGAAGAGAAAGCTACATCGGAAAACTAAAAATAAAAGAGCGCGTGCATTTATTATTTAATTAATAAATATCTTGTAATTACTGTTGCCATCCACAAATATAGAGAAAAATCGAGGTTTTACCAGAATATTCTAGTAAATAATAGGAAAGTTTATAAAAGTCGAATTAAAATACCTCGATTGATCCAGTTGAGTTGTAGCTATTTTAAGCGAATTGTTTGTTTACTTTATGCTGTGATTGATTGTAGCGAATTTGCTGTGAGATTGGATTAACTTTATCTGTTTTGAATTGAATTCTGTTTAACATTTGACATATTGTGATATTGCTCGAATATCTCTGACGAAATATTTCAGTGTTTAGTTTTATTTCTTGTGAAAACAATAAATTTTGTTAACTTTTTAACGACTGGTTTATTCAGTCCATTATGAACTCGTACGCAGGCAACAATTTTTGGTGTCAGAAGTGGGATATTTGAATGCCAGTTAGACGAGCAATGGAAGAACAATTAAGGCAATTTATGGCCACCTTTGCTGCATTTAAAGAAGAAATGAAAGCTGGCCAAGATTCCGCTAAAGAGGAGAGGAAAGCGGGTCAAGAATCAGTTAAAGAAGAGATGAAATCTGGTCAAGCATCAGTTAAGGAAGAGTTGAAAGCTGTTAAAGAAGAAATTACTTGTGTAATAGAAAACTGATTTGAGTCTATGGAAGGCAGAAGATTCCGCTAAAGAGGAGAGGAAAGCGGGTCAAGAATCAGTTAAAGAAGAGATGAAAGCTGGTCAAGCATCAGTTAAGGAAGAGTTGAAAGCTGTTAAAGAAGAAATTACTTGTGTAATAGAAAACTGATTTGACTCTATGGAAGGCAGAATAGATGCGGTTGAAAATAAAGTTGTACAAATTGAAGAAAAAGTTTCTTCCGTGAAAGAGCAAGTAGAAGAGAGAGTTTCGGCTGTAGAACAGAAAATAGGTTACAGAGTTTCTTCTGTCAAAGAAGAAATCGAAGAAAGAGTTTGTGCCTTTTACCAACAAATTAATGACAGGTTTCTTCAGTCGCCAAGGAAGTTGATGCCTTAAAGAAATTCGTAGCGACAGCAGGAAGCAATTCTGATGGATTAAAATTTTTACCCATGCCTGCTCTTTCCTTCTTCAAGTTATCGACGTATGATGGGGAGACCTTCTGGCAAGTGTACAAGACACAATTTCCTATAGTTGCAGATGCGTATGGATGGGATTCCCAAGTTAAGGCCTGTCAGCTCTCCACTTCACTAAGAGCAGACGCAACGGATGTCCTACAGACTATTCCCGAAAACCAGACACTAGATTTCGAAGCTCTGTCCGGCGCATTGGAGCTACGTTTTGGGGAAAAGTGTTTAAAAGACTAGAGCTGGCATCAATTAAAATCCCGCCAACAGAGGCCTACGGAAACACTCTAGGAGCTCGCCACGGGTGTTGAAAGGCTGTCCCATCTCGCCTTTTCGGAGTGCCCGAAAGAAACAAAGGAAATCCTGTCCCTGCAGTACTTCATCCACGGCATCCAGGATCCTGAAATACAGAAACCATTGCGAATGGCTGATGTAAGGGACATAAAAAGGGCTCTGGTGTATGCCATGAAATTCGAGACAGCCCAGAAAGCAACTCGCAAAGACCGACACCAAACCGGAGCTGCGCACGTCCAAGAACCAGTGCATCAAATGGCTGCTCGCCTAGATGATTTGACAAGACAGCTGAATGCCTTGCAACAGAATATTGGTGACAAGAACCGACAGTAAATTGCTGGAAATGAAGTGCTGAAGGGCACATACAGAGAAACTGCAGCACACCACAGACCACGGGTGTTAAAACCATGCCTATCAAGAAGGGGGAAACTAATTTGTGGCCATCTAGAGGGGCGAAGGTTGCCAGGTAATGAAAAGCCCCAGTTTAAAGCACTTCAGATTTCTGAAAAGTGGCAGGCAGTAACGGACATTTCATCATGGAACACATCAATGGAGTTCCTTGCAATATGATCATTGATACAGGAGCTAATGTTACCATCATTCGAAGAGATTCAGCTCAAACATTTAAGGATAAACTGATTTGGACGCCATCCTGTGTTACCCTCCAGACTGCGTCCGTTGAGAAAATTGTCATAGAAGGAAAGTTACATGAACATCACCTTTGGAAGTGCTTCCTACTATCACACGGCGTATGCGGCGGATATTACAGATCCTTGCATACTAAGATTGGACTTTTTAAGGAAATACAATTTTTCTTTAGACTTCAAAAACAACAAACTGCTTTCAGCATTTGAGGACATGACTATCGATCCTCAGAAAAGATCCTCACCACGAAACGCCGACGTCTTGTCTGAAAGACCCTGCTCAGAAAGCTGCCGAAATCATACTAGGGTTGAACTTAACTAATTTATACCACCGTCCGTTCAATTAAGAACACTCGGGGATAAACGTCACCCATCTACCGATGACATTGCACACCTGCTCGGCCTGAGGTCCCACATCCTCGAGACACCAACAATTTAATCAGGCTCCCTCTGCTAAACGCTGAACGTTTAGCCAACCCACCGCTAAACACGGACCAGTCAAGACCACCGCCTCGGCCGGATCGAGACCACGGTGGGGTGGGCGATCACAACTTGGAGCGATGATTGGCCGTTGATTGAGGTTGCCTGCCAGCACTACGCGGGATTGGCCCTCTCCTTAGTCTTTCCATGAAACACCAAGGACACCAGTAACCAGACTCTTAATGGTTCAGTTTGCTATTTGGCTACCAATACCCTGGTGGAGGAGACTAACACCACCCGGTCCATGAAGAGCAAGTATAGACTTACCCCATGGACCATCGGGAGCTGCCAAGTTCATAAATTTTATACCCCCGTGGCCGAGGCTGCCTAGGTACAGATCCTAGCCAGTAACCTCGCATAGTACTCTGCGTCGACTCCCGGGTGGATACTAGGGTTGGAGAGAAACCCAAGACTACCAGCAATTCCTCAACACAGATGCTCGTCGGTCGCGATCTTCGTCTGCTTTGTGATCTCTTATTTGGGCGCAATGCAAATACGCCTTCATTGCCTGAGGAATACTTCCAAGTTGTCCAGGTTCAGTTTGAAGTGATGCACCGTTCTGCGCAAGAGCGAGTCAACATGACGAAGGAGAAAACGAAGACCCGCTACGACACGAGAATTACTGGCCATCGTTTCAAGGAAGGAGACAAGATGTGGTTGTTGGATCCGAATCGACGAAATAGACTCTGTCCGAAACTACAGTCACCTAAGGATGGTCCGTACGTAGTTCTAAACAGGCTGAAAGACGTCGCGGTTCGGATCCGTAAGTCATCAAAATCTAAGCCGAAAATCTTTCATTACGACGGGTTACTATAACTTCTCCTTTTCGTTTTCCTCACCAGAATTTCAACAAGTGTAGCTAATATTTAAACTGAGGGTTTTAGGATTATAACAGAGAGCGTGGCAGTCCTGCGCTTTTCTGCCAGCTCTGAAAGTTATAATTATTCGGCTTTGCGTTATATCGCTGCCGACGCTTCAGTTTGGTATGTCGGTAGAGTTATGGAGCCAGCTTCGAGTATACTTAAAGTGTGTAGTCTTTAGCTACTGTTTCATGTTAACTTGAATTTGACTGTTCCTTGAGTTGCATCACCACGAGCTGTGGTTGATTTTGTTAAAACAAGAATGAGAATTTCTGTTCTATGTTCTATTTAACTAAGTTTTCTCTGCTTTTGCAGCTTTTTTTTTTCAGACATAGATATAATTTGCTGCATATTAAATTAGGGGTTTGCATTAATTAAAGTTTACCATATAATGTTTCTAACTGCTTTAAATATGCTTGATTTCGTAGAATCTTAAGTTGACCTATGCATCGACTTATCACTGAGTGCAGGGTTTGTAACCAACAAAGTCCAGAGACGGGTTAAACTCATTTTTTATTATATCAAACTAAAAGTACAGTTGGCCCATTTCTCGGGCTTGTAGAAAAGCCTCTACTTGGGCTTCAAATCAAAATAATAAAATAAAATATTAAAGTAATGCTAAACTGAACTTAGACGAACCAGTACAAAATTATCTAATGTAGTTGGCCTTAATAAAATTAACCAGTATAGTTGAATATCAGTAGGCACATTCAATACGGCCGAGTGTAGTTAACTTAAACAACAACGCAACCTGACGGCAAAGTCGCGCCACTAAAGACTCCTAAGCTCTTCTGTTGAAGTAAGCGAAATTTCCTTTATATACTCTTTCTATTTCATTTACATGTAACGCAATACTAAAAGCTTATTATGGTAGGAAGTTGTAAATGGGAAACAAGAATTTAAAGGAAAGGGTTTCAAGTTTAAAAAAAAAACAATTAGAAAATTAAAATAATCCTTACAACCAAGTCAAGTGGCAATCCTTAACTTTTTTTTAATCTTGCTTTACTGTACATATTTGAGTTACTAAAGAGTTTGCATTTTCTGATTAATATGATTGAAGTTTCTTGTCTGAAAACATATTACTTTTATCTTAACCCTGCCTTTATAGTTTTAAGCTTTTTCGGTTATTACGTCAAACTTAATAAAGATAAATCTCGTATTTTTGTGTTTCATTCCAGATTGATAATCTTTATAAATTGTTGCTATTACTTTCCTTTTGAAATTTCCATAACATTTACATCTATTTAATTAAAATTCAGCAGGCAGTATATAAATAATATGAGCGATTAGCATTGTACGAAAACTAGAGATAGATTGAGGAAACTAAAGAGAACAGTATAAAGACTGAATCAAGACGTGTATTCATCCTGGCAATTTCCAAAAGACAACTAACCTAAGCACTCATCCATCCGGAAATAGCTCTCAGCCTCACGTGATGACTTATCATGACGAATCTCAGCAAATGTGTTGCGTAAAGGTGAGACGAAAAACTAAAATTCTGGATTAGTATGAACAGGAAAGATTTTGGGAACTGCGCAAGCGCAAATCGAGAAAACAGTATTAATTATATGTACCCAAACTTCGGAGGGAAAAATAAAATAAAGATTTACAAATTTCTCTTACTAGCGTTATACATGTGCCCTATTTCTAGCACATTATGCCTGCATTTCTTTTATTCTTCTAGCTCTTGGTTAAAAGGAAAGTGCTTAATACATCTGCTAGTTCAAGATCTCTCCTGGTTTGATGCGCGTCAAGCATATTTCATTCTTCCTTCTTTGCAATCATTCTGGATATGTACATTCTGCACAAAGGAAAAAAAATGTATTGTTGTATATCTCCCGTTCTGTTGGACCGATTGACGAAATTTAATTTGCCTTTTCATGTATCAAAACGGGACTTCGGATATATATTAGATTTATATATAACCTTGCTCTAACATACGTGTTTTGACGCGAAATCGAAATTTTCGGAAATAACATACCAAATTTTTTCCATGTTTCGATGCTGCCATTCAGATTATGCCAAAATGCGGAAATTTTGTAAAACTCGCACGAGTATTTTTCGAATATTAACTCATAGCATTAACTGAATTCGGTATATATTTATTAATATCTCCTTTTTTATTAAATTTACTTGATTCCTTTTTTCACAGTTCGGGGCAGAGAAAAGAAATCGCCAAATGCTAAATCTGTATTTCCAAGTCGCAAGCATCTTGGTTTTGATTGAAGGTAACATTAAAGGTCTTGGAATCCCCTCTCAAAAAAAGAAAATAAAGAACTGTTTTAAGTATACCAAAATTTTAATAAAGGACTAAATAAAATAATATGAAGAATAAAAACTGCCTCAAACTTATATGAATTGTGAGCAACTGAACAAGGCAGTGGGTATTGATGAGAAATCTCAAGCTTCAGATTTACTGACAGAAGAAAATATCTGCCCTTTGCTTTCCGAAACAAATCCAAGCGCATCCTTAGTGATGTATCATTTGTGAAGGAAATGATAAACAAACCGATGAATTTCTTACAAATGCTGAGATGAGGGCGCCATATGAGTATTCAGAATAGGAGTACAGCATTGCTTAAATAATTTCCAGAAGCATTACGCACAGTTCAAAAACTGAACTTTTGCTCAAGAATTCCAAAGAGTCAAATATTAATGATTTTTTTTGCTTATAAGGTTATTTTCTCCCTCATTTCCGTATGCCGCTTTTCGCTTTCTCATTTCCACTTCATAGTGTAACTGTAAGCGTACTCGACACTTATCCAAGAGGTCCAGGGTTCGAGTGTCAGTGAGGGCACTGCACATTTTCCCCGCCTCCTGCTTCAAAATAATCCAATGAGTCTATAGTGAGGCCTATAGTGGCGGGTGATAATTAGTCATTTCCAAGATTTGGCGATAGGGTCTCCGCACCCCCAGTGGCACTTTAAAATGGTCTCTGCCACCCCAGTCTATAAGGTACATTGCACAAAAAAAGGGGGAGGGGAACAGATCTATATCTCCCGTTTTATTGGGCCGATTGTCGAAATTCAAATTGCGTTTTCCATGTCTCGAAAGTGTGACTTAGGATCTATATTAGATTTACATATAACATTGTCCTAATATAGGTATTTTGACACTAAATCGGACTTTTTCTCAAATATACCAATTTTGTTTTCATATTTCTATTCTACGATTCAAATTATGCCTAGATTTTACATTTTATAATTTTTGGTGTGAAATGTATGGAGAAATTTTAAAAAAAATTATCTTGTCTCAATTTTTTTTCAATTTTCGCGTAACTTCTTAATTTATAGCAACGTTTATGCCTTTCCTTTTTTTCCATTGTCCACGAACGGAAAAGAGTCATTGTTCATACTTCTAAATAATCTTAACAAAGTGCGTAAATCACACTTCGTTGTTATCGCTTATAATAAATAAGCCAAAGTTCAAAACGCGCCAATATGTAAACTCACGTATATCTTATGAATTTTTTTATTAAAACCACTAATTTCTAGCAGGCATGCTTAGAAATACATCTACTTTAAGCTGATGGCAAAACTTTTATCGTTTATAATTTAAAATGTTTTTCCAAAAATTTGTAAAAATTGTTTAAAAATACAAATTTAAAATCTAAATCATTAAAAATGGGTGAATTTTCTTTGTAATGTACCTAAATTTCGAAATATGAAAGGAAGAATCAAATAAGTTTAATAAAAAAGTGATATTCATATATCTATTGCAAATTTAATTAACACTGAGAAGCTAAAATTTTGAGAGATTATTTTTTAAAAACTACCCGTGCGGCTTTTACGAAACGTGGCAGTTAGGCATAATTTGAGTGGTAATAAGAATCGAAATATGGTACAAAATTGCCCTTTCATTTCAGAAATAGTCTGATTTTGTGTCAAAATTCTTATGTTAGAACCATGCTATATATAAATCTAATACATATCTTGAGTCGCGCTTCCGAGACATGAAAAAAGCAAGTTGAATTTCTTCAATCGTTACAGTAGAACGAGATATAAAACTGTTGTCCCCCCACCCCTTTTTTTTTCTTGTGCAGTGTACTTTCTACTTCATTACCGCATGTCTTTGTGGTGTAATTGGAAGCATACTCGAAGCGTATTTAAGAGATCCAGGTTTCGTGTCCTGACAAGTTCACTGTATATTTTTCAATGAAAACCTGATGACTTTACACTCTCATTAAAATACTATGAAAATCAATATTCATACGTCTCTTGTTGTATTGATATAAAATTAGCGAAATTCCACTGATGTTTCAAAACATATTTTCATGTCGTTTAATGTTATCATTTGCTTAATTTTATAAAAATAGTCGTGGACAAGCATCATCACAGTAAACGGCGTTTATCTAACTTGCGCTATGTGTCGAAATGGCCACCACTACTACAACTAAGTTATTCTAAAGCACATAATTACAGCCGAAATAATTTTTCAAAATTCAAATTATGCCTGATATTTTCTTTTCTTAGATTTCATTTTTTTACCGCATGTTATAGGTCGGGCATGATATTTATTCTTTGTTTTTTAACTGAAATATAAGCAATTAACAAAATCTTTTTATTTAACAACAGCAACAATGCAAACTTTTTTTCATTTCTAACAAAATATGAGCTCAGTTTTTTACAAATTTAGAAACAAATTATGATAAAACTTAATCATCCAACCAATTTTTCAATACATTTCTCAAAAACTGATAAAGGGCTGTTTTCTTCAGGTCTTCGGATGGTTTTGAACCATCTGGAGGTAATACGACTTTACATTCGTCTGCTTCGCCGTCAAATCCGTTGCAGACTACATCTGGAAGTTGTGCAAATGCTAAGCTAATCAGCTCCGCAGCGGTGTCGACTGCCTCTTTACCACACGTATCTGTGCCCATTTTCGTGAAAGCATTGGTAACCTTTGCGTAGCCACTGAAAATATAAATATTAAATTACTGAAATGATTCACTGTAAATTATATGCACATGCATTTTTATTCAGAAAATGCGAAGCAAGTATAATGCATTGCATAAAGAACTATTAGAAGAAAAATCGTTATTGAAAGAATTTTCAGAACTATAATGTATTTTCTTTCTGCTTCTAACACGCCTTCGTGGCGTAACGGTAGCACACTCGGCGCGTAATGGAGAGGTCCACTCTCGAGCTTAAATAAAAATGCATTACAATCATTAACTGGATAAGACATATTAAACATTTTTATGAAATGACACTATCTGGACTCATTAAATTATTACATATTTTTTAAGATAATTACTGCCGGCTGCTAACGAGCGATTATTTTTGAAAGAAATAATGCAGTGAATAAAAAATATAATTGGCAACTCTTAATATTCTACCGAAAATTATTCTAAAGCCTGCGATGCTCAGTGCGGACATAAAAAGCTTTAACAAACTCCCTGGTGAGACGTTATAATCTGAATCCTTTAATATTTTTGTTATTTATTTTTTTCGTTAACCTCGTAGAGTTTTTTTACAGGAAAGAAAAACCTGTTCCAGTTTCTAATTTTTAAACATTTGAGCTGTTTCTATACACTTCTAATATTGTTTTTTAGATTTCAATCCTCCTGCGTGTAGGGGATGCAATGCCCTAATCCCAACATCTCTTTGAGTCTCCAACCATGTGTCACTAAGTCCATGATGCAAGTCTATGAGTCTGGAAATTCAGTTACTTAAGAATAGAAGTTTGTTTGTAGACCGATCATTAATTGCTATATTTTACCGATGATTAATTAAAGTTATGTTAGTGCATGTTACCTTTCATATATGCGTTAATATGCCAATTAGGAACTGTTTATAATTCACATTTCTTCTTGTGAACTGTATAGATCATTATCAGATAATACAAACTGCTATTAATATTTACAAAGTGAAGTCATTTCCATATTCGAGACAGCCATAGTGGCTTACATTAAACTGAAACTAACATATTACTATTTATTCTACATGAATTTATTACTATTAATGTTTTCTTTGGTAGCTTTTTCACTTTTCAGTCACATATGGGTTATAAAGAGCACAGTTATTAAATATAACAACGTACGTAACGTGGAGGGGAGTTTCCCTTAGTTATCTAACCTTTATTCAAATTTTTGTTATCTTTCCTGAACTCTTCAACTTCCACTCGCATTTTCTTGCCAGGATGTAAATTTAAAGTTAAGTGAAGTGAGTGTTTAAACTGGTGAATCTTGGAGTTTATTCAGAGCTTGTTTTGCGCAAGTTGTCGGTATTATTGTAAAGCAAGAAGTACGTGCCTTTCTGTTTTTCTAGTTAGGAGAAATAAAATTATTATTTTCCGTCTTCTACTACGCTGGTATTACTTCACACCTGTGCGAGAATTCCTAAGGTTCATTTTGTAGGATCTAAATTAGTTTATGGGGAAAAGTAAAAAAAGATCTTATAAACTATATTTCTTTTTCAATTTCCGGCAATCGAAATTCTCTTTACCAATTTTTGAGAAGTACTTTGCTGCCCATATTTTCCTATTAAACTCTGTGTTACACTTTATTTGTGTAACATTATGATGTACATTGCGTGCAAAGCAATGCTACAAAATGCTACTCAGTTTAATCATGTAACATCCACATTTTAAAGATCGTTATTACTAAAAAAGACTTACCACGTGTGTTTTGAGAAATCTGTCTTGCAGTTTTATATTAATCACAAAAACGATTATTTACTTAATCGTTACTATAATAGTAACGATAGTAATAATTGCTGTATAACTAGAATAGTTATAGTAATCGGTATAAATTGAATTGATTTTTATTTTTCCAATTTCGAGTAATATCTCTTATAGTTTCGTATTTGTTCGAGTTAGTAATTTGTTCCCCCCCCAGTGGCGGGAACTTGAATATAACGGCATTGGCCACTCTTAAGGCCAGAAGTGGTAGACATTTTATTGTGGAACTTTACATCTACGCCTTCCCCGGGATTCGAACCCAGGCCCTTCGGTATCGCAGTCAGGCTCCCACAGCCATTATACCGTCTGGGCGGCTAAAATGGTCATATAATAACTATAAAGTAAGTAAAATATTCATATAATAATCCTATATTGGTAAAAAATATTTATTATAATATATTGCGAAGTATTTCTTTGAATACTGATGTCTTATAATCGATTGTGAGCGAAAGGAAAATTTACTTACCAGCATTCGAATGTCAATCGGTCTTTCAATGGCACTTTATCAGACATCTCTAAGATAGCTAGCAAGTACTCAATTTGAGCTTTTATGTCATCACTCTGTGATACTTTATTCAAACAAGATGCATGATTCAAATATTCTGAAAAAGAAAGTCATAATTGTTAGTTTACACATTTTTTTTATATTAATAAAGATTAAACTAAATGGATATTGTTCGGAGAACGGCCTTCTTTGCGCCAACTTGGCTTATTTAAGGGTATGGGCGACATTTCAACATGCCAACGGAAGTAAATACTACAAATAATCAAATACTACAGAATACATACTACAGTAATAAATACTAATAATAAATACTACAGATAATAAGTAATACTACAGATAATCCCTTAGCAAGGGAAAAGTATTACGGCTGTCTACATAAAGGAAGTACGTCATCGAATGACAACCATTGCCTGCCATACCACAATAAGCTGTTTCTCTCCTTTTGGCGTCAAGACTGTTCTCGAACAATATCCAAATAAATTAAACATTTTTATATAACAGACATACATTTTTTCCTTCTTTAAAATTTTAATGTTTTTGATAATTGTCCTTTAATCTGAATTTGAGTTTTATGTCAGATCTAAGAAATCTTCATGGAGAAAAGGAAGCGAATGCTTGTCTTCAGTATCACACAGCAATCATAGTTGATATTCCGATGTTTTTCAGCTCCCCTTTAATTCTGGTGAAAAACTTCTGACCCTTTTATTTGTATTCTGTCTATCTCAATTACCAAGAAAACTAATTCGAGGAAAATAATGTTGGACAAATTAATTTCTACAGAACATTTTTCCTTCGTTACGCCTCTTGCCATTCGGCAAAATGTGAGTTTTTTATCTTCTATATTTAGTCAATAAAATCTGCTATTTAAATGCAAAGTGTTAACTACTGCCAAAAATAAATAGCTTAGTCTTCCACTCGCCAGTGTGTTACCATTCAACAAAGCGGTATGGTATTTAAATCTGAAATTTAATCTTTATTTTATTGATATTTATTTAAACTAAGCGATTTAAAAGCAATAAAATCAAGTCTATTTTTTTAATTTCTTAAATCTGGTTTATTTAAAGGAAAATATGTTCAATTCATGATATACGTAATTAAAAGCATTAAATATTTTAAGCGGTTAGAAAGGTTTTACGAAACTGATATCATTATGGTGGGGAACGGTGTAGAAATTCTAGTGCTTGGCGTAGAAGTTGTATCAATTTTTCGAAAAAAGAGATTTAACTCGAAAGAAGTTTACCCATACCTATGACAGGAGTGGAAGTTGCATCATCATTAAAGAAATTATTCTGTAGGAAAATTTCAGAAGTTTCTAAGACATGAAAACTGTCAAAAACTTCAATTTTTGAAAGCCAATGTTATTTCTTGCACTATTTTGCCTCTGAATTTGGATTCTTTGAAACTACTGAATTTTTTCCTTTCTTTCTTTATTTATTTTGCAGAGTAATCTTGTTAATCACTTAACTTTAACTCCATTCTTGTTGGAAGCGTGAATAATATCTTTCCAGAGACCCAACTGTGGTCTTTCGACTAACGCCATAACTTTATAGAGACATTAGGTTATTTTTTGAAAGAAGGAGAAATAAAAAATGAGCAATATACCTGCCGGAATTCGAACCACGGACCTCTAAAATACGCGCCGAGCGTGCTGACCGCTACACCGCGAAGAAATGCGCAGAAAGCGAGAGAAATACCTTATAACTTAAAGGCCCAAGAACTACAATTCTACCCTTTCCTTGCTGTAACAACAATGCTTTGATGATGTTGGACTGAGATTCAACAAAGTTATAATAAGTGATGAAATGTTCTTCCTATTTGAGCTAATTATTACGTTGAAAGTTTGCACTTTCACAGTTTAGAACGTTATTTTAAAAACACAAATAAGAAACAAGTTGTTTTAAAATGAATTCTTATAAGGTTTTTTTCTCCCTCTTTTTTTGCACGGTTTTGTGGTGTAACGGTAACACACTCGGCGCGTATTCGAGAGGTCCAGTTCCGAGTCCCGGCGAGGATGTTGCTCATTTTTCTCGTCTTCAGCTTCAAAAATTCCTAATGACCCTAGAGTGGCGCCCGAACTAAAAGGTGGTAGATGAGGATTCATCACAACCAGGATTTAGCGAATGGGTCCCCTAACCCGCAGTCTACCTTTAGAAGGGGTGTACATAAGGTATTTTCTCCCCCCTTTCTGCATGTCTTCGTGGTGCAATGGTAGCACACTTGGCGCGTATTCGAGATGTGGAGGTTCAAATGCCGGCAAGGACAATGCTCAATTTTCACGTCTCCCACGTAAAAAAATCCCCATGACCCTACAATATTAAATGTATAAATATCTTGTTTGACAGTAAATGTACTCTCTGTATCATTGGATCGTATTAAATGATCCATTTGTTTACGTTTCATGCATTCTATTCGTTTGATATGTTATGCATTTCATGCATTTATTTCATGATATTTCATGTGCACAGCTGCATGAGAATAATATAATTCCAAGAACTTACTTGCACGAAGATCAGATCCAGGCTTGCAGAAATCTTCTTTCAAACCGATTACTCCTTCCACTAGCAGAGCTATAACTTCTTTCTGCAACGGGGTCATACAGGTGTCACGGAATTTATAGGCACAGTTGAAAGCTTTGTCAAGCTCTCTGAAAATGAAAATTTCGTTAAAGTTTCTATTATGCTCTATAATGGCTATGGCTTGTGTTGATGATCATTAATGTGATTTACACTATAGATTTATTAATATTCCTTATTTAAAGCTAAATTGAAGAGGTGATGAAACGAAGAAGTAAACATTGCACAGAATGAGAAAAGAAACTGCGTATTAATTTTTGTATCTTCTTAAGAAATTTATTCTTCTCAAGGGTTTTATCTATGAAATAGCTCATCAAGCTGGTTATTTATAAATGACCCTTATTAGATTCCCGGTAAGGCTACAGTGAAAGTTTCCAAATTATCTACCTAATAAACTTTTCGTTTCTTTATTTCTTTAGATGTAAATAGAAGCAGCTAGGGTACAAATGGCTAAAACTGGGGAATTCAGTACATCTTCAGAAGTTTTAACCTCGGTTAATGAGAGAGTTAATTCCCTGGATATTCGTGGATTTTTCTCTTATGAATATGAGCAAATTACTTCCATAAACGCAGCCATCATTTTACATAGATAAATCTTGCTTGTTTTACTATAAACCATATCACAAATTTATTTTTTATATTGGTAGTTAGGCTTAGTTCTATCAGGAAATTTGTTCATTTTATTCTTAATTCTCTGTACAAAAGTAAAGCAAATATTGTAATCGAGAAAAATTTTGAGTAATATATTTCAACGAAAACATCCAATTTGATCGTTCCCGAATCCATACGGATGATCTGTTTTGCATGACATCTATAAAAGTGAATAAAGTAAAGGATTATTTTTTCCAAAACACATTGTAAAATTGATTTAAAGTGGATTTAACAGGTATTTTTCATGAAGTCAGTACACACGAATGTATGAATTTATGTATTGCATAACTCAAAAACGATTAGCCGTAGAACTTCAGATCTTTTTATATGTCACTGCTATAATGTCTAGTTGTGCGCCTCCTTTTTTTATGTAATCTCCAGTACCAAACGTACATGTATATATACATATCAGTAAAGACATAAAATAAGAAATTTAGAGTATTTTTTCACAGAGATGAAAACTGAAACTGTATATATATAGACCCACCTACTTCCTGTAAACGTCCTGTAAAAGTCCGTCCCCCGGCTTTATTTTCGCATTCGTTAATCGAAATCATATACTTAGAAAACAGTTTTACATGACGAAAATAGTCATATTAGGGCATTATCAAATTTAAAAAAATTGGCAAATAAGGAAATCTAACTTTTAAAGACCTCTCCCGCTTTCCTGACTCATATTTGAAACAATTTCATATGGTACGATAAACGTTGAAACCGGAATGCCGGAATGTTTAATTTCAGGAACGGCAATGTTTTATGTCATTTTAAATTTCCCTAAAGGGATCAGTTAATTATGTGACAATAATTCAATGATATAAATTTAAATGAAGTGTAGGAAAAAGTGCGTACTATTTAATAGGCCATACAAGGAAGTCATGTCAATCCACATCAGATTTTTGTTTCAAAATCATACTATACAATTCTAAATTTTAATATAATATGGCATAAAAATGTGTAATAACATTCGTACGTGCTCTCTCTCTCTCTCTATATATATATATATGTTCTGACACTTATTGCTAATTCTGTATCCCCAGTAAAATTTGCCCTTTTTCATTTAGAACAAAAGCAAATGCAAATTCTCATCCCGACTAAACCTACTTAACTTAAAATATGGTAACTAATAAACCAAAAATATTACGTATTTCGTGCATTAAATGGAAGAAATTTAGGAAATGTATTCATAAATCAAGAGAGGTAGATCTTACACATCTTAAGAAGAAGTTTAATCATAACAACAATTTTATTCTGCAGAAATAAAAATTAAGATGCCTAAACTTCTTCTCCTGTTCAGTAAAAAGGCATTTACTACAATACCTTACACATTTAATATGATCAATTTATTACAAGAACATGAAATTTTTATCAACACTGGCCAACTTGCCAAAAGATCTTTATACTGTGCGACCCAACTACAGATTCTTTCTAATTGCTCGAGTTCCGATTTCAATTCATTCCTTTTAGTTTCATATTCAAATATTGGAAAGTACCTACGATGCCTTTATTTAGAAGAAATAATGAACCCACTGCATGGAGAAACTGTTCAGGTATTTAATTAATTGTTTTGTTGTCATTAAAAAGGTTTAAATATTATTAGAAACATTCTTGCTCGTTGTCATTCACTGATATACACTGTAAGATTATATTGCTTGTTATTATTTTCCTGGATACCTGGAAAAGAGCTATACCGGGCTACTGCCTAGGCAGCGATGCCGGTTCTTGAAATAAAGCCCAAGGGCACATGACATAATAGAATCCGGACGTGGGTGAAACTCGGAAGAGAAGACGGAGGCAGAAGAAAAAGAAAAGGAGGCCTAGGACATCGCGAGAGAAACGACAAGACCAGAACTGCGGAGTAAGCAACTCATCTGACATTGAAAAGAAGGCAAAAATGAGACGAAAATCTTGTCAATATACGAATAATAGTTCAAAAGGTGCTACAAAATTCCAATAATTGATATGTACTAAGATATAATTACACAGGTACAAGGAAGAATTAAACAACTATATACAAATGTGAAAGAAAGTTAAGCAACTACCAACGAGGAGTTGTCGTGGATGCTCTTCTCAGACTCCATCAATGATTGTGTGAGCAGCAAATGGACGAATAAATTTGTCTTCTGAAAGGACTTCATAGCTGAATATCTGGGAGTAATTCACAAAGTCACACTGCACAGCTTTGTTGAAAAATTTATCATTTGATTTCTTTATATAGTCCTGTATAGATTCAAGCTTGAGATCTCTGTGAAGAAGTTCGTTTCTTATAAAAAAGTGGGCATCAGTGATTATTCTAAGAAATTTATTCTGAACGACTTGCAGGTGATAAAGTTGTTTACAGGTAGCAGTGTTCCAGGCTGGAGAAGCGTAACAAAGAATTGGCCTAATACAGGAAGTATAAATATGTCTTTTGGTGCGTAACCTGAGACTAGAATATTTTCCAATAACAGGTAGAAATCTGATCATGATGCCTAATGCCTTGTTCTTGACGCTTTGAATATGATCAGACCAGGTAAGCTTTCTATTAAGAATGATGCCAAGATATTTAGCTTTAGATACAATGGGAACCGGTTCTTGAAACAAAAGAAGATCTTGAAGGTTATTGAGCTTTTTAGATTTATTGAGCATAAGTAATTGCGACTTGGTGGCGTTAATTTTGACTCTCCAAT
>KK116042.1:372652-392180 GCA_000611955.2 Stegodyphus mimosarum
TTTCGTTGCCTGAATAACGTAAAAAGTACGATGCTGGAGAAATGAGTAAATAAGGAGAATCAGCTCTCGTTGGAGACCCATGTTGATAAGTTTGAAAATGAGCCCCTCATGCCAGACGCGGTCAAAAGCTTTTGCTACGTCTAGCATAAGGAGCGCAACACTTTGCTTGTTATTAAAAGCAGCTCCAATAAATTCGACGATGCGTACAAGTTGTCTTGTGCATAAGATTCTTCCGGAAACCGTACTGCTCATCAGGAAGGAGAGGAAGATAGGGTTCCAATCTTGTGAGAATAAGCCGCTCGTAAATTTTCCCTAAGCTCGAAAGCAGACTTATAGGTCTGTAGCCATCTGGTTTGGAAGAGTCTTTTCCAGGCTTGGGCAGGAGAAAGATATTTTCCAGCAGTAATCTTTCATTTTTGTTTCTTCTTTATTAGAAAAAACAGCGGTGGCGAATTTTTCAGGTATTTTGCACAAAACGAGTGGATATTAAATTCCAAGTCACACAATGATATCTAAAGCGTAAACAAATAATTGGCTTTAAGGAATAATTCATCACAACAGTTAAACATTTATAATATACTAGAAAACCCGGCGGTCATGCGAAATGACCGCTGTTCTAGATAGTATAAATAATTAAAATGACTTGTGCAAAGGTGTCTGCTCACTCAAACTGAATTACCCAGGGCAAGCGGCGAGGAAGCCCCTTTGTTTACTGCCCCACGGGGTTTCCCCCTTCTACTTGCTTAATTGCTTAAAGTAGAGTGCAATGAAGGAAACCACTGGCGGTACATTTCTTTCTATGCTCAGTGGTTTCTTTTTGTCGAAAAAGCCGTTTTTGTGCAGCTTTAGCTCCTTTTCTCTCGTCTTCAGCGCTGTATTTTCTAGGAGGCATTATTAAAAGAAATTACGTTAAGACGTAGTTTTTATGTAAAACAGATGATTGCCAATGCAAACAAATGATCACCTCCCCCCTGACACGCTCAATTTGCGTTCAGCCTTAAACTGTTTCAAAAACAGATGGATGCTAATGCAAACAAATGTTCACGTTCTCCCTGACACGCTCAATTTGCGTTCAGCTGAAAATTCAGTTTAAAATACAATGTCGGAATAAAATCGGGCAAAATTTTAAACTCTTTACGCGAAAGGATATTTAGCATAGGAGTCTGAGTAAACCTACCTGATGAGATGTATTACGCATAACTCGTTAGTTGGTTTCGTCTCCTTTAATTTCTCAACGTTTGCATGTTTCTAGGTAATTCATATGTAAATATAGTTAAATGCTAATAAGCAACAATTGTATAAATTTATTTAAATACCATGATAATTTAATTAAAGCAATGATAACTATTGTGATAAAATGTATTTTACTATTTGAATGCCGTGGCAACTTCACCCCATTGACTAGTACATTTACGCAAGAAACTATCGGCGACAAACAGACACTTAAGCCACATATAATAAATATGTATTGTGCATGATTAATATGTTAATTTAGGTAGAATAATTATACTTACTGGCACATTGTCTCAAGCTCCGAGTCTGTTGCTGGAATTGATCGCTTTGGCAGTGTATGCAGCCAGTTTATGCCGATATCCAAGCAATTCATGAGTTCCACAGTGTGGCAATGGGGCTCAGCCAAACAACAGCAAGCCAGAGCTGCAAAATGGTAAAATTTAACCCACATGACTTTAATTCAGTATTTCAACCCTGATTCACACGTTTTTGCCTTTTTATATTCGTGAGCAAGTATAACTTCGTAAATATTTCAATTTGGGGATAAATATGTTTCATTTATTAATTTAAATATGAAAGTTGTCAATTTTCATAAAACTAACTAACATGCATATATTTTAAATACATTTATTTTTGCCATCTTTATGTAATCCATTTTTAGCCCCAAAAGCGCTATTATAGCCTCGAAATGGGATTTTCCTTTAAATTATACTCTAAATGCCTCGTTTCACTTTTTATTCCAGTCTGTTGCCATCCCACAAAATATAAATATTTATCTTTCATACTGAGGCTATTTATCTTTCACACTAAAACTGTCTCTTGTGGATTAACAAACTGAGCTATTTGAAAGCAATAGATTCGGTTGGGAATATTCGTTTCTTACTTTTGAGTCTGATTGATTTAAACAATAAATATGCATTTAGTTCATGATCTATCTAATAAAAATATTCAGTATTTTAACAGAATCGCATTAAATATTTTTTCTTATTTACTTCATATTTTGTAAAATTTTAATGAATTTTTTATTAACAAACTCAATGATTTCAAAGCGAGCAGGCGCTGTTTTTAAATACTTAGCACAAGTAGCCATTAACCAAGAAGAGGTATTAGTCTTGAAACGGCATTTTGCGTTCAATCACTATAAAAGTTACAATCACTTTTCAAATTGTTAGCACCAAATATTATCCTCCTGTATTATATTTAAAGAAATTGAATAATGAAGAATCTGTATGAATATATGTATGTTTCTCTTATTTTGGAAAAACGACGGTCCGTAGAGCCGTCAGAATTTTAATAACGTAATTTCTCCACTCGAACGTGGGCTCCCGGGAGCCCGAACTTGGAATTTGTTTTATTTTGAATTTTATATTTTCTAAAACTGTAACGAATATTTGATTAACAAACTCAAGGATTCCAAAGCAAACAATGGCAACAAAGTACCAAAAGAAATTATCTCCAGCGCGTGAGATTGTCTATCGAAACTTTTAAAGATATGCTGCTTTTAGATATTTTGTGATATTGGTGTTGAAATGAATTTTATATCGTTTAAGTGCGAAGAAATAATATTTAATAAATAAAGGTAACACACGAAACGTTAGAAAACATGCAATATAAAGTCTTTTCGCGTAATATAAAATCTGAAAGCTTTCAGTTTTAATTTTTTTTAAAATATTTTTGTGATTTTGCTGTTGGTTTGAAATTTGTGAGCGTAATTGCGAAGAATGGATATGTAATAAACAAAGCACAAAACGTTAATAATAATAACGACAAAAAGAAAAATGTTTTGTAAGTAACATTGATATAATGAACTGAGGAAAGACTAGAAAAGTTGAAATAAGCATGCCAACGCTTAATATTACATGTGGGAATTCTTATTCTAATGCTATATTGCTTTTAGAACTTTTCTGAGATTGCTGTTGAATTGTATAAGGCACTGCAAAGGTAGTATTGCTTAATAATAAAACTAAAAAACTAAAAAGAAGAAAATTGGTCAGCAGAGCTCAGCGAGGGCGTGAAAAACCTTAACAATATTTTTTGGGCGACCATTAAAATCTGAAACATTTCAGATTTTTTTCTCTACGATGGATTCTACTTAATGTCAAATATTCTGTGAAATAGTTGTCAATTTCTTGTATATGTTTTCTAAGCTGCATTACCTTCTTACCCTCCTGTTCACCAGCTGTTCAATTGTTAAAAATCAGTGAACAGTAATAGTTTATCTCAGGTTCCTTTGACGGAGACGGAAGGGTTTGTTTTCCTTATCCTTATTATTTGTCACGTCAATGCTAACTTGCGTAATGATGACACAATTTTACACACTATCATCTATTTAAATCATATAAATCTCGAAAATTTTGTTGCAATAAATAGCAAATTGATCAAGTCTGTTTTATTATTAAAAGTGATCAGGTTGACATTGAGTATTTATTAGAGAAAGATAAGTATGATAAGTATAGTGCATAAAGATGACTGAAATTCCTTTTGAAAATCATCTGTGAATTATGATCTTGTTATGCGCTGCTGTTTTTTCATGATGCTTTAATGAGGTTTTAAAATAAAAAGAAGCATTTTAATTAATTGAGAATTGGTGTTTTTGTGATTGATTTTAGCTTGTAGATTATTTCATTTTATATTCTTTTATTTTCAGTTCAAATTTATCTCACAAAATATTCCACTTTATGTCTTAACAATACTGTCACTTAATAAAATTTTTTAATTTAGAATTGTTAATTGCACCTAAGAATAAACACTCTGTGCACGTACCGGTATTTTAAACAGCAGTGATATAGTTAGTTAGTTTAAATCGGAACTTATGTGATTTTCCACCGCCCTATCTGACTCGTAAACACGTAGGAATAATAGTTGCGGAAAAAACGACGAGTCGCTTTATCTATCCCCACCGCAACTTCATTTCTATGTAACGTGTTTTGCTTCGTGAAAGGCAATGTAGTCGTATTTTATGTAGGAAGCCGGGTAAGACATATAATAAATTAATAAATTGCCTAAATATAAATATTTATAAGGTATACAAAGAGATATATAAGAGTTAAGCAACATTTTCTTCAAACTGCCATCACACGTTTTTCATTATTTTCTATACAATTTAGTACACATTTGACACCTGAAACATCGGGTATAATTTTGTTGATCCTCAAAATATACGAAAATATAGCAGAACTAAGAGTTTCAGCAATTTGGAAAAAATAACGGACAGAATTTATAAACGTAAAAAAATTAAAGATTTTAAGAATATATACAATTTTCACACTATTTTGTTATTTACTGTCATAAAATGTATGCAAATGTGTTAACGAAGCGTTTAAATTTAATAAGATGCAAGTATCCAATCAAGTTAAGTCTTCCTTTTGGTTTGGTTTTCTTATTATGGCAATATATACGCCTTGTGGGAGTTATCGACTTAGTGGGAGGGATGCCCTTGGCAAGGAATTTCGAAGAGAAACTGGCTCGCATTCACTTTACACAAGGAAAAAATCACTAAAACACACGTGCAGTCTGCCCATTCTCCTGAAATCGAATCCAAATCGAACTACCAGTGTTCAATGATATTACTTCTCAGCCACTGTTAGGTCAATGAAATCTTCGCATTGCGTTACTGGTTGAAAGAATAAATTGGAAACAAAATGCAGCTGTTTAAAATTAAAAATTGCGTTATTAAAATTATACTTTCAAGCTAATGCTGATGTGTGTACTGTGATCAGCTGAGAATCTGCTTAACACCAAACGATACTGGAGGGCTCCACCTGAACAGGTAGACAAAGCAGTGGATTGAGCATTGCAGTGAAGCACGAACAACAATTTTCTGTGTTATTTTTCTTCATGCTTGTGTATGAGCGGAGATTCAATGATAATTAAGTCAGTAAATTTTGAACGAGGTAACTTCTAGATGTGCTGAAATGTCATCCAGAAAAGAAGTAATAAATGTAGTATAAGCAGTGACGTTATGGACATTAATGTAAGACATAAAAATCTTATCATGATTGATATGATTCATTATGGTATAGAAGAGATTACCCCGAAATAGTCGTATCGATTTAATTATAAAGTAACATTTATAAAGTAAAAAAAATTACATTATAAAGTAAGAAAACATTGCACTACATTATTATTATTACTTTACATTATAAAGTAAGAAAATTTTTTGCTGCTTTGTTATCAAAATATATAAATCTTTATATTTGTAAATACAAATTTAGCTCACTTCGTTGCATGAATACTGTTTGTAGTTATAAACAAAGTAAAATATGTAAGCACGGGTAATATATGACAATCTAGTGTTTATGTTATGGGTAATGTTTCCAATCAGAAGAATGGTATCAAGAATTACGCTTAAGAGCTGAAAATTATGCAATAATTAGTAATTTCTCTTTTCTCTAGCGGACATAACCAGCATGTATTTTAACGTCAGCTACATTTCATGATATTCTAAAATGCAAAATATAGTAATTTGTTTCACAGTGGTAACAGTAATTTATTTCACAAATTATATATATGTATGCATTTAGTAATGACAAATAAACGCTTTACTTTACAGGATCTACTTGTTTATCTTCTGATGTGACAGCTGAAGTATGTATAGAAACCACACAGGAAAAGGGTAAACAGAACCCTTTATTAACTCTTTAAAATTCACAATGCTTCGACTTGACGCTAGCACACTAAGCCTCGCTCGGGCGGTAACTCAACTAACAAGAACTAAACTAACAATTTTAAGATATTAACAAGCAGCAGAATTACTCCACAGGGTTCAGATAATCATGTTACCTAGAACCACGTCAAAATCAAATAGGCAGCAAAGTAATAGCTGTTACGCCACGTTAACCAGCAATAAATGCAGAAACAGAAGCTCACGCTACAGAGGTACAGCGCTTGCCCGCACTCTCTAAGTTTCTCTTCTAGGACTCGGTATTTAAATCTTTTCTCCTCAAGGTAGAATTTGCATTACTTCACGCGTGCAACCTAATTTAAATATTCTGGCATTGGAAATTAGGGGAATGAAGGCTTATAGGAAAGAACATAAATTTAGCTGCTTATCAAAATTAAATATAAATCTCTACAACATTGAACAGAGGGAATGAAATTAAAATCGGTTTACTCTTTCACTTTTATTGCTGTGAAATATAATTAGAGATCTCTATAAATTTGTATTATAAATTTAGTCTATTCCTTCTTAAATTTCATTTTCTAATTAAATTACATTTCGCATAGTCTATTTTTTCTGTGTTGGAATAAGAATGTGTATATAAAAATTCCATTTTCATTTAAATGTTTTCATTATTAATATGAAAATTAACCTAACTCCCGGATTAACATCTGCAATATTTAGACAAAGTTAATGTAACAACCAACTGCATATTTAATCGGATAGCTGATAGTTACGCTCATATCACTAAACAACCAATGGAAGAATTAAAATAAGCAGATTGCCCTTTATGCTTCGCCACATTCAGATAACCTAATAAAGAATTAAAGGGAATTTCATTAGCAAGCTAATTAATATTAATATGGCCCGTCAACGCTGTTAATTTTCTCTATTCCCTAAAGCATAGTAAAATATCTCACAAATAAACCGAGTGTCTGAAGGCTTAAATGAATGTGAAGTGCTTTTCTAATTCATATTCTTTAAGTATATACATCTCTTCATCGATTTTAGATTTTCTTTAATAATTACATACATTGATTTGTCACAAAACCTAAAATTCTGATTTTTGTGCGCAATGCAGAGAACTAATCATTTATCTCTACTATTAAGTAATGAAGAATGTGCATGTATGTACGCTTGCATGTTCCTGTCCCTGTAGAAAAACAGCAGCACCTGAAGCGACCAAAATCTAAGCATACGCAGTTCTTCACCTCCCTCTACATCTACACCTCGAAGTCCGAATTTTAAATTTTGAAATCTTTTTTATTTGTTTATTTTGTGTTTTGTGTGGATTAAAAAAATTTTTGATTAAAAACTCGTCAGTTTAAATGTTTTGTGCCGCCACTCTGAAAAGCGTAAGATATTTATGTTTTAAATTTAATTTGAAAACTCAGAGATATAAAAGAAGTGTGTTGCCACTCTCCAATGCGCAATGTATTTGTCTTTTCCGTTTACGCCTTATTTTTTATTATTTGAAAAGTGGCGGCACATACAGCCACAGAATATTGAACACACATGGTGCTCCACCCGAAACTGAGCACCTTGAAAATAGAAATTTTTAATTTCGAATTTATTTTTTACTTATTTCATATTCTGTTCGAATTACAGAAACTTATGTTTAAAAACTACGAAATACAAAAGCATTTTGTTGCCACTGGACAAAGCATAATATATTTAGGTTTGAAATTTAATCAGCAAAGCAGCAATATAAAAGACGTATGTTGCTACGCCTTATAACGCAACATATTTATCTTTCGGATTTAATCACTAAACTCAGTGATAAGAAAAAAATGTATTAAACGCAGGAATTAAAATATTTTTATCTTCCACGCTGCAGTGTGTTATCATGTGTATAGTATTTAATGTTTTGTTCAATTTTTTTTATATTAATTTATAACCTAAGCCATTTATAAGCCATAAATAGAGAATTTTAATTATTAGCTGCCTCGTAACATAACACTAATCATCAAAATCATTATATTATAAGATATCTTCTCCCTTCTTTCTGCGTGCCTTCGTGATCTAGCGGTAGCATACTCGGGGCGTATTCGTATTTTTTTTTAAATATATATAATGTTTTTTAGGCTACTGAGTGCCCAAGAGGCCAGTTTCTAAATAATGATTTATTTGCCAGCATAAACCGCATTATAAGAACAGGAAAAATAATCATTAAATGAGCAGTGTTTAAAATTTTGTATTTGTGTTGACATCGTCTGTGAGACTCGTCTGCGAGAATATCTACGCAGCCGTAAAACATTACCATGGTTACCAGTTTTTTCTTTACCATTATTATTGTTGAAAATAAAAAAATGGCGGTTCTAAAGATTTGAAGTTGTCTTGCTTATTCGGAGCCCATTTTTAAAATTTTGGTGCATTAGTGGTTCTGTGGTAGAATGCTCTCCTGCCACGGGTGTTCCCGGCTAATGCACTAATATTTAAAAAAATGTGCCCCGAACAAAGATTAAACACAACTTCATATCTTTAGAACAGCCATTTTCTTTAAACAGAATTAGAGTAAGATAGTTTATTTTGATTCCGGAATTTTAACTTCTGTATAATGATGACTTTTAAAATTGTTACTCTTATCTTCTTTATGGCTTCCGGTTTCCATTTTTAAAATCTGTGGACAATCTTTTCAAATTACTGGCATGCTTTTAAATGTTGCATGCTGAAATACTAAAACTATACAATTCACTTTTTTATCATATAAGTTGATAGATGTTTGACGCACGTCATTTGCTAGCAATTAGTAGGAAAAATTTCTGATATCCATTCGGAAAGTCAGCTGCAAGTTTCAGGACAGTTTTTCTCCTTGACTCTCTCTCAACCAACGTCAGATCGCTTACAATTTATCTTATTAAAAACTATGTAAAATCTTAAATTTTTAATAAAAACAAGAATTTAAAACAAATTGTTCAAAGAAGCAAAGAGCACAACGGGCAAATAATTTAAAACTACAGGTGAAATTTAAAAGCTGCATTAGTTATTGCTTTGTGTAGTCTGTTCAAAACACTTCTTAAACTTCATTTTATATCAATAAGTATTTGCATTTTAAATTCTTCACTTGAAGAAATCGAAGACATTTTTAACTTCAATCGATTCAACGTTCACGCGGATATTTTTATTATAAATACCTTAACTTTGCTATAAATGTTTTTCCCACATACCTGTTGAGGGTGTATGTGTTTCTTCTAGACTCAAAATATGTCATGCTAAAATAATTTTGACGCACTTGTATTTTGAATTCGATTTGAAATGTAATATGCATTTCAGAGTGTTAGGTTAAGCAGTACTAGCTTAGTAGGATAATGTTACATTTCTGAATAGGTAGCATTTTGTAATATTTATCATTCCTCTATATGAACGTATTTGTATGATATTAAACTTGAATTTTATTAATAAATATAGCAGCATAATTGATTAACCCAAAGGGGCAATTTGCTCAGAAAGGCTATTAATTTCGTTTTGGCATTTAGCGATGGTTCTTCATAAACAGCGTTTACTTTTCAAATTGTTGCCACCAAATTTTAGAGCACTGCATTATATTAAAAAAAATTAAGTAATGAATAATCTGCATGAATGTGTGCATGTTTCTTGCATTGTGAAAACAAAATGCTAGATAGAGACATCAAATTTAAAATTACGTAGTCTTCCTCTCGAATATGGGCATATGGAAGCTCAAATTTGAAATTTGGAAATTGTTTTATTACCTCTTTTATATTTTGTAAACCTTTAACGAATTTTTGCTTGAAAAGCTTAACGATTTCAAAGTGAGAAATGGCAATAGTGTACGAAACAAAAAACATTTTTATCTTTAGCGCGCGAGACTGTGTATAGAAAATTTTTAAAATATGCTATTTTTAACTTATCTTGTGATATTGGCGTTGAGTTGAATTTTATGATTTAAGTGCGAAGAACATGATATTTAATAAATAGAGGTAACATACAAAATGTTTAAAAAAATGCCCCTTTGGGCCTAATATAAAATCTGAAAACTTTAAGATTTTTTTTAAAATTTAATTACATTAAGCAGTACCTCGAGTTGTACAGGTTAATCATTTAATTTTTTAAAATATTACTTAATAAATGGTAAAAATTATAGTTAATTAAATGCTTTGAACCAGCATATATATATCTTCTATAAAAGTAAGGTTCTGAAAGTCATATGTAAAGGGCATTAAAATATTTTGTGGCATAAATTTACTTGGGAAAGCATAGCATAAATCGCAAACTATAAATTTTTATGGTCATTCGGTAAATATTCATTCCTAACTTTCTCTGAAGTAGTTTATTTCTAGTATTTTTAATAGTTAGAAACCACTTACCTAAAAGTAATCCTACGGATAGCAGTTTCATCTTTGGAGTTATCACAAATTCACGAGTGAGGAGATGTAATTTCAGTTTTCGGCAGCTCCTTTATCCTTTTATACGATTGTTGCCCGGTTTTCTACAAACAGTAAGGAAAATTAAAACCATTTTTCCCTGACGTAAAATCACTGAAGCATTAACGAAGGGATTGCACCAGAAGCCTTCACAATTCCCAACTAGGTCCAATGAAACCACGTGGGCAGTTCTTGAGCTTGACACTAATAGCTGGCATACAAATAAAAAGGAAAATGTGTAGTCCAGACATTCATATCGTACGTAATATAAAAGTGGCATAAATTACAAACTTTCTGATTTTTTTTATAAAGCCCTTTTTTATAATGTAGTTAGTTACAACGAAGTAAAAGGTTTAACCATATTAGCAAGATGAAATATAGCGATAGGAAAATTGGCGGAATATTAGTTAATGATTTTGTTTCGCAATGGGTCCGTTTATTATTATCATATAAGCAAAAGAAAAAAGTGTCGTTTCATGCCTTATTTCCTGTATGACAAAACTACTACATAATTGGTTCTATATATAACTTCTGTGCCTGTAAATTTAACACCTTAATTACACAAGGTATTTAAGACCTCAGGTTCTTCAACGTGTTCTGCTAAAATAGGCTTTAGAATTACTTAATAATAAGGTATCGTTTATAGGAAACCTAAATATTTTTAGATTAAACTAAATAGCTCATGTGGAAAATCTTAACAATACTTCAGTTATTTTTAATACATTTTAAAAGGCATTTTAAACAGTCTGTTAGAAGAAATTGGTTGCACCCATTGATGCGCTATGGAAATATAAAATAAAAGGTCCTGTTTTGCTTTTAAAACAAAGTATCAAATTATTAGTCCAAAGGGGCAATTTTCCCAGAACGGACTTTTCGTCTTGGCATTTTGCTTTGATTCACTTTTTGTTTTGTTTCACTTTTCAAATTGTTGCCACCGAATGTTATCCCCCTGTATTATATTTAAATAAATTAAATAATGAAGAACATGATGTATGCATGTGTTGCATGATTATGCATTGGGATAAAACAAGGGTACCTAGAGCCATCCAATTTAAATAATGTAATCTTTCACCGAATATGAGCATCTGGTAGCCCTAATTTGGAATTTGTTTTATTATCGATTTTACATTTTGTAAATCTTTAAGTAATTTTTCATTAACAAACTCAAGTATTTCAAAGCGAGCAATGGCAATGTTGTACAGAAAAAACATTTTTATCTCCGGACCGAGAGACTGTGTATCTGAAATTCTAAAGATATGCTCATTTTAAAATTACTTTGCGATATTGCTATTGAACTGAATTTTATAGTTTAAGTGAGAAGAACATGATATTTAATAAATAAAGGTAGCGCATAAAACATTAAAAAAAGACCTTTTGGACGCAATTTAAAATCTGAAACCTTTCAGATTTAAAAAAAAAAATTAAGTATTTTAAATTGTTATGAAACAAAGGAGGGAAAAAAGATCTGAAAGGTTCCAGACTTTAACGGTCGTCCAAAAGGGTTTGTTATAGTTTTTTCTACGCTGCCAATGAGCTCGCAGTCTACTTAGTGTGCTGTTGCACTCACTCCTGCTGCACCGTTTGTTTTGCCTTTTAAGCTTCATTACTAAACATATATTTCTCCACACTTGCACCGTATACAGTTCAACAAAAAAACTCATAAAATTTTTTATTTAATTAAAGAAAATTAGAATTCCCGCTGCACTTTTAAATGTTGGTATACATTTTTGTATTTTCTTCATTCTTTTGTCAATTCTTCAAATCAGTGTTCTCATTCTTAGTAAGATGGCTGCCCTTTGATTGTTAACGTTGTTTTAACTTTATTTATTAAATATCATGAACTGTGCAGTTACGCCACATAAAATTCAATTCCCCAGTAAAACCACCAGATATTTAAAAACAGCATATCTTTAGAATTTTCGATAGTCTGATTGTCGCCTAAACTCGCTTTCCAACCTTTCAGTCTGTTAATAAAAAATCCCTTAAAACTTTATAAAATATGAAATAGGTAATAAAACTAATTCGAAATTCAAAATTCGGGCTTCCAGATGCCCATGTTCGGGTAGAAGACTACGTTATTCAAAATTCAATGGCTCAACGTACCGCCGTTTTTTCACATTCCGGAAACATTCATACACTCATAGATTCTTCATTATTTAATTTCTTTAAAAATAATACAGAGCAGTAGTATTTGGTGGCAACAATTTCAAACGTGTTACGACGTTTATAGCGATTTAAAGCAAAATTCCGTTTCGGGGCTAATAGTTCGTTTGGGCTAATAAATAACTATGCATGAACAGGAAAACATTTCAAGTTCTAAGAATATGGAAAATTACGAAACCTCACAATAAAACAAGGAGGAAATTTAAGTCTGAGGCACAAATTATACCAGGAGATACCACATAATATATTGTTCTTAAATCCCCGTAGCTGATACACTGAGAGGTTCTAAACCAAGCAATAATCTTTCAAAAAATATTTTACATAAGGTTTAGGAATAAATTTTCAAAATTTATCCTCATTTAAGAAGACTATTATTAAATCTAAAATATATTGCACAGTAAAAGAATATCGTCGTCGAAATACAATTCATTGCACAGAAATATCGACCAGCATCTGTGCTACTTATAGCGATAGCCTCCATAATGGTTTCAGCCTTCTTTCCACTGTTACATATTTTATTATACAGTTCTCCTTTTAAAAATTATTTTTGTTTTAATTAGCTTTATGTAAGTAAGTATGGGCTGACAACTGTTTACAAATCAGAAATTTATAATTATATTTTTTCTAGTATTTGTTGTTTTCGCAAACTAAATTTTAAAATGTTTTATAAGAGTTTTATGTTAATTAACCAATTTTAATGATCTGAGCCTTTACTGTAACTTCTTTTTCTCTTATATTCACTAGAATGTACGTTCCTCAGATGTGAAATTGCAACATCAAGAAAGAATACTCGTCGCGTCATACAAATTACAAGACAGGGAGTTGTTAGATGGATATGCACTCGATTAAAAAAAACAGACACATAAAATAATTACAAACCCATTCATTCAGTATTTAACCTGCCATATTCCGGCAGCGATAGAGGCCGCAATCCGACGATGCATGCTGTCAATGAGTTCATTGAAGGTTGCCTGAGGTAGACTTAGTCACATCCAACGCTGTACGCACTTCATTCAGGGTTTGCGGCTGTGGTCCTCGGTTAATGTCAGGTTCAATGTCATCCCTCAGGTGCTCGATGGTATTCAGATCTGGAGAGGCTGTTAGGATGTGAAATCCGGCCAGGCTGTTAAGAGTACGACGTGCGACATGGCATTGTCTTGCTGGAATACCTTGCTGGAATTGCTCCACAACTTGCGTGACGTAGCAAGTCGCTGTGAAACTGCCGTTAATGTGCACAAGGGGCGTCTTGTGATCAAGCATTATGGCACCCCAAACCATAATGCCCGGTGCAGGCCGGTGCGACGAAATGAGCTGTTTCGTAATGTTATCCAGGTCACCGCCATAACCGTCGATGGTCGTCATTTCTGCACAAACAGAAACGAGATTCATCCGTGAGCAAACTCCGATGCCATTCGATGGTCCGCGCACTATTACGCAGGCGTGTAGTCTTGTGTTTAGCAGTCAATGGTATCCCTGTGTCTGGTATCCGTGAGTTAAGTGTACTTCATGCAATCTCTTGTGTATAGTTTGGGTGGACACCGAACCACAAGCTTCTGGAAGCAACCGGCTGCTGGTGTCACGAGACGTGGAGAAAGGGTCTGCAATAGTTGGCCGCCGAATCCGCAATTCTGTGCGTTCTGACGTGCACCTGTGCGCACCACTTCCTCTTCGACCTACACGTACACCATCCTGAATCCATCGTGTGGCACAATGTTAATGGTACTCAGCCCAACACGAGTGGCGACAAACCTAGTTCATGGAGTTCGATAATACAGTCACGTTCCCCTGTCGTTAACCGATGATATTGAGCTCACCAACGCCTCAGAGGCATTTTCTATGCTTCTTCTAAAGTCTCCATTGCTCCGTAAACCCTCAGACGCTGTTTATGAGAAGGGAAAATGACTGACCTTTATAGCCCGCACATGCGTACTACGTGATCCAATGTGCGCGTCAATTTTATCATTGGCATAGCCACCTCGCAACTCTCGCTTCTGCAATTTGAATGACGCTACGAGCATTTTTTCTTAATGTTGGAATTTTACTTTTGAGAAGTGTAAATTAGTTATGTGAGTATTTAAATTGAGACTTTTCAATGTTTTAAATTAGAAGCTTTGGTAACCTCTCTTGCGATTTACGTCCTATCACCAGCTCGTCCACAGTTCATTCTGACTTTAGCCATTAAGTTAACAGACGTTAAAAACGCGTCATTAAATGTTTGAACCAGCTTAAGTAGACCATTTTGTGTGGTAAGTAGACTGACCAGAATGACGTTTGACCCAGAATGACTACTTGACTTTACCTTTTAACTTATTTAAATATGCGCCTCCCCACAAACTGATCTTCTGGCATTCCAAAGCTTTCTAATTAAGACAAAGACCATTATTCTAAGTTCCAAAAATGTATGCAACGACTCCTTTCCTATCACCCAGATCTTTATTAAATATAAGTTCTTCGTGCAATATAAATGAATTTTTGCATAATGTGGATATGTTTATAAGGATTCCACTTGTGAACTTTAGAAACTGTAATAACCTGCTCCAGCATACCATTTTAAGTAACTTTTTTAAGATTGTTTTGGACTCCCAGATTTTTTCTCACAGTGGATTTTGATGTTATTCTCAAATTATTTGAGCCCATGGACCTTCTTTAGTATTATTAGCAAGGTTCATTTGTGTCATTGTGTTCCCAGCACACTTTAACTGTCGCTAACCTGCTGCCTTTTTTAATTGCAGGTGTAATTAATTTATTAAAGCATGTCAGGAAATCAACTTAGCTTGGAAGAGAGGAAGTTTGTCCCGAAATTTTATTGAAAGATCCAAAACGCCATTGAAGTGTAAAGACGATACAGAGGGAAATTCGCAAAACCGCCACCAACGCGCCGGACCATTGCTCGCATCAGAGACAAGTTTGAAGCAGATGGATTCGTCCAGAACGTCAACAAGAAACGTTCTGTACAACCACAGATATCCTTGAGCCCTGGAAAAGAAGAGCAACTGCAGCAAACACTCCTTCGATCACCGCAGAAATCTCTTCGACAAACTGCTCGGGAAACCTACATCTCAAAAGATAGCGTCTATCGCATCATGAAGCGTCTGCACTGGAAATGCTACATTCCAACACTAATCTATTCTCTCAACGAAGACAATCCTGACCGGAAGAGGTCAATTCTGTGAATGGTACGTGGTAAAATATGCCGAAGATGCAGGGGTTTCCACACAAAATTGTGTGGAGCGATGAAGCATCCTTTAAATTAAATGGGTCTTTTAATCGCCATAATTGCCCGTACTGGGGTCCTGTAAGTCCGCATGTAAAACTTGAACACCATGTAAACTTACCAATAGCAACAGTGTGG
Organism: Stegodyphus mimosarum; assembly: GCA_000611955.2. Lineage (NCBI taxonomy): Eukaryota > Metazoa > Arthropoda > Arachnida > Araneae > Eresidae > Stegodyphus > Stegodyphus mimosarum. The sequence goes on from KK116042.1 coordinate 388,443, forward strand.
TGTGGGATATCCTCAATGGGCATCATTGGATCAGTCACTGGCGAGAGTTACCTCAACATGCTTCAGAGTTTGTCGGTCCACAAATTTCAGAGATGTTTGGTGCTGAGGACGAGATTTACTTTCAGCACGATGGCGCATCTTCCCACTACCATCGCGAAGTACGAGCTCACCTCCGTGCAGCTCTTCTAGGCAAATGGTTTGGACGAAGGTGTACCACTGAATATCCTGCGCGTTCCCAGACCTCACACCCATTGAATTCCTTTTGTGAAGATATCTCAAAGACAAAGTTCATCGCACCAAACCAAGAATAATTGATGCATTTAACTGGAAATCGAAAGATAATGTCGCGATATTCCTAATGACCTGTTTCGTGACTTTTGCGAATCTCTTGGTGCGTGTTATCAGCGTTCTATTCCTCTTGGCTTTTTGGACAATGACGGTCATCAATTTGAACATTCACGAACATGATTCCTTAATTATATTTGTCTTCTGTATTCGAAGCCATTCCATTTCACTCTATGTTCAGAAATAAAATTTCTATCGTCATTCGAAGTGTGAGTAAACTTTTTTGAGACACTCTGTATATGAAGGAAAATCTGAGTACATTTTTTGAGATACCCTGTATTTATATCATCATGCTTATCTGTTGGTTCTGTCACATCAAAACGAATATTTTCAATTTAATTTGTTAATTTCAAACGGTATTTAAATTACAATTGTATACCGTCCCGAAGCATTATTTTTAATAAATACTGCATGCGGGGGGATGGTGGATTTACATGATGTACCATAATAGGTGAACTCTAGCTTTAGATGCTCATCTCCTCAACCTTTCTTTGTAAACTCTTATAAATCTTTCAATTTGTTTCTAGGGTTATTTAAGTTGGAAGGGAAGGCATTACAAGTTGACCCATAGTACATCGCTGGTGTCCAACCTGGGCCTGTACTTTTAAATTCCTGGAAATGGAGAAGTTTTGTTTTGCAAGCAGGAGTAGTGACTTCTGTTAAATTAAAAGAGTTAATAAAAAGTCTATTTTAACTTTCGCAGGTCATCTTCATATTAATTCAGTCAAGAGAGATATCTAATTTTTCTGTCTAGTAGAGTTTGAAGATTTAAATTTCCACAGTTTTAAAACCCTGAACTTTAATACAAGTATTCTTTATGTTATGAATCAACGCTATTTGCCTTCAGGTAATGTTTCTGACATTCTGGATGTTCGGAATACATCTGCTAGAAGAAAATTTGGCTAAGAATCTGAAGATTTTAAGCCTAGTAATTCTGAAGGCACATACCTAGTAACTGATATTGTGAAATAAATATCTCTATATTGAACTATATATTGCCTCTATACTGAACAGGCAAGAAAAACTTTCATTTTGAAGAAACTCAGACTGTCGTTATATTCTTCAACATTAAACAAATTACGAATTAGGTGTTTAAAGCATTGAACTCTCCAAGAGGTCAAGAGCTTTGTCTTGAATCCGTAAATTTCTCCAAAATGACAATGTGTAGCTAGTGCTTTCTTGATTATCATTGCAAAATGACCCTCTGAATTTCGGCTTTAACTTCATTTCTGCCTAGATATATACTATTTTAATTACACTGCAGAACAAATTTGATCTTTTTGCCGGTATCCTTGATATAAAATTCGTTTTTATTTGGAAATTGAAAACAACAATGAGATTCCAAAATTAGTTACGGTTGCTTGTTAATTTTTAGATAATTTTTTAAACATATATTATTGATAAAAAAATATTTAGAAGAGGTTTTTCTAACATTAAATACATCTTCGTTTTCTAACTACATCTGGAGCATCTCTAACAAATGTCCAACAATAATGAGCAAGCATAAAGGGCTCCACGTTTTCTGATATCTTTGTTCTATCGCTGTAATGTCCTGGTGAAAGCGTTTACCGTGTTCATCACTAATCGCACTTCTAGATGGAAATCAGGAAAATGCATTTCCTGATACTGTTTTCCTCCACAAACTCAGTGTAGTTTTCAGACGTCTTGTTTCCTAGAAAGTTAGTAGCTACTTGTCAAAAATTTACCTAAGCATTCTATTCGTCACCTGTTAAGATATTTTCAAAACACACTTCCTTGAACAGATTTCGGATTTGTGACCCCCTCCCCCCAAAAATGCCTCCCTTTAATTTTGCTTCGCTTAGCGTATGAGATTTCCTTCGGAGATATTGAAATGCCGAGGAATTTTTATCAATTTCTTTTACGAAATTCTTCATTAGCCCTTTTAATTTTGCGTATAGTGGTGGCAGTAATATCTTTGTTGGGTCAATTAATGGTACATGCTGCATGTTCGTTTTTCCTGGTTCAAGAACTGTCTAGTAGCCCATTCTTTATATTTTTTAATGATCTGATTTTGTTTGTCTATCTCGCTCACACAAAAAACAGAAGAAATTCGTATATCCTTGCTGGAACCCTAGTAAAATAGAAACTGCATTTAAATCTCCACACACTTGTCATTTATAGTGTTCACATTTGATGCACTTTAAGAGATTCTTCAAATTTTCATACGATTCCTTCACATGAGCAGCGTGGCAAGAGGTATGGACAGTAAATATTTTCTAATATGTAGCAGAACAGCTTTTAAGCTTACCTTGACGCTAACAGGTCCAACTGACTTTTTGGCAAATCTAGGTGTTTCATTAGAGACAGTCACTCATATGAGGCTGCTTAGGTGAAACACTGTGTCGCGTAATCAGTATCCAAAGACGTTGATGACATGTTTATAACATAGCAATCTTTAGTATTTCTTTTCCTATTCCGAATCAGAAATATAGGTTTCCGTCGGTTTAGGAAGTGGCAAACCATCACTTAGAGGTGTTGGATATATAGAAGATAGTATATTTGGATATATTATAAGTGACTTTTTCTTCTTTGATACACCAGTTCCTTGTCCTGCAGAAGACACCATGCAGAATAGTAGTCATTCCCGTGTTCTGTTCTGACTGTTCTGTCCACACCACCAGGACAGCAAAGGGCATAGATATTTTTTAGGGATTTAATCAGTTTCGCAAACCAGAAAGGCAGGAATTACAACCGATTTGTAGGCCAAGGACTTGTCCTGATTTCCTACCTTGTAGACAAACTAGAAATTATAAGCATTTTTAACCATCCGAGTCAGATTTCTTCTCTGCGACGCAAAGTCTTCGCCACAAATATAATAAAATCCGTCCATGTAATAAGCACATTTACGAGGCGTCTTGCTTTAAAGATGTCTTATGACTAACTAAAGAAGCACTACGCAACACTTTGTACAATTGCATCATCCTTCAAATGTAAATATCGCGAGGATTCGTTCATATTTCAGGGATATTTCATTAGTGTATAAATACTAGTATATAGATCTTCGAAACATGAAATAACAAACAATTTTAAGAATTATGTTTTCTTATTCAGCGAATCAAAATTAATAGGTATTTGTTGTTTTCATCTCTGATACTGTTTTGCTATTGACCAATATTATCTGAATACATTTCAAGATGCATATCTGCATACTTGAAGGAAACTTACAATTTTGAACGTACATATATGGTTTGACCCCTTTAAGGATTTTAACCATGGATCATTATGTAAGGATTATCTATATATGGACTTCATGGTAAATCGAGTCTATATATCAAAATACCTTCAGAGGTATTTTGATAATTTTTACATGCATAATATAAATAAATACAATTATTTTAAACGACTTCCACAAGGTCTTCCCTTTCGAAATAT
>KK116043.1:7503-157843 GCA_000611955.2 Stegodyphus mimosarum
ATCTTTTGAAACGCCCACACCGCAACAGCTTCACTAAAAGCTTCACTAAATACACTAATACAGCTTCACTAAAAACGCCTTTTCAGGTAACGTCAACATGCTGCGACTGCTGGTGCATCTGATTCTATCTCTCATTACAGCTCCTTTTATACACGATTTTCATGCGCAGTCACTGACGTTTTGCTGTCCAGCGCCATCTGTCGGACATTTTTTGAACTTTTTTTGGTTCTAATAAAACCCCATGTCATTCTAAGTATGTGTGTCAATTTTTACCTCTCTATCTACATTATTCCGTGATTTATTAAGTTTTCAAATTTATACTGACTTTTTGATCACCCTGTATTTTCAACAAGCCTAAGTTTCTGAATTATATCCGAATAATTATCAAAATAAATTCATGAAATAAATCAAGCAGTAACAGAAAAAAACAAACTATTTTAAAGTAATTTAAAATAGTATGGCAATGTCATTAAAATTTTAAAACACTGCTAAGTCACTAAAAATGCTAAGAAAAGTGCTAATAAGAATAAAAAGAATTTTAATTAATCATCAAGATATAATCTGCTCTGACGTGATCTTAAATAAATTATGCACTACAAAATTATAATTTGAAATTAGAAAATAGAATAGCAATTTGGCAAATTAATAAACATTCAAGAAATGAGAAAACTGCTAAAAAATGTAAAAGCTCTTATTTAAAATTCAAAATATTGCAAACTGTTTTAAAAATTAGTTTAGAGTAATTTGTATGAATATTTTCAGCCTTATTGCGACTAATGAAAGATATTTTTGGCGCCATATATTGTCTACATCTTCACAGCATAATTTAGATTTTCCTTTAAATTTACTAAATGCATATTTATTAATTTTTCCATGCATGGCGTTAGAGACTGGGATTCATCGAACATCTAGTGGACTGTAATCAATTATAACAATGTTTATTCATAAGTAGAATAGGCACAAGAGACCATAACGATCTCACTCACACGCTCTTATTAGCACTGATGGCTATTACAAAATGTTTGGCTCAGGGACAAAAGGGTACAACCGTTTTGCTCTCGGTGTACAGGCGTTCTGAGCAGTTCGGAGACGGGGGCGTTGCAGCTTTCTCTAATGGGAGGAATGTTACAAAATAGGATGAGACGCATAATCCCATCCCACGTAGAAATATTTACGTTTCAGTACAGTATAACTAAGTAAGTATAACATTGATAATATAATAAACGTATAGCATAATATTAAGAAAGATAATAGCCGTTACGACATTAATGCATTTTGGCATATAATTAGAATAAAATAGCATAAAGCATTACATACTATTATTAATTTTTAATTAGCTATTATCAATTTTTAAGGGGTAAAAATTGATAATAGTTAGATACCACATAATACGATTCCACATTAATAAGGTTCATCAAATAAGCAGGAATATTATTATTCAACATGTGGGCTTTCCCCCTTTTATTTAACAGTTAAATGTGAAGAACCTCTTACACCGATAAGCGAATAATCACTTAAGTGTGTGAACAGAGGCGTAAGACTCAAACAGGCTTAATTACTCTTTATTTCTGAAAACAATGATTAACACAGTCGGCTCCTATTTCAGAGCGTACAACAAAGCCTCCACATGGACTTGAACTTAAAGTAATAAGAATTAAAGCTTAACTAATGCTTGGCTAAAAAGATATAGCCGAAGCTATCAGGATTCTAAGTAATTCGTCCCGAAATCTCAATTAAGTAGGCGAAGCTATCAAGGGCCTGAAGTACGGCCGAGCGTAGTAATAGCTTAGAGAGAGACGTAGCCCAAAGGCAAACACGCGCTAGTCAGAAACTCTGGCTTTCTAAAGAAGTCAATTAAACATTGATTTAAATACTACTCTTACTCATTTGCATTAAACGCGTTTCTGAAAACGCATTCTGGTAGGAATTTGTAAGCTGAAATCAGGAGAGATAGGAAAGTATGACAAACTTAAAGTAACTATTATAAACTTAGGATAAACCTTACAAATATATAACAGACATACTTTTGATATACATCTTTTAAATGCACCTATAGGAGCTCTAGTTGTAACTATTCTGGTCTTTCCATCAGGCCAAGTTATAACTTCTTGTATATAGCATGTAACCATTTAGAAGGAGGCAAATTATCTTCTTTCTGTAGAGCAAGAGCACCAGGGTTTACACTGGCTTTGGCAAATGGCCATTTATTGTGTTGCTGCAAATGATTAAGATAAATCTCGATAGCATTCTTTCCAAATTGAGAGATCCATATCTGTAGCTTTTTATCAACGATATAGCTTTTAGATTTAATAGTGCAAATTCTGTAATGGAATTTAATGGGCGTCTAATCAGAAAATGCTCAGGAGTGAATACTTCAAAATCCGTGACTTCAGAGGATAAGGAGTTAACGGACCCGAATTCAAGATTCCCTCAATTTGCAGAGAAATGGCTAGAAATTCTTCTAGTGTAAGCTTAACATTACTAATAGTTGTTTTTAAATGATGTTTAAAGGATTTAACGCCTGCCTTCCAAAGTCCTCCACAATTAGGGGCTTTAGGAGGACGGAACTTCCAAATAATGCCTTCTAATGCTAAATAACTAAGTTACAATATATTCTGATTGTTTTACTAACTTTTTCATTCGCTATAATTCTGAACGGGCTCATACACAATTATTTACATTATCCGAGAAAATAGTTGAACACTTACCACCCCGGGCAAAAAATCTCTTTAAGGCGGCAGTCAAAGCATCGGAAGTTAGGTCTGTCAGAATTTCAAAATAAACAGCTTTAATATCCAAACAGATAAAAATGTTAATATAAATCCTTTGCAAAACAATCTTTCTATTTGATTTGAAAAGGACCGCAAAGATGAATGTCCGTACTACTAAACGGAGAGCTTCTAATATTCTTCAGGACCGATGATTATCCATTAATTGTCTCACTGCCACTGGACTCATTTTAAAGCAAGGTGAGCAATTTTTTGGGGGCTAAATTGCGGCCATTGACAGGCCAAAACTACTGGCTTACACTATGTAAGAGAGATTGAGGCTCTAGGTATAGATCTCTTTCGTAGAAGTATTCTATGAGCTTCATTAATTTCTTTTCTTCTGGGAGAATGATGAAATATTTTTCGGTAAATGTAACTCACGTTGGAGCTGCTGAAAGAATATTAAACCTTTCTCATCCAATAAGGGGTGAAGAAATTTTTAATTTACTATTATCGGAGACTGGTAAGCACTTTTTTAATGCCGAGAGCTCTTCAGAAAAATACTGTACCTGCGAACCTTGAATGAGGGTGTCTCCGGCATTGTCGTACAATTCTCCTATATCCAGTGGACGCTGGGGTTTAAGTTTGGAATTTATGGCATTGTAAATAAATCTAAAAATAAAACTTAAATTTCTAATAGGTTTCGTGTAATTATTGGTTATATTCATCAACGTATAATTATTAGTCCATATAGCTAAAGTTGTATTCACAGGGTTTTTAGTTGAGTTAGATATTGTTTATCAACAAGACTTACAAGTATCTTAGTTACAAGCAGGCACACTTTATTAAGTAGAAATGATGGCTGATGCCACCACATCTTATTCGATGCTATTTCTTCCGAATTTAGACCTCAAGAAATTAAATCGGCTCGGCAGTCTAGTCTACATTTGATCCAAAACAACTCTTAAAGCCAGTTTACATTTCTCCGAGTGACTTGTAGAGAGCCACTCTTCACGACTTCTTTAACAATGTAAACGCTCAATTCGCCCGAATAGAAATGTAGGGGAGATGAGTCAGCAATTTAGTTTCTGTTCGAACCAGTTGAAAATCTATACGGGCAGTAACTCCGAGCAGCGTTTGTAGAGACGTCGTGCTCAGTTTCTCGCATCATGTCGGAAATGCCGAGATGGAGCTATAATCAAACTATGGCATTTTTTAATGCATATGCATCTTGTTAAGTATAATGGAATACTTCACTATCTGAATATTACGACCATTGTTTACTAATGTCTAAATATAACGTGGATATAACTGCGGATTAGAATGGATTTAGGTTTTTGATATTGTAGAAAAAAACATAGAAGAAAATTAAATTAGGGTATCGGATTCAAAATATTTATTTTAAGCATATTTAATTCTGAATTTTCTTTAATCAAAAAGCAATTAAATTATATGTTGTTTAACTACCCAATAAAATACACTTTTCGATTAAAAAATAAATGGAAGGTCAAACGTTTGATTTTGTTGATATAAATTTCGGAGACCAGTTTTTACTCATGACCAATTACACCTAATAAGATATAATCTAAAATTTTGGAATTTTGTTTATAGACTTTCTTTTTTATTTGAACAACAAATTAAATTTTATTTACAAACGATCAGTTGGAAGTATTAAGATAAAAATCGCCGACAGGAGGTGTATGAAGATATTATTAACATGTTAAAATTTGAGGGTGTTGGAACTGGAGAGCTCAAGCAAAAGATTAATAATTTTCGCTCAGCCTCATACACAGAAAACGGCTTCACACACTTCTGGAATAAATATGCTGATTGTGCATTATGTCACTCAAAATAAATATTGCAGAGAACTGTAGGAGTCACCCGTCGCCAGAAACCGAAGCGCTATCTGCAGCATCTCGAAAGAACTTTTTTTTTTCTGAATAAGTGGAGTGACCATTTCCAATAAAGTTTCAAACTATCTTTCACCATTCCGATGAAGTTCTTGTAACTTTGGATATTCTCGCCACAAAGTTCATTTAAAAGGTGATTTAACGCTCCTAATTCATCACGGTGAGTTACCCAGTCATATACCCATTTCCTTTTCATCTTTTTTTTATTTTTGAGAACAGAAATCAGTGCGTTGGAAACTGCTTCGTAGACTTCAAGCACTGCAACTGCCACGTCGGTACGCATTTTGTAAACAAATGGAGGAGAGTTTTCAGTCCGCTCTGATTGGTGTAAACAATCTATCAAATTACGATATGTTCATTCAGTTAGAGAAACTGTAGCGACGGGCTCGCTGCAAGTCACTCGGAGAAACGTAAACTCGTCTTTAGGGACGAATCCAAGAATTTTGTACGCCTCTTCTTCCGCCCTCAATCTCTCTGGAGAATTTTAAGTACCCTCTTGCCGCAAAGGCACTATACATTTACAATTCATTTTTTATACTTTTAGATTATCTCAGAAACCGAATTCTCTTAAATAATGCAGTTTGAACTTCTTCGCAGCTTAAAGTTCATAAAAAGTTATCTTGCTAAGGCATAGTCGTAAAACATTTTAAGTGTAGTCTGTTCCTATGTTTGTTTTTTGAATGAGGTAACAAAGAAAATCCAGTTTCGCATAGATAAATAGCATTAAAAATTATAAATATACTATTATCTTCGCTCCAATTCAATTTTTCGAACTCGTTGTCGTTTTTGAATGAATGGTTTTTGAACTAATCTGCCAAGAAATTTCAACGACTCTTATTTCTGTGAACAAAGAAAGCTCATATTTTTTTCTTATATCAGATCTGAAAGGGTCTCGAATCCATCCCCCGGTTTTATCAGGCGAATGGAAATATTAATTATAAAAAATTTACAAGTAAACTTTTAACTCAGTGACTTCGAAATCTTGCGACTTCTTAATAGATCTAACGATTTTTGAGCTCCCGTGGTGTATTCCCAAAAACTTTACGGTGCGCATTAAGCTGAGAAGCGCGTTGATTGATAAACAATGGCAAGTAACTAAGCAATATAATTTGATAAAATACTACCAGGTAAAAGAAAATTCTAGAGCATAAACTTATCCATTCTTTTATAACTTATATGCTTTTATTATTTTAATAGCTGTGAAATGTTACATCACTGAGAAGAATAAGAAAGCAATTTTGTTTATTATTATAAACCTCTTCAACATTTTTGCTATAATCTTGAAGCGCCCTTTAAATTAAAAACAAATGTCAATAGTCTGCTGCAAATAAGACTGTGCTTATGTCTAATACTGAACTTAATTTACTCCGCTGTTAATAAAAGTAGATGTCATGTTAATTACCTCCAAAAAGCTATAGTATTTAAAATAATTACATAAAAGTTAAATTCATGCAACTTTATATGAATTAAAATTTAAGATTTAAACTAAGATTTAAGATTTTAATGTTTTCATTGGAAGTTTCTATTTAAGTTATTTTCAGGTTATTTGTTAATAATCCTAGATACGTTCATGTATACGTAAGACGTATATGCACTTGTATCACGTGTACAAGAAATATACGTGCACAAGTGTGTATATATGTGTTTTATTTATATATACAAGAAAAAAATGTCAAATTGAGTAATTGCAGTGAATTAAATCACAAAAGTAAATTTGCTGTTGTTGTTATTGTTGCAGCTATTTATCTCACTTGCCTGAGAACAACAACAGAACAAACCCACGAAATTCATCATGGCAAGGAGTGCAAGACTGCGCCTGTCGTTGGCAAGAGCCTCGAGCATCACACAGCTGACAGTATGACTTTGCTCAGCTCCGCCCACAATTTTGATGAAGGGCATCTCAGGGGAAGAGTCCGAGGGTCTCCCACTTCTCTTCCCCTACCACCAGCCTCTCAAGAGCACTTTCGGCTCGTCGCATATTTAAAGCGCCGCACACACACTATATATTTACAAACATCTATGTCTTCTCCGGGACTCGAACCCGGGCCCTTCTGTATGGCAATCAGGGTCACTAGACAGTATCCCGGTTTGGTGGCAGTTAATTTTTTAATTTTCTGTTAAGAAAAGAACAAGGGATTAAAATCAATTCATAAGTACTTATGAGTTCTTTTTGTGGTAAGTCTATTTTGGTAATGAGGTAGAGTAGCTTAAATTCAAACTTCGTTTTAGAGCAGTGTCATGCATACCATTACACTCTGCTGCGCTTGTATTTCTCACAGATTACTTCACACCTTTATTAAATAAAATGTTCACATTAAAATAATATTTAATAAATTAAAATTACGTTGCAGGGGAAATTTTGGCTAAAGATGGCGACGCAGCATTTCTTGAAGTAGCTGCATCAGAGCATGTGAGCCAAGTTGCTGAAGCCTTTTACGAACTCTGCAGGGAAGTCCATGCTTTTCGTCGAAGATCCAAGCAATCTCTTTTGGATCGCATCAAATATGGAGGGAAAAACAGCAACAAAACTGATGGAAGCAAGAAGTAAAAGAAAGGTCGCTGTGGAAAATATTGGAAACACATCAGCGAGATGGTGCTAGTAGATGCATAAAATGGTGTACTATAGATAAACCATATCGCTGCAACATTTGCGTGCAAAGTTTGTTCTTTTTATACGTAAATGTTGTAAAATAAAAAGGAATTATTTGTTAAATGACTATGCTCAATTTAAGAGTAAATTCCGAAAAACTGAAGAATTTTTTTAAATTGTTTCCTTTTTATTTTTAGATATATTTTTCATGCCCAATTGCCAGCTGTTAATCACCAGCATTGAATTAATTTTAACGCATTTGATTTAGTGCAGGTTACAAAATGTAAATATTGCATTTTATTTAAGAGGTTTTTAGATCTTTTTATTTTTAAGTACTTAATTTATATTTAAGAGAACTGCTGCAGGCAAGTTGTAAAGTATAAAATATGCTAATGAGAAAGGAACTTAATTCGAAACTGATTTTGAACTACAATTAAAATTTGAGTAAGCTATAATGTACATACCGTATTTACTCGAAAATAAGACCTTCCCCTTTAATATAAGACCGTCTTACTTATTAGAATAAAGCTTAAGAACTAAAAATTTAGATGAATATTTGATGAGGGCATGGTCCTGAATAGAATTAATTTGTTTCGGGTTGAAACGGAAGGCCATCTCCTAATTAAATACGCGCATACAGCACACTGTATTACGATATTTTGCAGTGGTATAGAAGGAAAAAATTAAGAAAAATAATGGTAAATTATTATTTGTTTGTTTTCAGGCATACCAATGACCAGTTTAGCGGACGCAGGCCTAAACTGAAATTGCTCACCAAGACGTGGTTAATAATTATAATTAGCGGTAGTTATGCAGTTTATAATATATACGTAATTACCTGTGTGATTTATTCCGCATTTAAACAGTGTAATTATTCTGTCTAAAATATCATAATTGAACTCCTTCCTCTCATTCTGTTTCATTTATTAAAATACCAATTAGAAATCTCTACCATATTTTCGAATAAAAATATAACAAAGAAAAAAAAATGATGAATATTATTTTCGAGTAAATACTATGTCAGTTTTGCTGTAAACATTACAGATTAAAGTTTACTTATACTGCGCATTAAGAGCAAAAGAAAAATCGTCAGGTAATGTTACCCCTTTAAATAATTTTATTACAAGGCATCTTTTATAAATTTTCACAGTTTAACATTGTTTGTAGGATAAATGTTCATAAAATAATTTCTAGTTTAGCTTTCGTTTGATAACAGAAGAAGGGAATTAAAGGAAGCTATTTTACCACCACAGTAGAGAACTTATTTATACACATAAAACTCCTTTTGATTTCAGAAACTGGCAGAGAATGATTGCTGCCCCCCCTCCAGAAAAAAAAGGAATTACGAATTCCCAAATCTCTTAAGTTTTCAGAATTCTAAATAAATTCTAGTAAATTTAGATTTAATCATATTTAAATTTTATCATATCGATCAAATGACTTATTCAATTTTATCATATCGTCATACCATTGAATTTTTTTTTAAAAAAAGTTAAATTGAAAGATTCTATTTTGATCAACTGCAAAACATTCTGAGGTTTAGAAATAAATTTAGCAATATATCTAAACTGCTCACGAAGGTTCAGAGTATTACAATGAAAACCGCTCCTCAACATTGCTAATGAAATCAATTAGTGAACACATAATTACTGACATTAGAAAAAACGTAAAGTAACTTGAAAAGCAGAAATTTCATCAAAATAATTATGGGCTGTCAGCAGTAAAATAACAGTTCGATCATTGAAGCTTTTTAGTATGTTTCGAGTACACTTATGTTCTGTGAACATCAGTCACTGCTATGGTGTGATGGAAATGCAACATGGGAGTCTAAATACGTTCATATTAATAACATTCCAAAGCGATACGGCAGTTGTATCTTTAGCTTCATGGTCTATAGGCTGCTCGAAGCCAACACGAGAAGACGTCCCAGAAAAATGAAATCAGATCTATAGTTCCAAGAAATAACTAGACTCTACGTACTGTCTTCGTGATACACTCTGACGTTTATCATATCGCGACAAATATGCAAGTCAGTGCGGCGATGAATCTAATGCCGTATTGGAAAAGTATTCCAGCAGAAGTCAGAGGAAGCCATTCAGAAACTGCTTTAGATCAGTGACTGATAAAGCGTCGATAGCTTTCCAAACAGAAACTTGATTTAAAACAAATATAGAAATAGATTTACATATTGCATCTTCCAGGGTTAAATTTCAGCTTAAAAGTAACGAATCGCTAGCGAACTATTATGCCTGCTACAGAATCGTCATTATATGCATCATCCGGCATTTTGTTTAGTTTGGCATTTCTATTATGATAGAGGATGAAACTGTAATAGATTTTCGCCCATCGTCCTGAACGCTGTATAACCTCTTTCTCGTCTTTTGTTCTACAACTTTCGAGAATTAAGCGGTACACAGACTTCTAACATGTCCTTTTATTGTAGCTGCTATAATCTATTTAATTATGGTGCTGACACCTGATGACCATTCGGCAACAACTATACAGATTGAGCATGTATTTTACAGGAAACCTAATAATAAAATGTTATTCCACTAAATTTATAACAACTATGCTATATTTAAATTAATTAACTTTTTCTCTACTTTGTTATTTCAAACGCATGGTTTGTTAACTAAAATAATCCTCTTCGCCAAGCTTAATAAATGTTTAGTTGAAATTAAGCTATGGGGCATTACTCTTAAGACAGTAATAAAAAACAAGTAGCCAAATTTATTGAGTATTCTAAATTAATAAGCTTCCCTTCTTCTGAAGTTAGATTACTTTGTACAAAATCAGTTTCTTTAAATTTGTATTTTGGGCTGGGTGGTTTATTTCCGAATAATGGAATGATCTCATTTCTAGCAGCAACAAGAAGACAAGAAAATATAAAAAGATTTAAATAAAAGCAAATTGTCTGTTAAAATAATATTGTAGATGTTTGCAAGACTTTACATACTTTATATATTTTTAATATTTAATACACGATTCTTAAAATTAATTTATATGTTATTACTAATCTGGGGTCTTAACATTTCCTGAGAAGCATTCATGTTTTAATGAACATTTTCTATCTTTAGTGCATTTTTACATTTTAAGATTGAGGATAATTAGGAAAGCTGATTTTGAACTTGAGATCTAGTAAATTGCGGATATTTTCAGTTAACTGAGTGGATGCGATTAAATGCAGATTTGCAGTTATTAATGTCATGTACTTAAATTTTATTTTGCTTCTTAGATGATTTACTTAGTTTGAATAATTATGCGTTATGGATATTCTGAAGACGCATATGGAATCATTACAAAAGATCTATATTCAGATATTGAAACATAATATGATAAACCATCCTAATTCATATATTCTCTAAGACGTGCAGAAAATGTTTTTGCAGTCTTTCATAAGCCATTCTTCTGCGTTTAACAATTGTTGTCATTTCAACTCGTATCAGCATGCATTTATATATCTATGTAAATATATTTGAAGCTTTATGAAAGGTCACTTCACTGTGCCCAACGAGGAAATGGATTTCTGGTGTTTGTATGATTGTTCTTTGTAAAGTGCAATGTTTTTTTGTAAATAAGTGTTCTGTTCGAGTTAGTGGGAAACTTTCAAACAAAACAAATTGATTCCCCTTTTTAACAGCGTGTAAACAAAGCTCTGCTTGACGTGTTCAATAAACACTAATTTATTTTTGCTATAATTGTATGGCAGTTGTTTTCGAAAAGGATTCTAAGTAAACCAGAAAATGGACGGTATTTAGTTGTATAATTGTTACAAAGCGCGTTATTTTGGTGCTTGTTAACTATAATACTAATAATTTGCTATTTGAGCTAAAAGTAGATGTAAAAATTTTAAAACCTGTGCAACGCAATAATGCTGATAATACATTTAAAAATATTTTTTCTACATAAATGAGGCTATTTCTGTCCCAGTGTGATGATACGTTTTTCCGTAATTTTAATAACCTGCAAGTAGTTCCATGTCCAAAATATGATATTTCAGGTAAGTTATGTAAATTAATAATATATTTTCCTAAAATGAGCTTTTACCAAGTTCAGATTATTAAAATGTTAAAAGACTGAAGTTAAGATTGTTTTTGGATTACTCGGAACGAATAATGTTATAACAAAATGGCATCTCGAAGCTCGTTTTGAAAATTAAAAGAGCTTTTTCATATTTCTAAAAAAGACGAGTGCAAGTTATACTATTGCATACAGTACATGCTATGCATATGTGTATATATTTACACTTATACGTCTATTTGTTAATGTGCTGTAAGCTAATATAGCATGTGCATCAAGCTGTAATTATACTTTGCAAAACTTCGATATCTTGAAAAGATTGACATTAATGAAAAATAAGTGTGAGAAAGTTTAAATACTTTGGATCCCTAGATGTGTTTATTCTTGATATTAATGTTGTATTCTATGGTTAAATCTGTCCTTTTCTTTCTTTTTAATACTGTTTAGACTTTTTTCTTTCATAGTTACTGTACAAGATTATAAATTGAAATAAATGCGAAATTAACGATGTAGGTATTTTAAAATTCCTTTGCGCAGTAAGACATCGAATGTATCAAAATTTTAAAATGTTGCACTAAGCGACACCTTCCGATTCTGCTTCTTCTTTACTTTATATAGTATAAGTATTACATCTTGCTATTCATCATACCCTGATAACAATATATATTTCCGAAACTTCGCCCTGATCGATATAGTGGTTAACTTTCTTGACTGCTGTATCGTCTGACACGGGTTCGAATTTCGGAAAAGGCTTGGATATTTGTGAGTGTCTGTACGACTTGGGAGGCACTTAAAATTCTGGCTAGTCAAACGTTCAAACGTTCTATCGAGAGCTTTTGTGTTAGGGGAAGATAGGTAGGAGATCTTCGGGGTGCTCTCTGTCGTGGAATCCGTCCCTCGTGGTGCTCTCAACCAGAACTGGGACGGAATTTGCCCATTCTTATGGGCGTAATATCGGTCGCTCACTGTGTTTCTCCTTGGGTAATGTACTCCTCGATGACACGGCTAAATGATTGATGGATATGGGCCTTTCCCGACGAATGCATTGAGTTGCAAGGTGTTCGGCCATTTGAAACAATGCAAACATACTTCTGAAACTTTTGACTAGTATGATGACTTTGGATTTATTGATTTTTCCGTACATCTTACAATTATAGGAGACCCACAAAGCAAATCTATAAATCTGTAAAATTTAAATGCTTTTGCGTTTTAATATTAATTTAATATCGGAGGTGTTCAAATTTTGCATATATTTCTATGAAACGATGAGAAGTTGATTATTTTCACAGTACTGTTCCATTTTGGAAAAAAAATACAGTCCAGCCAGGAATCAAAATTTCAAGTGATGAAGTTTAATACGCAATTATCCCTAGAAATTACAGGTTCTGACCGCACATGCTGTCTTCGTACACGTAGTAGCAAAGATATTTATGATAATGAAATCAAGCTGCATTAATGAAAAGTTATGAATGTAATTTGCTTCTGATTGTCCACGTAATTTTGTGCTTCATAAAAAAACTTTGTACACTCTGTGATTGAACTAAAAAAAAACTTCAAGCTGAAAATGTAGTAATAATGTTTCTATTGTACAGGTAATGTAAGGACTTCTTTAAGTGCTTATACGATTGGTATACTGTTGCCTTTTCAGTCTTTTATTCATTAAGCTTAGTCCAAAAGAATTTTCTGGGACTCGACGCATCGATTATAGGTTTAGCGAAGACCCTGTGTGCTTGTGTGACGTCCATTTTCATCCTGCATGATTATAAACTTAATATTTTGGAAGTTTTGTAAATTTGTACTAATATTTGCAAATATTTGCCTCTTGTTTTTTCAAGGAGAATGCTTAATGATGTATTTTATTTCAACATTTCGTACACTTTCAGTACTAGAATTTTAGACTTTTGCGCTATTTACAATAAAGAATGAAACTCCGCATTGTGCTTAAAATGTTGCGTAAAACTACATTGAGTACACACAAAATAGTCACTTTCACTTTACATATATTATTTTTGCTTTAATGGTGGATTGTATTCAAGCTTTTTCTGAGATTTTATGCTGTCAGTTATGCATCAGAATGTACATGACGTCTCTCTTATACCTATGTGTTTAATATTGCAGTAACTGTTTAAGTGTGTATGTTTTCATGTTTCATTCCAGATTGTTTTGTTAACAGTCTGCGTTCATGGATTCTTGTAGAATGTTTAATCGTGGCATACAATTTATATTGTTGAAGTATAATAAATAATAATATTGTTTTAAATTAAAATATAAATTAATAAAGTATTATTTTGATTATTTATTTTAAATTAAAATATTATTTTAAGTAATTAAAAATATTACTTTTTTACAGAATGAAAATGTAAACGGACTTTAAAATGTTTAGTGATTAATTTGTACTGTAATATACAGCTAGCATTCTGAAATTCTCTTTTGATTGCATAATTTTTTTTAGAGAAATTTTTCTCCTACCCAAATCGTTAAAATGTATTACGTGTGAGTAAAGCCAAGCAACTCATTTATATGTGAATTCATATGTGATATACTCACCAGCAAGTGTGTTTAACTTTTCTGCATTGTGGCCATAACTTATTTAACTGCTATACAGTGAAACTTCGGTTCACGAATTTAATTCGTGCATAAAGGCCAGTCGTGAATCAAGATGTTCGTACACTTAAACAATTTTCCCCATAAGAATTAATGTAAAATATATTTATTCGTTACCGGACCACAGGTGGTTCCTTACTTAAATTTTACAACAATACTTCGACCCCGAGTTCCAAATCCAAAACCAAAGGAAATATTTAAATATAAAGCGAAAACAACTATTAAACACATAAAATAGACGAAAACGTAATTTAATTTTACTGTAGATATACAAAGAAGAGTGGATGGCATAAGTGGAAATTAATGGTGAAGATGTTTGGATACGAAATTCCCTTGCATAAAAACATTAGATAATTATCGTCTTTAGGAGGCATCTTCTTTTGTCTTTGCTTTGTTTCGAAGCGCAACTCGACTATGTTTCAGACTCATCGGGTTTCTGCTTCGCTCAGCATTTACTCAATATGATTTTAAGTAGCCTGCGTTTTAAAATGTTTTTAAAGTGAGACATGGGATTGACATTCAAAATGCTTCTGATGCTGCTTTATTAGGATAAAATACTTAAAAGAAAACTTCGTATCCTGTCCCATTTTGCCGAAACTTCGTGGATCAGAAAACTGGAATCATTTTTATTTCTTGCTCTTCTGAAGACATTTCTTTCAAAATCGTCTCTTGTTGCTTCTTCTGAAGCTTTTGTAGCTCTTTCGTACTGAGTTCACTTTTATGATCCTCTTGTAACTTCTACACTTTTTGCATTGTCAACTTTCTATCTTATAGTTTTGCCAAGGGACACGGTATCATAGATTAAAAAATGCCTAACTGTCAAAGTGTTCAACGTCTTTGCCTGCTATCTAATCTGGCCATAATTTCCTCCAGGCAGAATATGTGGTCATGTGATTCACTTGTTTCCAGGCTTTGTTAATGAGTTAAGCAATGAAAAATATTAATGTAACGTTTCAAGAAGACCCGAGTGTTAATTACGTGGCACAGGTTATCTCAAAACGCCTTTGAAAATTAATATGTTGCCGACGTGAGTGTTCGTGACACTGTTCATCATCCGAAGCATTTATGCTCAGATAATGTGTTCCTGGAAAGAACTGTTTATGAAGTGAGGCATTTGTGATCCGAGGTTCCACTGTGTTTTCAAGAAGCGTGCTCACGCTCATAAATTGATGCCTAAAATATGCATATGCACCTATTAACTGGCAAAGTACTGCAATGAAAATTATTATAACAGAAGTTGTGGAAAAATATTAAGTTACACATAACTTAAGTTACTTGTATAAAAATTTGTAAAAAGTTATAAAAGTCTCTTGTTATATGGAATGGATTTTGCTTATCGAAGATACCGGCAATCTTATCACAAAAAAATGTAAACTCATCATTGCTGGTCTGCGATACTCAGACGAGTAGAATTTTTAAATCTTAAATACGAGTAAAGTTTAATTTTAATTTTCGCGCATTGTATTACAGATATTCAATAAATTAACATTTCAGTAAATCTGTTACCGTATGACAGAGTTTCAAGATGCATTTAAAATTTGCGTACTATGTATATATTTTACATTGTTATCGAGATACCCTAACACCAGTATATTTTATCACTCTTTTTCACTGAAGTTTAGCCGCATATTTAAAACTTCTTTCAGCTTCAGATTTTATTACTACATAGTTTCGACGTTGGAAAGCACCAATTATATTTTCAAAAATTTCATTATTACTCTGTTGAAAAAATCAACTTTATTTTAATTGTGTTTTCCGAGTTTAAGACCAAACTAAAGCAAATAGCAGCTTCATCTTCTTATAATATACGGATTTGAAATATATGTGTAAAAAATATTTTTGTGCAAATCTAAATGTAGTCTCTTCTAAGATTCTTTATTCTATAATGATAATAGAAACGGCTTTATACAACATAAGGCTGTTTTGGAGTAATCGGTAGTACATGTGCAGGGTCGTAGCAGTGTTATGGTCAATTCATAGCAGTGTTATGGTCTATGATGTTCCAAAATTAATTATTATCTTAATTTAGAATTGCAGAAACTGTTTAAATACAAAATGATGTATGTTTAAAATTTGTAATTAGTTTTTATTTGATCCTTACAGGAACACACTATTGTAAAATTTATATAACCTTCACTATATCTCATCATAAACTATACATATTACGAAAAAAATAGTACAGTTAAAATAATTTAATAAAATTTAATAAAATCGTTTGCTGAAATGGAACCAATGGTAACTGAATAAATTATAACTCAAAATTTGATTTATTTTACGATTTATATTATTTCAAAATTCTACATATGTGTACACGTTTCCAAAATAACTTCTTATTCATTAAAATGCTAAAATATTTACTAAAGAACTTGAAACTTCGAAAGTGAGCAATTCGTGATGCATATGACTATAGCAATATATGTATGACAGAAAATTATGCCGCATACAGCATGGAATGAGCGTTTGAAATCAAAAATCTCGAAGCCACGAGGTCTATAAATTTAAAACTTTTCGATTGACTCGTGACCAAACAAGTATCACGTTTTTTACTGTAAAATAGCCACTTATATAAATTTTAAGCTGCAGTCTTTTAAATGCTTTTTTCTGACTTTGGGAATTATTACACGTTTGTTCCCATTAGTCTTTGAAATCCCAAAACATGCGTAATACGAAATACATACAGTGAGGCATTACTGTTGCCAAACTAGACATTTTTATGTGTAATACGCTTATATTATTAAACTGAATTATCAATTTTCACCTATTAAAAATTCTAAAACTCCAACTTCAAAAGTACCTTTTCATGTGAATAAAGATTTTTATTCGCTAAAACATGGCACTGTGTACAGTAATTCAGTTTGAGATAAGAATATTACGTAGGATTTATATCCAAACTTTATTTCTGAACATATTTCAGAGTTTTTAATATTTTTTTCTTTTCTTGAATCATTTAGATCCTAGTGCCTAGGTATTTTTCTACAAAAATTCACTCTCTTAGCAACGGACATAGAATTAGTCATACAATATAATTCTGTCTTTAAGCTAGTCATTCTTTAAAAACAGTCAGTAGTACACAGAAAACTGTCTGAATAATATCGTTGATACATAATAAATATCGTGTTTTACTCTAAAGCACAAGGGCAGAAAAGTCAAGGACTAATTTGCATCGCTAGCTGATTACACCTCAAAAGAACTTAGCAATGTGCACATATTCGACTGAAATGCATATCAGTATAATGCACTTTGTGTATGTCATACATCAGCGTGATTTTAGCTGAGCAAGAACATTGCTTGTGTTGCATTTAGAATAATACAAATTTAAACTGTTATTTATACGTTTTAAAGTTTTCAGAATTTAGAGTCTCTTCAGACTGACTGTAGTATGTAAATGCGCATTGCAGGTATCTGCGATTTCAATCAAAGGTTTTTCAAATATCTGTGTAAAAATATTAATTTTGTGAGCGCAAAATTTTACACAATGTATTTACTTTTTTATGTACTATACTGTATTGCTGCTTAGGTTTTCTTGATGTTATGTCCTGTTCTTATTGAAGCAGTTGTGTGCCTTATTTATGATTTGAATCAGTTCGCACTTACATTAATTGTATTGTAACTTTGTTATTTCATATTATAAAGTTGTAAAATGTCTCTATGTCTCTTTTTTATATTCATCCATTCATGTCCTTTATTGTAAAAATCGAAACAATCATTGCTCACAATTAGCCGAGTAGTTAAAGGTCGAAGCAGATTTTTAATAAACGATACGTCAGGCTTATTTCTTCGGTCGCTTTACTGCAGTACTTTCTCATGTTCTGAAGCTACGATAACTTATTTCTGGATGTTATACGTGTTAGCTGCATGAGCATTTTCGGAGTTTTCCTTACAGACAACGGAAATACGTTCCAGTTTCCCTTTTCACTAACTCATTTTTCTTAGTAACTTTCTTGCACTTTGTAACTACTAAAATACGTAAAGGGAAAGCAATGAGAATGCTATATTGAATATCAGCCATGAGTTGTGAGTCAAATGTGATTTTACATATTCATATTAATTGAAAATCATTCAACATAATCTTTCATTTCTCATGCAGAATACAAGCGCAGTGTTAGATCACGGCACCAAAAATTGTTAGATCTAACGGGTCACAATACCAAAATTGTTAAATAACTGTAATCCTAGAGGTACCATTGAAATGTGAGGGTACCTGAAATCCGTTGTACTTAAGATAAGTACTATTATAAATATTTCAAAATACAATAATGAATTCAGCATATAACTCTAATTAAACCGAGTATGTGAAGACATTGCATCGTGTTTTAAGGTTTTCCGGGTTCCTGCCACTTGAATGGCCATACACTCAATTATGGAAAAATTCTTAAACATTAAGGTAAAAACATACTGAGGCTAAGATCTAAACCATTAAGAGTCATGAGGATAAATAATAAGAAAAGAACAATTGACAGACTCAGCCCTACTATTACTATTCTGATTTATTTCCTAAAGTTAAATCTTGATTAACAATTTAGTTTTGCATGAGAAGCATAACATTAAGAAATCTTATTGATATAAGGGTATAATTAATTCCATTTTAACATAACAGAAAATAATTAATATCCAAAACACTAATTCTCCCTGGAGAAAAAAAATCCCCTTCGAAACAAGATTTTTTTAGATCCTCAGCCATACCAGCGAAAGAGGCATTATCATCTGGTGTCTTATTAAACATTAATTCATATTTGTCCATATGAAATAATTTAGGATGTTGCATTTAATATCAAGAGAGCTTTTCGAATTTCTATCTTTTCAACAAAAATTAATCCGTTAGGCGGACTCATCAAGGCAAAGAAAAACAAGACAAGAAAAATATCAATACGGGTTACATTTATCTGGGGGGGATCTCCTCCAAATGATGCACTTGAAGCCATGGTAAAGAGGAGAGTGAATGCCTCCTCTTCGACGAGGCTATAAAGGAAACCGAAGGCACAAAATTCATTCCACATATATCAGATCTCAAGTTCAGGCGTTGAAGGAGAAACACGCGAGTCTGATGGAACCCCCTTTGTAGACGCTGGCTCACAGGCCCACCACTGGAATTCTCAAAAGAACGAAGCTGATTTTCGGTAAAGACACGGCATTTCATTGGGCTGCAGGGCGACACTTAATGCATTAACAGTAACACGACTGTACATCAGGACCTCTCGAAAAACAAAACCAGGAGCAGAGTAGTTCTGCAACTAGATGAATAAACTTATTCGACACATCCAGCATACAACGCCGTACTCAAACTCCATATCTACCTCTGGAAGATCCGGGCAAAGTCTTAGTTCCGCGATATCAACAAAAGAAGTTCATCCGGCTACATTGGAAGGAACTAGCAAGACACAGTAGTGAAAACATACTGCACATTTTTAAGCTTATTCGCACAGCGTCCTTAGCTATGTGTTCGACGTTTCTCTATATCCTTCCAAACACGGACGAACTGTTACTCTTTTTCCATCCTTCATCAAGACGCAGCAAAAGTGATAACGTTCTAAGTTCAGGAGCTTTCAAACAAAATCTACGGTCTCTAGGCATATTTAGTTTTACAGCACAAGAGTCTCGACCAGAATTCCCAGTGGAAATTCTGATCAGGAAGCATTTTTAGGTCATCAACTCATTGGAAAAAAGCACAAAGTGTCGACTTCACACAAAACGTTTTCGGAACCACAAAAACAACCAGGATACCAAAATTCCCAAATTTTGCACACTTTAAACACAACTATTACCCTTTCAGCCAAACCAGTCAAAAACAACCCTTGAGCAGGCGTGTACAACAACTCAGAAAGCCAAAACTGGACTGAGCCAACGCAAACACCCGTTGACCTTCCCCCGTAACCAAACAGTAATCATCTCCTTAAGTCAAAGGGAGCACGTACGCAGTCCCCCAAAGCAAGATAAGACAATAAAAAGTGTTCTCGAACATTCTAAGACCCCTAGAAAAGAAATGGCACATTGAAATTGCAGGGCTCTCCCGATTACTTTTGCATACAAAAATATTTTCCCTTTGTCGCTATTTTACGAGTAGAAATTAACAAAAAAATATAACATTGAAGCATGGTTCTCAAATAAGAATTTATCGAAATAAAAATCCCTGTTAAATTCAAATAATAAAGAAATACAATTACACTATAATAATTCTAGTTTCCGAATTAATTACGAATAAGATATTTAATTCCTTAGTCAGTAACTTCTCGAATTTCACTACATAACAGCAGAATCTTGAACTCAGTAACAAACATAAAATGATTGAAAATTCCAAACGGCTCTCAGCGCACTGGCCTAAGAGAGAAGCTTAACTCAGTACGAGCAAATTATTACCTTCAAATAAATTATTTTCAAATAGCTATCTTAAAATTATTACTTCAAATAAATAAGCACTAAAGAACCAGTACATAAGCACTTCATGCGTCTAAGCAAGAGCTTAAATATAAAGCTGAGATTTAAACTTTCTGTAAACATTATATACTACTGCAATTCTTCGATTTAATTTGCTGGTATCCTCTTAAAAGTGTTAATCTGCTGAAAAACGACTCCAACAAGTGAAGACAGATAAAAGTTTTCATGCGAAAAATCATACGATCGTACGTGATAATTTATATGTTATCAGATCTGCATACTTGCAGATCTGATACTGCATGTTCTTACCTGTAAAAAAGAGTGAATCAGAGCTATTCCTCAGCTCATGTATGAATAAATGCAGTTAGTAATAGTAACAATTAAATATATATTGATCATTTTCTGATGTACCTTAAAATAATTAAAGGATAGCTTGCTACCAGATTGCTTTCTTCGATTAACCACTCACTCTCAACTTTTGCTGTGTATGCAAGTTAGCGCCTTTTGCTTAACTGACTGCGTGAAAAAGAGATAACATTAGAATGTAAACTATTTACTTAACTTTATATTCTCACCGATGGTGAGTTAACTTGAAATAATAAAAAGCAAAATTTAAGTCAATCCTTGACTTACAACTACAGGCTGGAATGTATAACAGATGAACTAAATACAAGTGACCCTGCTCGAAATTACAATAAAAACCGGATACTACAATCCAACCGTTACTAAATTTCACTCTTACGAAAACCTTGCCAAATGTTAGGCGTTTAATTTAATCTTCAATCAAATCTTTTCTCTCTAACAGACAAGCAGATGTCGACATCAACAGCCAATTTTTTACTACATGTTATGCCAGTTACTTTTAACTCGAAACTTCTTCTGGCCTATTACCGCCTATGTCTCTAGAGGTATTCCCTGAGAAAAATGTGAAATAATGCTCAAGCTCCCCGTTACATTAGTGGGAAGCTATACTATCTAGCTAGTGACAAGGTGGGAGATGGGGGGGAATCAAATTTCTCTGGAACTATACACAGTCAGTACCCAACTAATAGTCATTGGTAGAAGCACACATAAATATTAAATATATGAAGTATATAACATTGATTAAAAAGAACCAGTCCAACTCTTTGGAAATGTACAAATATACAGCAAAAAATGATAAAACTACGAAACACTTTAATAGTCATAAAACAAATTATCACATGAATTACTGATGTTCAGCTTTCACCACTTAGGATCCTGATGTACCGTTCTTAATTTTTCAAAATTATTTAATATCGTAGGATCACATTCCGTGAGTGCAGTAATTGCAGGGAATTTTGAGGTTGAAGTCTTACTAAAGAACCTATGCAGGTCGTTAAAATATATCATACAAATGAACTATATTTAGCTCATTTAAGATAATGCTATGACGCTCAAACCACAGCAAACGTCAGTAAATATATCCAATTCTTTTACTCAGACGTTTGGTCTCTGATATTTCACTGCTTTTCTTAATTCATTTCTTAATTTTCTTAATTCTGTTAATATTAAAAACAGAAAAACATGTGTTATATGCAGTAAGACCTTCGTAAGTAACAAAATCATCAATTTGTGAAAGTAATTAAAATTTATCATAATAAAAAGAATAAAATTTCGAAAGGAGCGGCATACCGGCCGATATGCAAATGTCTTCCGTCGAAATTGTTTTAAAGCAGTCAGAAGCAGCAGCCAGGGTCGTTGTATTGAATGTAATTTATTTCTGATTCGCTGTAGGTGTTCAGCCCTGGAACCCCAAGCGCCAACATTATATAATCTAATAGGAGTTATAATGTTTTTTAAAAATTAAGCTAATAATGTTACTTTTCAGTGCTAAAGACTCAGCTGAAAAGAAAAATTTCTTTTATAATCATTTGGAATAGAGTTAGTTCTTTTATAAATATTATTAAATGTTCTTCAAAATGCAGCTTAACAAGTTTTTGAGAATCACATATAAAATGTCATCAGCATAACATAGCATTCTTACATCATTTGGGGACTCTTTCTTTAACAATCCATACATTACGGTGTTCCAGAGCAGCGGAGCACTGTAGAAACCCTGTAAGCATCCTTTGTAAACCATTCTTTCAATACAAATATTTTTATTAAATATGTAAATAAGTTTCCTTTCGTTAACATGACTAAGAAAGATTCTATAAATATTTTTAAGTATCGCCAAATCTACGGGTGGGAGCAAAGAAATCAATCTAATGCAGTCAAAGGCTTCCAAGAAAGACATCGAAGAAGACCACAGCCACATGGAATTCAGATTCTTGTGAACAAACAATATTGACAAGATCATAAAGAGCCTTTTCCGTGGAGTGGCTTGGTGTAAATCTGTATTGTTTTGTAGATACAAAATCATTCTTTAATAGAACGTAGTACAGTCTATTTGTAAGTTACTTATCCAAAACGTTTGCTCAAAATTTTAATAAACACATACGTCTATTCGTCCCACTAAACTCTGGAGTAAACAAAACTCTAGAAACTTTTAGAACTTTTGAACACTTTTAGGAAAATAGCATAAATTGAGGCATTTATTATATAATAACACAAAGAAATCAGAATATTTCCAAAATAAAAATTTTACCATACTGTCCGTGATCCCATCCGGTCCCGGGCCTACGATTACTCAGTTTCTTAACCACGTTGCTAACTTTAGCCAAAATAAATGGCAGATCATCTGAAGCGCATCCATCATCCGGCAACCAATCCACACGCAAAAAACAATCTT
Organism: Stegodyphus mimosarum; assembly: GCA_000611955.2. Lineage (NCBI taxonomy): Eukaryota > Metazoa > Arthropoda > Arachnida > Araneae > Eresidae > Stegodyphus > Stegodyphus mimosarum. The sequence continues at coordinate 30,460 of KK116043.1, forward strand.
CAACAGAGCCAAATTTTCCCTACGTTTCCAAAGTTACCTTTGCCTTTCTTCCTAGCCACAGTTCCACAGAAATTCCTATCAGAATAACCCTTTATAACCTCAGAATTATTCACATCAGTATTACCTTTTTCTCTCATAATCAATTCCGAGACACATGTCTTACCACTAGCTGCACGAAGAAATCCTTCATAATATTTTGCACTCTTAACAAAGAATCCTATTCTACTTTGACGTTTTACTATCCATATCATCTTCTTATATTCAGCTAGTTCTTTTTTATGTAGGATATTTCTTTCTATACAAATATTTTCATCAATATTTTTAATCTTACTGTTTTATAAATACGCGAATCAGTCGTTTTAATCTCTGCATTTTCGGTGTTCAACACAGAATAACATTTTTATCTCTTAAGACTCAGGGCCTTATTGGTTCCATCAACTAATATATTTTCCATTTTAACAACAAAGTCATCAAACTCATCTTTCTCTGCAATATTTGTCAGTTCCAGCCTTAAATTCTTCATTTTACTCATTAAACCTTTAGCATATCTTTCGACGCTTAGTATATCACGCGAAAATCTGATTTCTTCATCATATTCCAAACAAATTTCCTTCAAATTAAAAGGAATGTATTTATAATCGCTCAATGATTCCTCTTGCTCAATAAGTAATTCCACAGACATTGATTACATCCCAGAGGAACCTAAAATTAAATCCATCTAACCCTTCCCAGTTGGAGATACAGAATTAGACAATGAATTGGCGTTATTATAGAGAATCAAATTATTCTGTAAAATGAAATCAAAAGTTAAACTTCCCCTATTATCCTGGCACCCCAGTTAAAATGCTTAAAGTTAAAATTTCCCAATACGAGAAAATTATTATAACATTTAATGACATCTTCCAATTTAATTAAATTTTCATTCAAATCCTCACGTGGAGAGAAATATACAGAAATAATTCCCATAAATTAGTTCTCACCGGAAACAAAAACTGCAACAATTGTATCTGAAATCAAATCTGCCTTAAATCTAATATTTTCATTAGCAGACACAACAGCACATATACCACCATTCATCATTACCGTTCTCCAACCCTTTTTCAAATAGGCAAATTTGTTTTCAATACGATATGGTTCCTGCGCAGTTATCACATCATAAGGCTTGCCCAACAATTTCTGTATACTTGACAGCTGGCATGCCGCAATGAACGGTGATTAAAATTAATATTTAATAACTTCATGGGAATAAAACAGAAATTAAAATAATACAATAAAGATATTTACAAAATTTAAAATCCGAAATATGAAATACAATAAAAATTATAAAAAAAAGCCAAGCCGCAGTGATAAAACTAAATTTTATAAATTATCTACATAAGATTAGTTACATATCCACATTCAAGTGTTCTACAATGTATTTAACTCTTTTTTCATAGAGTGGACATCCATTGAATAACGTATCATGATTAGTATCATAATCTGTATGAAATGTTTCAGTTGAAACTCGGCAACCAATATAACATAGTTTTTTCTTCCGTACAGTTTCGTGTTCTCCAGAGCATCTTATGCAGCTAACTCTATTTCTACATCTGACATTTTGCATTAATGTCAAAAACTCTGTGACTAGTACAATTTTCTCTATCTTTATTCATATAAAATAGAAAGAAGATTTTAAACTTCTCCAAAATTTCTTTATTTTTCATAAAATCATGAATATTATACGTAATAACCCTAAGCGTGGTAAATTTCCTGCTCTTAACATGTACCGTATTCCTCAAATTTTGCTTTTCTTCAATCGCCTTACGAAGTTTTTTCGTGTCATTCTTATCCTTAGCCCTTATAACAAAATCTGCATTTTTCTTACAATAAGAGTTCAAAACTTCGATATTCACATCCCCTGTTGTAAACAAGAAGATTCACATCAAAAACAAAGCATCAATATCAGTAGCAGTAAGTTTCAAGATCACTTCATTTCCTCTATTTTCTATTTTTTTTCTTTTCAACATTCTTTTCCAATTTAACATTACCTCGGGCACGATCAGCAGGGAGCGATCGTTATCATTATCCCTTTATTTTTAAGTAGGTCTTTAATTTCGCCCATATCTTTCCTAATATTCTTCAGTTCATCATAGCTTTTTTTAATAAAATCAGCTTCAATCATTATTTGCATTATCATTGCAATATCAAAAGGATGCAGGCCTGCAAGAAAAAACTGCCGGTCGTACCTTGAGCCCATATTCACCGTAAAGTAGAACCATCTGGCAATTACAATTTTTTGAAAATCATTCGGTGATCATGAGCTTCAACACACAACCCGAGGAGATATCTCTTTTATAGCTGTCTCAGGTGAACAAGTGTGACGTTTCATGCACCTTTTGCATCATAATGCACACATTTCGCACACCAAGCTCAAGTTGCGCTGAGTTGATGCGTTTTGCGACAAGATTGTGCAGATCAGCATATTGTCTACTGTGTTTGTAAAGACAATGATTAAAAGGCTACACCACGCGGGACCTGAACCACAGTCCTCTTGATTGTGAATTACAAGCGATACCATTATGCCGCGATGAGGGCTCGATTTTCGTCTGAGAGAAAACCTTTTCTTCAAGTTTGTGAAGTCACAGTTCCAGAAATCGCGAAGAATCAAGTGTGCATTTTCAGGATTCTGTTTGTATCATTCATGTTCACTAGGCACTTTTTCTTTCTAAATCGGCAATTACTCTATAGCTTTATAATTCCCTTTTTTCTCCTAGCTCGTGTCGTTTTCGAGATAGGAACGCTAACTCCGCCGCTTTCTACCAGGTGGCGCTGTAAGCGGTTTCGTCTAATAGCGGATAGCCACTTTACTTATACCGAGAAACCATTTTATGATTATAGCTGCAGCCGTTCAGCAGTTAAATCGGAGATACCGTACTTCACTGACCACACTATATATATGCATATACAATTTTTATTTTATTTTATTTTATTAAAAGAGTTATCGTCATTTAAGTATGAAGCCAAGAGAAAATTATACTAGGATTTCATACCTTTGGCTACAGACTGATTGTTAGAAAATACAATCATCTCTTCTTAAAAGTACATCTTTCCTTAAACAAAAGGACGACATAGTCTCTTTTTTATAGAAATGAACTGCAAAATTATAAAGCTACTAGAGCTATTAGCTTTGGAAAGCCAACAAATAATTTCTCATAATAATTAACAAGCAAGCGATTAATACTCATAATAAGATAAAATTAGAGGTCGAATGGGAATTCTCAAACACAAAGAGAACTGCTCAAAAAATTGCGGAAGAGCAGACACGCAGAGAAATACAAATCTCACAATATGCTATTTAATTAGTTCAGAAAATGTTATCGAGTAAATGCATAAAACGTGAGCTCTTTTGGCAATTAAACCAACGTAAGGTCTTTAACAGCAAACATTGACAATAGTTAAATAAGCTAATTATTAGCTTTTGACATATCGTGTTTTTACGGCCTGTAACAACATCTTTTACTTACTTCTTAAATTTTAGTTTCAAATGGATCAATTAAAGTTTGTAACGCAGGCATTGTTTGACCTATTTAAAATTTAGATTGAGATGTAATCTTATCTATGTAAATATACGAACTGATGCTTTCAGGATAAATCAGCAATTAATTCGTTTTTGCTTGATTTGATTATCGCAAAGCACACGAGGGCTATTAGCCTGAGGAGAGGTTTGCTTTCGAGGAGGACTTACTTCATGAAACTAGCTCATGTTCATGTTACACATTGGGAAAACTACCAAAATGTCTAAGCAGCCAGCCCGTTCACCTAAAATCGAACCCAGGTCTAACAACCAACGTCCAAAAACTTTACCGTTTGACCCCTGACCGGCGAATCAGCAAATGAAATCATTTTTTTCTTTTCACTTTCAATTGTTATGATAGTTACTAGTATTATTATCGCTGAAGTGCCTAACTATCAAAAGAAGGAGGAAAATTAATGAATGTCAATAAGTTGCTGAAAGGATATTGGGATGGGAGTGTTTTCTAAAATGCAATATATTAAAGAATTACTGACTGTATTCTAGTGATTTATACTCGCCCTAAGCATTCTGAACATAAACTGCTTAGTGATGAAATCTGAGCTCAACAGGAGAGAGTATGCGCGGATAGAATTACTGAATGATAAGTTTAATCTAAAATATTATAATTACTGCTGTTATCTGAAAATCGATTATACTTAATGTTTACAAAATTTCACTGTATTCATTTTAAGGTCCATGTGAAGATTAAACAAATATTTATTTGAAACCTTGATTTATTAAGAACTAAGAATAAAGTGTGACTTTTCCGGCACAGTTTTCAAACTATGGTAAAGTATTCAGAAATGCATTTAAAATACAATTTAAAAAAAAATCAGAGCTACGAGCTTCGTAAAATTTAACTCTTTCGATGTAATACGTTATCTGTTTTCGCCCAATTACTAAAATTATTTTTAATCGTTCATATTTATATAGCTTTAGTGAGTACCTGCATCTTCCTCTTTTTCTTCCTTGGGTGTCAAAATAAGAATACTTGTTATAATTATATCACGTTTTTAAATTTGAACAAAAAAATAGAGTTGGTTTGGCTTAAATTTTCAATAAAACTCTTTCGAATTCGAGGGCGATCAGACACAAGTTCCTCCTTTTCATGAGTAGTTTCTTTGAAGAAGGAAATAGAAGAAGAGAACTAAAATAAACTAAACACTCTAAACATATCTGCTACAGACAGGGATAACTTTCAAGAAAGAACAAAATCAAAGATTGTCTGTCCTATTACAATAAAAATGTTGTTGTTGTTAATGAACAAGATAGGATAAAAAACAATAATAATAAACCTTCATTGTTATAGCGAATATCGAACAAAATGTGAACTTGGGTGACTGGATCAGACTTACGAATATTTCGACTTTAGGAAGAAAACTTTGGGAGGTTCTGTCGTGTGTGACAAGGAAATGGTGGTAAAATCTTTGAAGATGCTGTGACCAAGGCAACAGAATTCGAACCAAGAACAATTCGCAGAACGTCGCTCATACGCATTGTGCTACTGTGGCTGTGACGTTAAGGGCCATTTACACTAAGGTTTATCTGAGCTAACGGTAACATTTGGTACAGATGACGCTGTTTTCCACAGTATAAAAAAATCATTTTTCTTATGTTGAAAAATCTAACTTCGCGTATAGGAGAGCTAGAGTTAGTCGACACACGGAATCAACTCCGCTAGGTCGCATAAACCCCACTGCGAACAGCCCTTAAGTAATAATAATAAGTCTTATAAGTCTAGCAAGTAGTAAGCTTGTAGTCTTAGTAAGTCTAGCAAGGGTGCAAGTCTTTTGTGTTGTTTACACAAGCGCTTTGTATGCGCATTCATTCATTCTCCTACTATCCAATAAGCTCCCGTCACTGGATTGTGCCATCTAATGGAGTCCAATGCAATGGGCTATAGCTTCGCTGGTCTGCCAGGTTTAATATATTGAGATCAGTTCGGTTAATTGATTAGGGCACAGCAACTCAATAGCTATCTGCTCACGGGAAGAGATGCCTTTGTGGAGGAGCTTTTAAGGGAAACTGTCTCATATCCACACTGCAAGTCGGAGAAAACACGAAAAACAAACATGCAGCCATTTAGTTCCCCAAAATCGATTCCTAGTCGAACTCATAGGGTCCAGTAACTTTACCGTTCAGCCGTTGGTGGGCTCAATAGTTTTAGAAATGAGTGATTATCTTCAGGGCTCACAGGATCAGCCATAATTATATTATTTATAGAAGGTTTATATTAGTAAATTTTCAAATTAAATCTGCGCTCAGTAATCCATGGCATAATTATTAGGAAGTGATATGCTACATATTTCGTAGACATTTCTTTCTAAACTACTTACTGCATAACAATATTTTTTATGCTAGACCTGGGAAGTTAAATTTATAATCTGATTACATAAATGACAACAAAATTTTCTGTGAAGGTGAGAAAACACGCAGTACCTAACACGGGATACAATACAAAATAGATTTCTTTACCACAGATTATAATCCTGTAATTTTTGGTTAGCGTAATTAAAATAAATACATTGTAAAGTATATAATACAGAAAAACACTCCCCCAAGGAAAAAAAAAGAAAAAAAAGTAAAGAAAAGAAAAGAAAACGTAGTTTAGAAAAACTGAACTGTATATGGTAAATTAATTTTTATCTCTATCCATGTTTTAAAATCACGTCAACTACTTGACAGCCAATGAAAATGGATCCTATTGGTGCATCTTTATGTAATAATACTACTCCATTCCTTTTGTTACTGGGAAAGGCAGCATTCAAGAAGAGTGCGAAGAGTATAAATAACTTGTTACAAATTCTTCTTCAGCTCCCGTGTTTAATGAGTTAGAAATGCATGTCAGTGACTATATTGGTAAGCTCTGTTTGATGTCATTCAGATAGTGACAAACAATACACTTCGAGAAACAAACACCACAGTTCCTCTTCTTCAAGAGTAAATTATTAGGCGAAAGTAATTTGGTTCAGTGGTACGAAATAAAATTTAATGAAAATTTTAAAAATAACGCTTAACAGCTTAATATTCCCAGAAAATGTGCAAAATTTTTTAAAGAAAATCAGAAATCAAAAAAGTAGGGGGTTCGCGTGCTATTTAGCACACCAATTTCCCAAGAAAAACGCTTTTCTCGTCATTCAAAAATTTAAACAGAACATCGAATGAAATATAGTAAAAATTTTCGTTGTCTTGTAACTTAAGCATTTGCTTCTCAGATTAAAAATTATGCTTTTGGCTTCTATTACAGCAATGGTGGCTAAACTTCACGACACTAGAAAGAAGTAAGTTAGAATTCCAGGATATCTGAGAACCATAACTAAATTTTTCGAAAGCCGCATATTCATATTTACATCGGTTTGAAAATAATTAAACAGATTTGGAATGAAAAAAAATTAATTAAAACGAATTTCACACATTTTATGTAATTAATATGGTTCCGTGTTCGTATTTCATTAGCTCCGAATTTAAATATGCTCCTATGATACAACAATAGATAATTTTTCTTCTTTGAAAGTAGCAGATATATTTTCATTTTGCTAAGGCATTGATTTAATAAGGTATCACGAACTAAATTAACTAAAAATTAAGCCTTATGCCAGATTCCTTGTCGCTTTTGTAGTAGATAAAACGCGTAGTTCTCCATGCCAATAAATACACCAATAAAACCTTACTGGAACTTAGACGAGCGCGTATTTCTCCACCTAATGTAGTAAAAAACGTTTAATTCGTGTTATTATTATTATCATTATTTGTGAATTTTGTTTAAGCTCGAAGAACTTAAGCAAAAAAGCAAGTTTTAATGCATTATTGAAACATAGATAAGAAGTTTAGATTTAGCATCTTCAAAGATGGGAAATGTAATCAACATTAATCATACAGCAGAATGGTAAATGCAAATGCTCAGAAAAGTAACTGCGCACTTAACCCAATAGTAAGTTCCCAAATCTTTACTCCGCCTTTAATCTTATAATAAACACGAAAGCATGTTGGTAAAAAGTGTTACAAAATAAATAAAAAGTACCTGCCTCGTTGAGCACAAAGCCGCTTTTGATTTCCAAGATAGCTACGCTCTTTAATTTCACAGCTACAAAACATGGAGGTCACACATGTCCCAATCACGTGGTATAGCTATAGTGGGTGTCTTGATCCACGTCCTGTCTCGGAAGTGTTGCTGAAGCGAGTATTTCTTATTCAGTTTTTGCTGCGTTTAATTAAATTAAGATCCCAGGTGTGATTAAGCAGAAGAATGAATACTGCGTTTAATTGGACGGGGTTATAGGTACATATCGTGCATTCATCCCCTTTCATAACCCTCCCACTCCAGGCGGAATCACGCCGTTACGCTCTCTGAGCAAACAAAGAGAAATTCTTCCCTTGACTCCGAGGTGCAGAGCTGTTTATTCAGAGTATTTTCGAAAAGACGGGATCCGTTTTGAATTAATCGTTTATAGGTTAAGATTTCCGACTAGCATAAGCTCCATCCTTAATTAGGAAGTTTTATTTTTCTTATGTCTCCCATAAATAATTGATGATTTCCTTGTTCTAAAAGCTCGTGATTGAAGATCCTTATTTAGGTTTCTTGCACTTTTATTATAACTAGTAGTACTGCGTTGTAAGGATGTGATGTTCGATATTTAGGATGTTCATAGAAATTAAAAAGAAGCAAATGCTGTGGAGAAGTGTAATGGAAAGCTACAGTTCACAGATAAATTTCTACTTTCATGTAATAAATATAAACACAGAAATACTTCTGTTTTACCATCGTGTTTTCAGTTAAATTTGAAATAAGACTAATTTCGTGTGGGATTTATCATTCTATGAGAAAGCTAACAGACCAGAACAGGTTGTTTAATAGATTACGAATCACAATAGTAATTAACTTGTAGAGTCATTAGGTATTTTTGAAGCAAGCATATTGAAAAATGAGCAACGCCTTCGCCGCGAATCGAACCACGGACCTCTCAGTTACGCGTAGAGCGTGCTGACCACTACACCACGAAGGCACGCGAAGAAAGCGGGAGAAATGCTGTATATACCCCCCCCCTTTAAAGGGCGACTGGGGATCAGAGGCCCCAATTGCCAAATCCTGGCGGTGGAGAATCATCATCCACCACCTTTTTAGTTCGGGCGCCAGTTGTAGAGTCATTAGGGTTTTAGAAGCAGGACAGATGAAAAAGGAACAACGCCTTCGCCGGGAATCGAACCACAGACCTCTCGGTTACGCATCGAGTGTACTGACCACTACACCAGGAAGGCATGCGAAGAAGGCGGGAGAAATACCTTATAAACTGTTGAAAGGATTCAGTGTCACGAAAATTTTGAATGAGAAGCAGAGTTCTATCCATTTCATTGCAGACTGAATAGGACAAGTGTGAATAATAGAAATTAAAGCTGAACAATATCTGAAGTTATAATAGCCTTATGAAACATGAGTAAATTCACTTTTTTGTTTAGTATCTTTCCTTTATAAAAAATTTAAGTAATCTTGTTGATTAAGGTGCGTTTCATCAAACAAGTTTTTCCAAAGTCATAAAACGTAACGCGCAGAAATATGTTACTCAGCTATTATCTGCACTCTCATATATCAATGAACTATCTGCTTTGTCTATAGATTTGGAACCAGATACATTTATTTTATATTAAAAGCATGTGCATCTGTTCGCATATCTATAATATTCATGGAAGTTTCAAAAAACGCTCTGGATTCAGAGCACCCAGTGCTTTAAATTACACGTTAAGTTCTATTTCATAAAAGCTAATTTTTTAGTGTTTAATAAAATGCATGAAGGCCACAAAGGAACTTTAACATACCTCTAAACTTATGATGCGTCTTAATTTTCGTTACTTTTTGTCTACAGTGAGAAATTAAGTACAGCATATTTTAGCTACGATATAAGGTATTTCTCCCGCCTTCTCAGCACGCCTTCGTGGTGTAATGGTCAGCAAACTCGGCGCGTATTCAGGAGGTCGGAGGTTCGAGTCCCGCCAAAGGCACTTCTCATTTTTTATTTACTCCTGCTTCCAAAAAAATCCGAATGACTCTACAGTGGCGCCCGGTCTAAAAAAAGGTGTTTGGATGATGATTCTCCAGCACCACTATTCGTCGGTTGGGTTTCCTAATCCCCAGTTGCCAATTAAAAGGGGGGGTGTATTAGGTGTATTTCTTTCGCTTGCTAGCAGGATTTCGTGGTGTAATCGCCAGCACAATCGGCGCGTATTCGAGAGGTTCGAGATTCGAGTCCTGGCTAGGGCATTGCTCATTTTTCATGTCTCCTGCTTAAAATAAGCGAATGTCTCTACAACGAATATATAACTTAAGCAAAACACTATAAGTTAGTCATTTCCTTGCTGTTCATATGATGTTAATGTATTAATCCTCATGGTTTTTGTGTTCATTACACTCAGTGTTTCTGCAAGAAACATAATTATAAGATTTTATACAAAAGGGAAGAATAACATCCATATTTCTAACATTTCATGGTTTCCGCAATTATTTTCCTGATTAACGTGAAACATCCGTTAAGGAGATATTTTTAATTACCCTAATATATTCTTGTGAACATTTGGAAGTTATCTAAAAAATGCGCATTTGCTGCCATCTTCCTGAAGTAACTTTTTATATGAGATCAAATAAACTCTGCCTGTCTGTTCCTTACGGCAATTATTATCAACTCATGAAATTCAGTACACGCATACTGGCCTTCGATTTCATAGAGATAAGGAATATGTTTGACATTTTAATAAAACCTTTCAAAAAATCTTTCCCTGCTTAGAAACAGGATTTTGATAACATCTCACTTTCTTTGCTTCGGAGGCATAGTTGTAGATGAGATTCTCCTCGTATGTAAGGGAGGGATTTCATTTTCTTAAATACCGCATTCCCCTCTAACGTTACAACTTCTACTGACATTGTTTGGTGTACACATTTTGCGCTCAGGAGAAGGAAACGTGTCAGACTTTGTATATTTAAATCTTGCGTGGTTTTACAGTGCTATAAAAAGTCAATTTGGCTTTGCTTCTTAGCAGTCGTAGCGTTCTTTTATTCGCAATTAACAGTAAGTTTGGGCAGCTCAGAAAATGGATAGCAGCGAAAAGAGAATTTCTTTGCTTGGCTTCTCCGGAAATGCATTTTGTAAGCTCCGAAGAACACCATTTAAAGTTTTAGAAATATATATTGTCTTCTCTGAATAAAGAGCGTAATTACTGGACTCTGCAATGCTGTTAACGTTTCAATGCTTACATTAAGATAATTAATGCAGGCGCAACAACTGTATCTGATTTCTGTCGCTACAAGCATTTACTAATTATTTTACGGAGCAGCTCTGTGATATTCAAGAGGTGACAGAGATTATATATCGTCTATAAGCAAATCAAATTATTATATATCATCTGTAGACAAATAAATTTTACAGTTTCTTTACAATGAATGTATAAAACCTGATTTATAGTAAATTCAGTCAGAGCAGTATCATAAACAGCGTAATCTTTAATCTGCATCTTAAAAGATGCTTTATAAACAGATGGATACCGAGCAAAAAAGGAGTATCCAAATTTATTTTTAATACATTTGTAACGTTCTTCCGTCCTTCTGTTGTGTAGAATCTTGAAAAATAGTGATTGCACTGATGAAGGGTTAAAACTGCCCTTTATTAAACTTTTTAACTTATTTATAATGCATCAACTTGAAGCGAACACACTACGCCTCAACTTGGGCGGTAACTGAAACAATAGAATCAAACTTAAAATAAGAGATATTCACAAATAGTAGAATTACCCTACAGGGCTCATATAATCCTGTAGCCTACCGCGTGTATGTTAGTCTAGTGGCAGTGAGATAATAGCGCTTAAGCCACGTCAAAACCAGCAGTAACTGCTAAACAGAAGTTTGCGTATAAGCACGCACGGCAATTTTCCGGACTCTCTCTCTCTCTACTGGAACGTCGATATTTAACTTACTCTTCCACTAGTAGAATTTGCATTTCTTGAGCTCGCTACCAAATTTAAATATTCTGGGACTGACAATTTGGGGAATGAAGGCTTATAGGAAAGTAACTTAAAATTAAAATTAACTGGTTATTTAAAATAAATATAAATCCCTACACATTGAATGACGTTAACACGTCTGAGCACTACTAATCAAGCGAAACTAATAGTAAAAATGTAGTATTATGCTAATAGCTTAAGAGGTAAATTCTCAGTTTTTAATTAGTTACTAATAATAATGGCTAACACTTTCATGTGGTAAAAGAAACTTTGCTATAATATCTCATATATCACTGTTATATACTCAATATATGTGAACCTTATAAGGTATTTCTCCCGCCTTCTTCGCATGCCTTCGTGGTGTAGTGGTCTGCATACTCGACGCGTAACCGAGAGGTCCGTGGTTCGATTCCCGGCGAAGGCTTTGCTCATTTTTCATGACTCCTGCTTCGAAATAACCTAATGTCTCTACACTGGCGCCCGAACTAAAAAGGTGGTGGATGATGATTCTCCACCACCGCGATTTGGCGATTGGGTCCCCAAATCCCCAGTCGCCCTTTAAAAGGGGGAGTATATAAGGTATTTCTCCCGCCTTCTTCGCATGCCTTCGTGGTGTAGTGGTCTGCATACTCGACGCGTAACCAAGACGTCCGTGGTTCGATTCCCGACGAAGGCTTTGCTCATTTTTCATGACTCCTGCTTCGAAATAACCTGATGTCTCTACAACCTTAATGTTTTTTATTGTAATCAATAGGTTCTAGAGACATTACGTATTTTTTTTAATACAGGAGCAATGAAAAATTAGCAATGCCCTCACTGGGACTCAAACCACGGGCCTCTCAAATACGCGTCCAGCCAGCTGACCACTACACCACGAAGGCATGCCAGAAGGCGGGAGATATACCTTATAAGTGGCTTTCAAAATAACTTATCTTTTAAGTCTTTACATAGGCTGTTTAGAAAAGAAACTATTTAAAAAATTTAAGCCAGTACTGCATTATTTAGAAAACAGCTATTTACCATAACAAAACATTACTATTAGCTATTTGAAAATAGTGCACTACCTATTTTCAAGTGAAGGTCTGTTCAGCGCTTAGATATAGCTTTATTCTTAAAAAGTAACGCAATATAATGTATTTTGTAACAAAAATGCAATGCATTTTGGAAATACAAAGCCATTGAGCTTATGTTCAAACAGAAAGCAGTTTCACATTTCGATATTTTGAAACAGTATATAAGTTTTAATATTGAGATATAGGCAATACCAAGAAAGATGTTCGCCTCATAGGTAATAGATCTTGCATTACAAAGAAAACTCAGCCATTCACATCAAATAAAATTCAGTTAGCGAAGTACAGCTGAAGTTCAAATAGCGCAAAGAAAATAATGTTAGCCAGTAAAGTCCGCTTTCCTGGTAAAATTTAAACTTTTTTTATGAATATTCCGTTATCGGGATGATATCTAGCTCATTAAAGAAAGACGTGAGCAAAATATTTCAAACAGAAAGTTAATGTACACTTAGTCGCAGAAAATTTTACAATCGAATAAAAGCTTTGCATGATTTGCCGTATTATTAGGTACCTAGCGCACGTTTTGCGAATAAGAAATAGAGCTTTTAGGAAAAAAAATCCTATCTTTATGCTCAAGAAGAGAGTAACTTAATGCAAAGTTACACAATATTTTGCCTTTATTTTCTATAAGTTAATAAGAATTTTTTTTTCAATTTTCAAGTACTAGGATAATTTAAAATAAAATCTAAAAATTAAAAGAACATAAGAAACCAGCAAAAAAAAAGGAGTTTGTGTACCATATCTTAGGAACAAAATTTATAGAAGTATAACAAGGTACTATCAACTAAAAACGAAATGAATTATAGCAGTTGGTGTATTTGATGTTATTAAAACACTATGTGAAAAAAAAAGAATAATGCAAGAAAACATGAACTTTTCTGTCTTATATATTATGCAGCTCTGTTGCCGTTGTTTCTTATAAGGGCTTTTGAGATTATTTCTTTACACAATAGCTATTTCAAAGGTTTTAAACTTCCTCAACAAATAGTGCACATGATAGCTGCTCATGATATATGCTTCTAGACACACAAATGTTTCCCATCATTCTTCTCTCCTGCTCATAAAAATGTAGCTTATTAATTTACTACCCGTCTGAACATTTCCTTTCATTTTATCGCCAAATGAGTATAAAATGTGCTTCGCTTCTTTTGGAGGACTCTTGGAACTATGTATTGGCTATCAGGTCCTTGTGTTTCCCGGTTGTCATAACTCCCTTAACAATGGGCAGCGCCTGATGGATCTATTCCGTGATTGTTCTACTCACAATATGCGTATGTTTCCTTGCATATTTTCTTTTGAAGATTATAGAGACTAAAGATACGTCATGAAAATTTCTAATTCTGGAATTCCTTCCGCAAGCGTGACTGAAGTAATCCATAATTCGGAAACCGTTCGAGGAACAGAAAACCGAAAAGGGAAGCACTTTGCATAAAAAGTAATAAACTCGAAGAAATTAATTTAAATTCTGCGGGTTATCTGCAAGAAACTTTATTGTTTTTCGAAGATAATTCGGAATTAGTTTTTAGTGAAGATTGGTAGTGTGCAGTACTTCTGGGCGTGTTGAAAAAAATGTGCAAACAATTTGCGTCTGCAGCACAACAGAAGTCAATGAAGACATTGTATAAAGGCATTTTAAAGCATTTAAACGAGTACCATTAGCAGTGATCATTTACATCACATTTCTCTGCAAAAGAAGCTGTTTAGCGTATTTCCTAAACGTGACAAAAGGCAGTATCTTAACTAAAACTGTGCAGAATATTTCATATTCTAGTATGAATTGTATACAGCACAGAACGTCATGCGTGTGGCTTTTCAAGTCTTACGCACTTATTTCACAGCTGTAAGATATCCAGTGTTAATCAAAATCAAAACTTAATCAAATGTTTTTGTCATTTCAGTATAGATAAACACATTGCTTTAGCAGTAAGAGAGCCTCATCCAGTTTTCGATTAAAGCGCAAAGATTTTATTTTTGAAATCTACATTAAAAAAATTAATTTAAGTGTAACATAAAGCACCGTATTATACTATAAAGGGATAGTTTAACAACTGCATTAATAGCTTTGTTAATTTCAGAAATAAATTGACTTTTGAAGAATATACGAGTATTAGCAAACGTTGTATGGTAAGAACAATAGTTTATATAGGAAAACATCGTATAGCTACAGAAATTAAACTATGCTCGTCCTACGAAAATGTAATGTTAACACAATGCATAAAAAGAGTATTTTTTTATTTCAGAGGTTTCATTTTAGATTATATTACGGATAATAATGTTTTTATAACGCTAATGATGTATGCTTCTTCGCCAAGAATTCTAACAAAGAGTCTTAAATTTTCATCCGCTAAGCAATGTATAAGAGTTCTTGTGCACGTTTTTGGAACACTGCCTGTTATAGGCCAGAAAATTTCTTTTTGTGCATACATTTTGATTGATTGTGTGTATTGAAATATTTCTAGTTCTTTCAAATAGTGCATTGGACTTTATGAAAAAAAAAAGAAACGATTTTGCTAAGCTCAACAAGGAATCTAACTGCAGTTATTGTATGAGTGAGGTGCACATAACAATAAATGCATATATTATTAGCATGCTTATCATGCATGGAGTAAATATGCATTTACACCATGCTAAGGAGATCATGCTATGTGAAAAGAAGCATATTACGGAGAATTTTGATTAAATTGGATAATTTAAGCTACGACAAAGTACACAAAGACTATTTGGCTAAGGGAAGGAAGGCCTCCATGGAGTTTTTTTTTAAGAGAAACTATCTCGCATCTTCGCATCAAACCTCAGAACCTCTCACGTAGCCAGCCCGTTTGCCGCGATTAGAAGCCAAGATGAACTATTAGTCTTCAACGATTTTTAGTTGGCCAAGATTTGATTGACTTTGCCCCGTTTCTTAGAATAACATTTGCTTCATTTGGCAATGCGTATGAAAGGTTATGGAGCAGAAGAAAGTAATCAGGAGTTAACTTAATTGGCGTCCACAACGCAGAGTTTTAAAGGCGGACACAAATGTGTCGGAATGCCAAATTTAATACGTATCAACGTATTCTCTCAACGAAACGCATAGAGAAATGAGACCAAAATCTGGAAGAAGAAACCGTACCATAGCGTTTTACGAGACGTATGAGGGAATCACAATTAATTAAAATCACAATGCACTTACATATATGCATGACGTAAGTGTATTTGTTATGCATAATCGAGCACACAGGTTGTTGACTGAATACATTGCTCTTTATAGGAATATGGAACAATAATACGTCATTTGTAAGCTGTTTTTCATGTTTGAATCTTCTTACCTGTTGGATTGTGTAATATATGCTTGTTTTTTACTTCCAAGTTTTGTTGTTTACAACAGTGTTAATTTTACAACAATTTCATTGGTTTCTCTGTCACATCTGATAAACAATATAGTTTTCGAATAGCAACTGCTAATTTCGAACTGTGTGTAATTATCCATGCATTTACAACATTATCAACGATTGACATTTTCTCACATTGAAGACATTAATATTATCTATCATCCTGATATAACGCGTTCCCTTATAACGTCGTAATTGGCTGAAGGTATCAAATTGATAAGTTACTTCTAGCTTGCCTAGCTTAATGTAGTTTGCCTTGATTATACTTACTCACAAATCGTCAGACTAAAAGTAAAAGGTAGAAGGAAAAAGGGGGAAAGAAAAATACGTTATATTGAAATGGTTTACTAATATTAACATTAGAACATTTAGAATCAAATATAGTTGAGGTTTCGAGAATTTCTTAAATAAAGTGGTTGAAAAAAACATGTAAGGAAACAAGCAATAACAAGCAAAGTCTTTATGACAACAGATATCGATGATATTTTAAAACTGTCTGAACTGTGTTTCATAAATTCAGATTAAAAAAGGCATGGTTTAAATTAAATTTTGCTGTAAACTTATTAGCGCTGATACATATTAATGTATAGCAGCAGTAAATTTATTCCTGCCTTTTATGTAAAAATTATTTTCAAATATGCATTGTTGTGATTGCCGATTTGGCCGTTAGGCAGCGCTGAAGTAAATGTTTCATTTTGCATATTTTTTGTGGCAACCCTGTTGCACTCTGCTCTGTAGAACTGTTACAAGAACCGACTGAGTCGGTAATAATGATTCTGAACTCTCGTTCTGAGAGTAATTCTAAAATAGTTAATCTTGTAAATAAATGTGTAAATAGTTTTACTTCGTGTGCTGATTTATTCACGTACTGAAGTGCTTTTATTGAACCGTGTTTTGAATCCGGTAAGAATTTTGACTAACCTGCTTGAAAGTGCAAATGGTGCTTCACATGCATAATCTAATGCTTTTCCTCCACACATTTAATTCAAAATCCCAAGTGCTGCTATAAATTTCGAGAAAATGAAATTTTGGAGTTTTATGTGAGACAAATATCAATAAATAACTTCAAGAGATCATTGAAAATTTTGCAGTTGATTTAATATTTAACATGACATTGGTAAACGCCATTTGAGTGTTTCTCAAGTAGTGAAAACCGTGGGCATTTACAAGAAATTTCAAATAAAAAGGTCTACGTCAGGGAATAAATCCGCGAATTCTGCGAAAATAACCAGGAAATTTAAACACTTTCAAAATGTCTTTTTCAATGATTTTGTAAAGAAAATTATTTTAAAAGGTTGTTTGAAATAGTACGAAGAAATTAAATATAAACTCAAGTATATAAAGTACACTCTTTAAAAAAGACATTTTGGGAGGGAAGCAAATACACGCGTTGAAACTCATTAGCGACAACCTAAACTACTTGAGTTCTGCTTTTCAAGTGTATCAGACTACACGCTGATATCGTGTACTGTCTATTTTTATTTTTATTTAAAACCTGGTCGATAAATTTTCTGCTTGCTCTGCTTAATACGTCAAAAAGGTCGCTATTTTCTTCAGAAGCAGGACGGCAGGTGCTGATAAGAAGAAAATGCGTAATGAAGCTGTTTAATTGCCCGAAGAGAGAATTTTTTTCCTAAATCTGCATCTTCGTTTCTATCAAAAATTATCTATCAGTTAATTATTTGTAAAAGTAATTAAATTTTAAATTTGACATTACATGAAAAGAAAAAACAAAGAACATTAATCTATGTTTAAAAAATAAAGGGAAGAAACGATGAACTGATTTTATTACAGGTTTTTTAAATTTGCAGTTTTTTCAAGACAATGCAGTTTTTTGTAGTAAATGTCAATTATTTTGCTATACATTTTTGACAAAGAAAGAGTGCAATTATTTGTGTATATATTAGCACATATGATATAAAAGGTAAATAATAAATACAAAAATAACTGAATAAATAAAAAAATTAAATTTAAAATTAAAATATGTAAATAAAAACAAATAAATTAGAACTAAAATAAACCTTTAAAATTTGCTCAGATTCGAAATCTTCATATTTATTTGCCTTATTATTTTTCTTTCGGATATATTTTACTACTCGTGATCTAAGAAAAATGCAATTAAAATTTTAAGTTTTTATACCACAAGAGTGACAAAAGTGCAATACATAAGAGATGTAGTGAACGTACAAAATCTCCATTATTCCTTAAATTACAATTTATTTACAAGTAAGAATATTAAACCGTAATAACATGAGGAAGGATAAAAAGGAATTAAATGCATAAAAAAATATTCAGTAATTTAAAATTATTTGGAGTTTTTGAAATCCTGACGTAGTTCAAAATGAAAACTAAAATGCAAATCAAAATGCTGCAGATTTTGAAAACTTTCTCATGCAAATAATTTTACGGTTTGCAAAGCAAATATAAATATAGCTCCCGTTCTACTGGGGCGATTGACAAATTCAAATTTCATTTTGTATGTCTCGAAAGTGCGACTTAGGATATATATTAGATTTATATATAGCATTGTTCTAATATAGGTATTTTAACACAAAATCAGACTTTTTTTTGAAATGACATGTCACCTTTTTTTCCATATTTCGATTCTACGATTCCAATTTTGCCAAACTGCCAAATTTTGTAAAAATCGCACGAGTAGTTTTTAAAAAATTGGCACTCAAAATTTAGCGCCTCAATGTTAATTCAGTTTGGTACATATTTATTAATATCTCTTTTTTTATTAAACTTACTTGATTCCTCCTTCCAGAATTTGAAATTTGGGCTTAAGTAGATGCATTTCTAAGCATACCTGCAAAAATTAGAGCTTTTTTTCAAAATTTCCGAAGTTATATGTGAATTTATATATTGGCGAGTTTTGAAATTTGGCATATTTATTGAAAGCGATAGTAGCAGAAATGTGGTTTACACACTTTGTTAAAATTTGAAAATAAGAACGATGTGACTTTTTTTCCGCTCATCTACAATGTAAAATGGTAAGAAGGATGTGACTTTTTTTCCGCTCATCCACAATTGAAGGAACAGGAAAATAGGTTACCTATATGTTAAGAAGTTCGCCAAGTCAATTATTCTATGCTTAAACTGAAAAAAAGCGTAAAGTTAAATTTTTGAATTTCTCCGTAAATTTTGCACCAAATTTTACAAAACTTAATATTTAGGCATAATTTGAGTCGTACAATCGAAATACGGAAAACAATTGGTAAGTTATTTCAGAAAACATCCGATTCTGTGTCAAATATCCATATTAGAACAATGTTATACATAAATCTAATACATATCCTAAGTCGCACTTTCGAGACATGAAAAACGCAATGTGAATTTAGTCAATCGGCCCAGTAGAACGGGAGTTATAGAACTGTCCCTTTTCCCCCCCTGCAGTGTACTTGGTACACTTGTGTACGAAGTGTAAGAATTCATAAGGCTAACAATTTCCAATTTTCAACCAAATGGAATGCAAATAATGACACGAAATCAAATGATGTGAAACGGTTATGTGCAGATTCCTTGCATATGCGCTTGAAAATTGCAATTCATTCAATTAATGTTGCACTTCATAGTTTTGAATACGTATTAATTATAATTTTTACATTTATTCATCTTTTTTATACATTTATTTCTGTTCGAAGAATGAAACTAAACTTTATATGTTGTAATCTAATTTAATATACAACTCTTTTAAAAGCACTTTCGATTCAATAAGCTTTCGGGAATAATAATGGATATCCAGCAAGACAAATGCTGATAAGCATTCCATTAAATTAATTGATTTTTTTTCCTCTGCTAACTACTGTATTTTCAAAGACACATTTAGGAGAAATTAAACTTTCGCAACCCTTCTAAGTGGAATATTTCGGCGAAGCCTTTGAAATTAAACTCCGGTTTTACAGGAAACAACATTTAAATCCAATAAAAACGTTTTAAGGTCAAATCCAAATATAGAAATTCAAGTCTTAAGTACGCTTTCATTCATTTTGTAAGAGTTCGTTGAAAATGTCGAATGAATCCGATGAAGTTTCCACGGTTCTTCGCAATGGAGAAGAGTTAAAGGCGGCGAGTCCAATAAAAATAAACAGAAATTTGAAGCTTTAATAGGGCTTCGATGTTTACTTGACGTACCCCTCGTCTTTGGAATAAAAAGGTGCGTTTTCTGAGTTTAGTAGAGTAAATCTTTGGTCGGTATAGGAGAGAACTTAATAAAATAACTTTGAGAGCAGAGTAATTGTAAATAACATTGTCTATGCGCCTAGTATATGTAATGCCTAAAAATAGCTGTTGCATTTAAAAGGCTGTTTATAGTTACGGCTAGTTTAAGGACCTTGTGATGAATAAGTAATCTCGGGGCTCAAAAATAGACTCTTGATAAATCTTTTTTTCTTTATTGTATGAAGTTATGTTCTATATATATAATCCTTAAACTTGTAAGGTGTATTTTAATTTTATATTTTTAATTTTGAAACCCTTTTCTTGCAATACTTGTTTCCCACTTACAAATCCCTACCATAATGAGTTTTTGGAATCGCTTTGAATGCAAATGAGTTAGAAGTAGTAATTAAAAGAAATTCAACTTACTTCGAAAGAGGATGCTTAGGATTCCTTAGTGGCACCTGTATGCCTTTCGGCTGATTCGTTCTTGAATCTATCAGGCTCGGCCGTATTGTACATGCCTGTCGAGAATCTCTAGCTAGGTTAATTTAAGGGCCAACTACGTTAGGTGTTTGTGTCTAACTTCGGCTACGTCTATTTAGTTTAGCGCTTTATAATAGTTTCTTATTTTCTTATCCTGACTTAAAAGCCCAAGTGGAGGCTTTCCTGTAAGCCCGAGGAGGGGCCAGCTGGTATTATTTCTTTGAGTGAATAAAAAGTTATTTTAACCCTTCTCACGACTCTCTAGTAACTATTAAAATTCAACGATAATTAGCTACTTAGTTCACTATCCTCGACGTTATATCTAGACAAAGTATCAAGGAACATTAGAAACTATACTTTAAAATGAAAACATTCATATAAACAATTTTATGTGCCAAAATGATATGTCTTCAACAATCAGATTCTATCAGCAGCCTTCCTTGCTGCCGTCAAAAGGCGTTCTGTGGAAGCAACAAGTGCTGCCGTAAGATCTGGCTCCTTTCGAGCTTGACTATAAATTTCAAATATTCCACAAACCCTGAAGGAGCTATTGTTGTAGGGGCCCCCGTCATGCATAAATGTTAGTAAAATCAGGTTAAAATTGTGCACTAAATCACTACAATGTTTTGTTTTAAATTTTTGAAATATTATATGAGCAGAGATTCTTTCCGTTATATATCAACAACAGGTGTCTATCGATAGTAATATGATCAAATTTTAAAGCAGTGTCGTACTTCATTATATTTGTGGTTAAATAATTGATCTTACTACGAGATAAAAATTAAGAAAAGCACAGCTCTCTTTCTTTTTCTCGTCTGTGTATACTAGAGTGTCTTGTAACATGTGTTTATAAGGAGGAAACTTTTATTATGCATTACTGTAACGATAGCAGATGAAACACCAGAAGCAAGTCTGTGATGGGTGAGGAAAATAACAATTCTCATTTATGTACAGTAAGCATAAAATGTAAAACCATTGAAATTGGAAGATAATTACTATCGACTTAATAGATCTAAGAAAGATATATAATATCAAGCATCATCCAGTGGCTGAGTTCCTATCAAAAGAAGGCATAACGCCGACAAATATTCGTTAATGTGTGAACGAAGTCTGTGATGATACAGCACTTTTGCATGCCACCGTCACAGCGTCTGCAGTCATGTTTATCCATAAACAGGACCTCAGACCTGGTCACAGTGTGTATGAAACTATTGAAAAAATGTGAGCTGAAGTTAAGTGAAGTCATTTTGCACTTCAACAAATGAAGAAGAAAATTCTGTTTAATTAATTTAAACATTAGAAACTAGTGCTATAAATTTACGAATATTATGCTAATTATTGTTGCTTAACACATTCAATAAAGTCAAGAAATTTGAAAGGAATACTCAGAAATGACGCATTATAAGACTTCTGCAGAAAAAGGCATCATCGCTAGTTTAGTCCAAAGTATCTGCCCTGAAAATTTCGGAATGTTGGGAGTCTGTATTAGATGGATAACCAAAATGGTGACGGGCGAAATGAAGAAATATAGGGTTGAATGCCTCTCGATAACTGTTCTTCGTGACAATGCCGGTAAAATATTTATTCGTAGCTTGTGGCAAGAGATAAAACACAGCCGCTGGAAACCAGAAACAAAACGAGATTTCTGAACTCGGAAATTGGGAAGAAAATGTCCCTGAGGAATTTAAGGATCACAGGAGGAAAAGGATCACTGCATTTTGACTATATATCACATAGTACCATATTAACAGGTGACAGATAAAAGTGTGTGGAACAACGGGACTATTGTACAAGTATTGTCCCTCACCCTATCTGTCTAAAGGAACCTTGGAATATTCCAGGTTCCTCTAACTCCTCTTCGTCCCAGGTTCCGAGCATCCAGATACGCGAAATTTCAAATCTTGAGGTACTGAGAGTTAAAACCGGTGATTTACCGGATTAGACCGCGTTCCGCACGTCCACTATTTTTTTGGGTCGGAAGGCTGTCGTATTTGATTATTACTCAGAATACACTGTGATTTGCAGAAGATCATCCATTGGCATTAATAGATCAATTTTGCAGAAGCATGAACCTAATTTTGTGATGTAACATTCAAACTAGTGCTTAGGTTTAAACAAATGCAGTTATGTTCATTTCACAGGGGAATGCCGCAATAATAGGTTGAACAATTATTTTCGTACTTGATTATATAAATTGATAAACATTACTTGATACCATTTATAATACAGATAATTCATAACATACGTTTTACACAAATCAGGAAGTAGTAGTTAAAAAAATCTGAAAAAACATTAAATAAAATAAGATACATTAAATTAGAATTATATCCCAAATGATAAAATGCAGTTTCCTAATTCAGATTTAGCTTTGCTGATTTCAGGAACGTATAAAGTGGGGGTGGTAATTACAGGGATTGGTGTTTTTGGTCTGTAGAAAGCCCTGTGATGCTATGACCTATAGAGCTATAGAACTCTTGGATTCTGAGTTTCTTGTTCATTAGTTTTTAAGTTCATGAGGTAAAAGTTCATTGGGCCCATTATTTGACCCATTTGGTTATTTAGGTACGTAGGCTCTATTCTTGCTGTTCTTGCAAGAATAGAGCTCTATTTTTGCTGTTTTGCAAGAATAGTTTTGCAAGAAAGTGTCTCATTGTTCTGTGATATCGGGAGAAGTTTGATAAATTTCTGTTCTATATAAGTTACTTATTATTTTTTTTTATCTTAAGGTTGAAGTTGCACTGTGCGATTAGAAGACATTTGAATGCAGGCGTAATGAAGGCGCATGGGGTATTTGAAGGTCTTCGTTGGTTGACAGCTGAAGGCATAGAGATTGGCGTTTCTGTGATCTTCGCATAAGCGAATATCTATTGTTGTTATTTCTCTTTTCATGAAATATTCAGGGAACGGTCCGTGCCCTGTTAAGTACTGAGTGAGGTGGAACTGGACACTTCTTATTGTTGTGCTGACCTTTTTGGTTGAAAGCGTAGATTCTGCGCCCTGTGATGCCCTTTTCCCATTTCTGCTGCCATATATCGCGTATTATATTAATAATAGCATTTCGAAGATGAAAGTTTGGAAGTTTAAATGATAAAGGCTTTCCATCTTGGTTTCG
Source organism: Stegodyphus mimosarum (assembly GCA_000611955.2). NCBI lineage: Eukaryota > Metazoa > Arthropoda > Arachnida > Araneae > Eresidae > Stegodyphus > Stegodyphus mimosarum. Next base: position 54,193 of record KK116043.1, read on the forward strand.
GGAGGCTTCCTTGGCCAGTTTTTCTGCCTGGTCGTTACTCACTTAATTATTATGGCTTTTGATCCAAGAGATGGAGATGTTGGTGTTTGGTAAGTTACTAGATGATTGATTGATTTCAAATGCTATGGGGATGGATTACCTGGATTTAATATGGAGAATATAACAGTTTGGCTGTCAGAATTTATATTTAGAATCTGTACATTATGAAGATCGGCTAATTGTATTGCTGCTTTAATTGCGTATAATTCAGCTTGGTGGATGCTTTAAATGAATTGAGGGGGGCCTTTCCAGCTTATTGATCTCTGAATTGTATTCTAACTAGGAATGTGAACTGCACAGACAACGTTTTCTTGAACCGTTAGTGTAAGCGATTATTGCATTCCTTCGGGTGAGGATATTATTCTTGATGAATTTAATTTTTCTGTGAGGTTCGGCTGAATGTCTACTGTAAGGTGAAGGACGGGATTCGTATTATTCTGTAGTAAAAATCTGGCCTTCAAACTACATTTTGCTTTTGAGTTGTAGGAGTAAAACGGCTTCTTGAATTGCTTGTAGTTGCTTCTGAGTTGTAGGAGTAAAATGGCTTCTTGAATTGCTTGTAGTCGGAGAGGAGAGTGGTCAGCAAGGATATTTAATGCTGCATATGACGTTGTGCGGCAGTCGCGAGTGATGCACAGGTTGAATTGTATTGAATGGAAAATAAGATTTTCTTTTACTTTCGTTCATAGGAAGGGCCCATGTGACTGCTCCATTTCCTTGAGAAGATTGATGTAATTTTGGTTGTGATCAGTGTGAATTTTGAGGTATTTTATGGTTTTGAAATTTTTGATGCGGCCTCCGTTTATCTTAACTGATAGTTGCTTTGTAACATTCTGCCCTGGATTGTGAATTACCATAACTTCGGATTTCTGTCTGGAGAGCTGGAGTTTATATTTTGAACAAAGACTGTTGTGAATTCGGTTAGTGTTTCTCTGCAATTCATCTCAAGAATGTGTCGAGACCGTCTTTTGCACGGAAATGTGACATCGTCGGCGAACGCTATAAGGGAGGGATATGCTTGCCATTTATGGTTGATAATGGGATTAAATGTTATGTTCTAGAGGTCTGATCTCACGTAGGACCCTTGGGGCAGTCTCTCGATTGTTTGCGGGATATGAAGGGGCCGTTGTATTGAATGAAACTATTGCTGTTTTTGAGAAAGTCCTTCATAGTAAGGTAAAGGGCATTTGGACATTCTAGGCTGTTGAGAGCTTGGAGAGTTGAAAGCATTCTTCAGGTCTAATCTGAGAATTTCAGAGTGGTGAGCGTCGAATTTTTATTTTCGCCTCGCTTTAGAGCTGCTTGAATAGCGTTTATTTGTGAAGTCAGCTGTCGGAATCTGAATTGGTTTTTGTCAATTTGGCCATTATGTTCAATGTGGAATCTGACTTATCTGTTATGCCGCGTTCTAGAACTGCGCTGTTCTGACAGGAATTTCCCCCCAGTGGCCAAGCGGTTATGGTACCTGAATACTGGTAGTTCGAACCTAGGTGAATGGGCTGGCTGTATTGTTGTTTTTGTGGTTGTTTCAGTGCACGATGAAAATATGAGCCAGTTTCAATCTCGCTGGGACAAGGGTGAGGCAAGTGAGGCCTCAGGTGAAAGAGGGACGCCAAAATAGCTGGGAAATTTCTGAAATGCATTAAAAATCAATTATGTTTCTTAAATTTCAGTTCTGTAATATATCGAGAAGCGCGTTTTAAAATAAAGCATTTAAATCAATAAAAATGGTGCTATACCATATATCCTCTCCTATTTCCTCCCTCGGGTACTTTTCCCCTGAATTTTTAGTGCTAGGCTTTGAAAATGTTTAAAATATACGCATACTTCTTCAGTGTTTTCAGAGAAGGAGCTTCCCTAAATTTTAAAATGGATTCGTGCATATAGTGATCGTTTTCGTTTTACTAACAAAAACAAACCCTCGCAAACTATATATGAAAGTCGCGCTGAACCTTTCTTTCCCTTCTAACTCTTTGTACAAGCGAGGTTCGAATCCCGCGAACGGGCTGGCTGCATGGGCGTTTTCGTGGTTTTCCCCATGTGTAACGTGTATACGAGCCAGTTTCCCTTAGAAAGTCCTCCACGAAAACATCCCTCCCTCTTGGCAGATAGTCCTCGTGTGCTTTGCCATAATTGAATAACCTAACCTAACCTTTGTACAAGCCTAATCCCATCACAACGAACCAACCCATCACGACAAAGCAAACACAAATTGACACTCAGTCTACGATTTCTACAAAAGAGAAAGTGGCCTGCACATTCACTTTCTCTAATTATTTATGGATGATTTTTGAATCCTAAGGAGTATCAAAGACAAAGGTAAGAAGGTGTGAGATTCAAATTACAGAAAGGAAGATATTTTACTAGATGCTGCAATGCTAATATCATTAAATATTCTTGCTGGAATGTATGCGAATCATGCGTTCCCGATATCGAGATAGTTACCTGCAGTTTATCCATGACTACTTTTCATTTGTTATATTCTTACAGCAACCGTATCCATTGGAAATTAAATTATTCGCATAATTTTCCCCTCCAAACTTTCGAACGATAAAATTAATGAAAAGGGGGGATATACGCGAGGAAATATGGTATTGAGCACTTGCTACATTTTCCTTAATCTGTTAACCAGATAAAACCCAAAGTTTAATTAACTGTTAATGATTAAATATTTAAAGTAACACAGAAGAATCTATGCCAAGGATTTTATACAATTTTCGACTCGGTTTGGTTAATTTATGTTTATTTAAAATTCACATTATTATGAGGTATTGAATTAGGAGTCATCATAATATGTTGAAACTAATAATATCTTTACACAAATCAGTTTAAAATTTTACGTATGCCTTCGGTAAACGTAATACAACAAGGAAAAAAAAGATAAATAAAGCCTTGCAATCAAACATTTTAACGTATACTCTGCTCAGCGTACAAACATTTTACGCTTAATAGGTAGATCAGATTAATATCAAATCCTGACAAATGGCTTGTTTGTTGGTTTCGCAGTTTTTTGCCCATGTGTTTTCTTTAGAAAGTTCTCCACGAAGGTGCCCTCTTCCTTAGACAAACGGTTTTCTATGCCTTGCGTACTGAATTAAACAAAGCAAAATACTAGAAGAATCTCTTTTTGTTTAAGGAATATAAGTGAAAATATTCTTAAGAAATAGGACAACTGAAGTTTAAAGATAAATATATCAACAGAATATGAAATGAAGTGAAGAATAAAAGTTAATAAATCAGGTCGTCAAGAATCAACTAATAAAAGAATTCATTTTTCTGAAAAATACTTTTTCATAGTCGAAATGGTAAAAATGACAGATATTTTAATTTCACAACTAAAATGGAGATATCAAAAACTGAGTTAGATAACTTATGATTTCTAGTGACATAAATTTTTCACCAGTTAGAAAACTGTTGAGAAATTTATATCACTGGATTTAAATGTTTTAAAAAGGAATAGCTTTTAACTTAAATATCCAGACTTTTTTAAATGCTTCACATATTCCATCATACATATCTAGTTTTAAAAACCACTTTATATAGTAAACTTTTAATAGAAGGATATGCTAGAATCATATTATTTTTAACAGATAAAATAACTGAAAATGAGTCAGAATCTATCGAAACTCGCATTGAAATTGGCGGAAATATTTTTATTTTGATTCCAGTTGTTCCTAACGATGAATCATTTTTTTACGTGTTATGCAAGGTTATGTGTTAAAATCAAAAGTTCGATCAAAGAAAGATATTAATATTCATTCTTATTTGAAAATTGAATTATTAGACAGGAAGCCTTAATTATAGTTATAAATAAATGGTTGTTAATTTGAGCAAGGTTTCTAGAAACAGCGTTTTAACTCAACATTTAATGAGAAATTTTCAAAATGCTGTTCACTGAAATTTGACTTCTAGATATAAAAAAATTGTCTAAACCTTTAATCAGTAAATATAAAGACAGAGATTTTTTGGATAATATTTCAGCTTATCAGAAGTTATTTGAACCGTTTATGATCATGCAGGAAAATCTCATTACCTGAGATATCATATCTAGAAATTATCTGAAAAATCTGTATTTTCCTATTAATATGTACATTATCTATCTTATTAATCTGTATTATCTATTAATTATTATTATAATTATTATATCTCTATTATCTGAAAATTCATTTTAGATAACAAAGATAAAATAAATTGGGATATAGTTTCAGAAATCAAACTTTAATTATTCATATTATTTTCCAAAATTTTAGAAAATTAAATGTGAAATTAATTGCTAAATATAAAAAAATTAACAGAAAATACTATTGAAGAACAAGACCACACAGGGATCGCATCATAGATGATTATCTTCAACAGGAAACAATTATGCGCATGGAGTGGCCAGCTCGATCCCCGGACTTGAATCCTATCGACCAAGTTTAGGATGCTTTAGGGAGACGTGTAGCTGCTCTCAATCCGCCCCCTCAGACCCTTGCCAGGCTTGCAGCTGCTTTGCAAGAGCAATGGCTCTCGCTTCCTATGGCACTGATAGACCGCATAATTGAAACACACATCGCTGTATGTGCTGTATTGCTTCTAGAAGCGATCATATTCCGTAATGAAGGTATTTTTCCTATAGCAAACTGACACCTTCGATTTGTTCATTTTATATATGTGCTAATTTCTATACAACCATAATTGTCTGGTAATTTCTTTTTATGTTATTTGATACCTTATATGTTGTATATTGTGGGTAAGTGTCATAAAATTCTACATGTAACTTTTTCACTAATCGTGATTTTTGTGATTTTTCCTTAATTTGTGATAACCAGTGTATTAAAGAAATCAGGAACATTTGAAAATATCTCAGTATGAAGTTTTCTTTTGCAATGTAGATTATTTACGTTACTGTTAAAGAACTAACGGCTGCCCAAAATTTCTAAAACCAAACTTCATCGAATCCCTCAATTTTTAACATAATAATAATGCTAGCCACAAAATGGACAATCCTAATAATCTCCTCCTGGAAAGAATAAAATAAAATCTAACAGAAGCAATTCCAAATTTACTCTTATCTTAAAATCTAAATCTTACTCCGAAAAAGTAGGAATACTAACCAGATAAAAATTTTATCGAATTCTTTTGCACGAGGAGAGAGCTTGAAAACATTTTCGGAAGCAGTAAATTATACTAATTAACATTTCTTAATAACAACTTGTTGTAATGCTGCCTATGCCTTAGTGTGTTTGTGCTTCCGGCGATTCGCTAGCTGAAAAGTAAGACTGACCTGAGACCAAGCAGTCAATGACGCGGTCAGTATTTGGGAGGGTGACCACTGCGAATCGCTTCCCTTCTTTACCCCGCGTGTTTTTTTTTAACTTTTTTAGTAATAATAACCGTTACATCTATGAATTTATTTTTGGAAATATATTACCATAGACATTTAAAACGAATGCATAATTTAATATAGTATTACATTAGAAATATAAATATAATTGCAACCATTTATTAAATATTTAAGTGCGAAAATGATTAATTCTAAAACGAACACTTTTTCTGTAAAATAAAAAAAAATCGTATGAAAAGCACACATCAGAATAAAAATTTCGAGAGTAAATAAGAGCAAAACGTAATGCTCAAATAGCAGATTTATGCTTCGTACTTCACTAACATTTCAAGTAGAAGGAATTTCGCCAGCATCCTGCGCGTTTCTTTCATCGCATACTGGCTTCGATTCGAAAGTCGCCTGAGGCGAGTCAGTCTGGTTTACATTATGTCTACGAGAGGATTCTCTCATTCATATTCTTTCTTTCGACTCATAAATTTTGTGAAATTAATTTCTGCTCTATGGAGCGGTTATTAATTCTGATTAGTAACGTATGTTTGAAACTTAAATCATTCCGTGAAACGAGATGCGGTACAAGCATTGTAAATATTAATGCCCTTAGGTAAGAAAAGAACAAAATACGGGTCTTACGTTGTAAAGTGAAACGTTATTAGCTCCTAATTTGCACTAAGTTAGCCTTTCTTGTTTCGACGAATTATCAACTTCACATATTAAACAGAAAACTAACTAACTGCAATAACACAGACAGATGGAAAAACTTAAAGGTTTACTAAAACTACGTATTTAATACGTACGTAAATACCACTTAAAAGTTACTAGCTGCCGCTACTTACAGTTTGGTAAATCTTTGCTCTGTTTTTCATGCTTCTGTCAAAATGTGATTGTATTATGCACTTTTTTTAGTATGCTCAATATAATTCTTGGAAACAGCAAAAAACTTCGCAAATATTTTACCAAAATAGAGATGGCATTTCCAGAAAAGGTAGCAATATGTGATTACTTTCAGAATTTTAGTTTAGTTTCAGAATTCAGTATTACTGCAGACATATATGAATATGTTTTTCATATACATGATGCAAGGGAAATCACATGAAAATTTGCAGAAATTAAGAAAGCATAACAATTTGAAAACATCTTACTTTCTTTTATTAAAATCCTAATAATCCTAAACAACTATTATCCTAAACAACAATCCTATTAAACCTTCCTAAACAACGTCACACATGGAAGCTCTTTCCTTTAAGGCTTTAATGTTAGTAGTAAAATTATATTAAATAAACAGGTAATACACACACACACAAACATATATATATACACAAATATATTTATAAGTATACAAATATATATATATAATAATTCCGAAAGCATAGAAATGGAATCAGCTTGCAGTCGTCGTAACCGAGGATGGACATTTTTATGCGCTGTTAACACCAGTACTTTTTCAGCTTTCTCTAGCCGAGTGGAAAGATGGAAGAAGATGTTTACACCATCCAAGTTCAGCTAATTACCATTTTTATTTCCAGGCACATTAGAAGCATTCTTCGTAGACACTGTACTTTTTTATCATAAGCAACTACGATAATTTCTCATATACACCGGTTACCAGGGTCGACATGCTTTTAGACGGGGAAGCAAAGCGTAGAGCTATTGGCAAAGTAGAAGCTAGCCGAAAAAGGTGACGTAATTAGCTCGCCAGAGTATTTATACCAGAGTAGGTGCGATTTTAGAAACAAGCTATGATTGGTTAGTATTAGTTTTGGTTGCACTTTTCAAGCAGCATTACGTAACGTAGAAAAATCTCGAATTCGGGAGAACAGATAAATTTAGGGGGAGATCACCAAATTTAGAATGTTAATTTTGAGATCGCCAATTAGTTTTTAAAGAGCTAATATATATGTACTTGTATACTTATACATATATTTATATTGTTATATATTCGTAAACTCATAAACTTTCACAAATGCGATATTCAAAGATGTCTTCCTAAATTAACCTTGGGTTAATATAAATACAGTAAGTAATACACAGAGCTTAAATTGCGCTGAAGCCCACCGGAGCACGGCTCCGGTATTTCTCAGTTTTCGAGATGAATTATAATTTCATCCGGAGCGCACCGGAGGCGTAATGGCAGACCGCACATTCAGTTGAACAATGTTAAACAAATTACGCACACTGCGCATGCCCAGAAGAAAATTTGGCGTAATTTTAAAAGAAGATAAATATGATATATGGTTGATGTTCTGTTATCTGTAGGTAAACAGTTCGGGGTTTTCAAATTTGTTAGGTTGTACGTTGCTTCATTACTTAGGTGCAAATATCAATTGTAAACTTCCAAAATTTTCGTTTAAGAAGGATTACAAAATAGGAAACATTACATGATATTGTTTATTAATTGTAAATCTGAGGAATAAAAGCAATCGATTATTTACCATGCGTTCCATTCATAACTACTTTAACAACTTAAGTAATATATCTAGTTTAAATTATTGAATTCAAGCCAAAGAAATTATTGCAAATAACTGATACTAAATGTAATGTTTATGAACAAAATAAACCAAAATGAAATTAAAAAGAAGCACGTGCAATAAGCACAAAAAAAGTGTCCATAGTGTTGCAATCGTAAAGAGTCGCTAAGGCCTATATGACGAACAGGCTTGTGTAAGGTTGTTTATTTTTATTCGCCAGTATTTTCTCCCATGCCAACGGTACACTATTGAGCATGCGCAGTAAGCGAAATTCGTTAACATTATCAACTCAATGTGCGGTTTGCCATTACGCACACCGGAGCCCCAAAATAAAAGGGCTCCTGCACTTCTTTTATGTAAGTGAACCACAATTTTAGCGCATAAATTTTGTTTTAGTAGTAAACATGCCTTAAAAGTCAATCATAATTCTGAATGCAGGCCTGTTTTTTAACCACACTCAAACCTTGTACAGAGGTTGAGACTTTTAAGGAAATAAAACCCACCAATCATATGTCAAAGGTTTAATCTCCAGGATATGCAATGAATTTATGAGAGCGGGTAAATTTTGTATTTCTCGAAGAACTAAACGTGATATCCTGGTCGTGCACGTTAGACGCTAGTGACTTTCCACTGCAGAGCTCCTGTAGACTTTCTGAATCATGTAACCAAACGGGGGACCCCTGCTATCATTTGTATGGGGAAGTCTTATGCTTATTCTCAAGTTGTATTCAGAAAAATTTATTCAGGAAAAGGACTCAGGGAAAATTTCTTCTTGACGGCCAGAATTATATCGGCAGGGCATCGCGATTAGAAAGTCTTGAGCTCTTTATTTACAAAGCTACACGTTCCCATTAACTTTCTTTCCGTATCCTCAGACTGTTTCTAGAATTCTCACTATTCTCCTTAGTGGTGCGTTAATCGTTTTTATTTTTTTTCCTTGGTGTGCTGCAAAGAAAGAGTGGTACCTGTCATCCCTTGGAATAGAACATTATACGTAAAATCAGGGCTTAAACTCAGACGGAGATCGGTTGAGCTGCTTCTTACCATCTAAGTGAAATTGTAATTCCAGCCGATGCCTCAAATAAGACAAGGTCCTGTACTTTTTTTTCTATTTAGGTATTTAAAATTAATTTAATAATTTATTAGATTTCTCTTTATCTCTTTACATTCTTTTTCACTCTTACGTTTTAGATTAATTATTTAATTAATAAATTTAATTTAATTTAATTTAATTTTAATTTATTATTTAATTATTTTAATTTTTAGCTACTTTTTTTTCTTTCCTTCCTCATAGTCTTCCATAGGGCTTCGGCACTTCTAATTTTAGAAATTAAGCCCTGGTAATACCAACTAAGAACAAAAACTTTTGATAATACCTTTAGTTAAAAATTTAACTGTAAGCAAAGAACTGGAAGGTTAGTAAGAGATATCCCTTCTAAGAAGGGAGGTAGGGCTTTCTAAGAAAGATTAGAATGTACGTATCTTACTTATGAATTAAACTTCAACAACATCTTCATAAACAGCCCGGAAATATGACTGAAATTTATCAAAATTTCTCTGCATTCGCGTTTCGCTATCCAACTGTAGTTAACAATAATTAACATTAATTTTAAACAAGTTTCCGTTAAACTTATAAGGTATTTCTCACGCCTTCTTCGCATGCCTTCGTCGTGTATTGGTCAGCACGCTCGTCGCGTAACCGAAAGGTCCGTGGTTCGATTCCCGGCGAAGGCATTGCTCATTTTTTCATACTTCTGCTTCCGAAATAACCTAATGTCTCTACAACTGGCGCCCGAACTAAAAAAGGTGGTAGATGATGATTCTCCACCACCACGATTTGGTGATTGGGGCTCCTAATCTCCAGTCGGCCTTTAAAAGGAAGAGTATATAAGGTATTTCTCCTGCCTCCTTCGCATGCCTTCGTGGTGTAGTGGTCAGCACGCAGAGGTCCGTGGTTCGATTCCCGGCGAAGGCGTTGCTTATTTTTTATACTTCTGCTTCCGAAACAACCTAATGTCTCTACAACCTGAAATATCTTCAGAATGTTATCCTTTAGTTCCTAGCACTCGTAGAAAACGAAGTGAAATGAAGGAAAAAATATACACAACATATAATTAACAGGTAGTGAAAATGAAGCACTGAAAATCTATTATTTAAGTAAAAGATTATTAAATTATTGACACTTCCAAATAAAGTATTTCTCTATTTCTCTTCTATTTTTCGCATCTACGACTGTATTTACGAATATGATATGTAGGCACATTACAACTATGCAAGACTATTTCAGTTACAGAATATCAATGAAAAAAGTAAATGATTAATGAAAAAAATATAAAAAAGTTAACCAAAAGGGGTTGGCATAAAATCTTATGGATTATGGCACCTGTCAAACATTTCGAAACGTAGATTTGAAACAGAGCTTACGCAGTCTGTCCTTTCGGTCTTTAGAGACCTAGGCAAAAATAGCCACAAAAGCTCAATCGATAAGAGAAGGGTAAATACGTTTTCACTTTCTATTTCCTGATCTGGAAGTCACTCAGTCTATATGCGGTTCAAATCTCAATTATGAAATATGTGTGCTTCTGACTTCATTATCATTATTACAAATTTAAAATTATGAATGAAAACTTTAAGAGCTTCTAAATTATAGTTGATGTGTTTTCTTTCTAAAAGCGTAACAGCTAGGTATTTTTTGCTGATTATTGACATGAGTAATACTAAAAATATTACTGCAAAATGCCGAACAGTATTTTTTAAGTTCTTCCTTGTATACTTAATTTAGCTTCATATCATTTTCCATTCCCAGTGAAGAAACACGTTCGCATAAAATTCTGGTTTTTAAGGAAACTTTGAACCCGAAAAGCGTATTTAATATTTCAGGAGAATTAAGTATTTTTTTCCTCTAACGAATATTATAAATGTGTAAAAATTTGTTAGATATAATCCTATCTTATTTATCAAAATTGTTATGTTTATTTACCGTTATTGTTTCGACCTTCTATGTAACATTCTGTAACTTAATAGTAATTATATTATAAATACGAAAATGTAGCTTTGTGTACGGTCTCCGCTAAAGCAAAATTCAGGTTTGTTTCTTGATGCTTGATTTAACTATTGTTAATTATCAAAAGCATATAAATATATATCTTCCTTTAAATATTATATATTAAATCTTTTTATTTTGTTGCATTCATAAAGGATCAAATAACTCCAAAAATTCCTTTAAAATACTAAAAGATAAATAATCCCTAAATGTAAAAAGCTGCTTCAGTTTTTCTTACAGAAAATATGGGGATCTATTGTTTAGCTTAAAAAGGAAGCTTTAATTACAGTTACAATTTTCTTCGTAATTAATATATATTATAACAATAAAAGTGTTCACGAAATCCGCATCTGAAACTGTTGAGTTGTATAGCTGAATTCAATATAAAATCCCCGTTTCAGCTCTCTTTTTGTTTATTTAATAGATTACAGTAAAGCAAGCGAGAAATGTCAATTGAGGGCAGGGATGCCTCGGTGGAGAACCATTTGAAGGTAACTCGCTAGCATTCGCATTATATATTATATAGTATTTCACCCGCCCTCTTATCATGCCTTCCTGGTTCAGCACACCCGACGCGTATTCGAGAGGTCCGAGGTTCGAGTCTAGGCAAGCGCATTACTAATTTTTCACGTCTTCATCATCAAAATAACCTAATAGACTCAACAGTAGTGCCCGAACTAAAAAAAAGGTGGTGGATGATGATTCTCCACCGCCAGGATTTAGCAATTGGGTCCCCTACTCCCCAGTCACCCTTTAAAAGGGGGAGTATATAAGGTATTTCTCCCGTCTTCTTAGCATGCCTTTGCTGTGTAATGGTCAGCACACTATTCAAGAGGTCCGAGTTTAGAGTCCCGTCAAGAGCATTGCACATTTTTCCTGTGTCCTGCTTCGAAATAACCTAAGATCTCTACAACACGAAGAAAAAATCGACAAAGATGTCCATGTAGGTAGCTGCTTGTCGAGGTTTAATTTTGAATCGAACTATAAGCATTCGCAATTTTTAACACACACTTTTTAAGATATACTCCTTATAACCATAGGACTCTGCTACTGGTGAATCGTTTTAATCTATAACATGATATATAATAATATGATGGCATGATATCGAAGTAGCTCATCTTCCTAGAAAACTACGTGTCATAATTATTCGGAAATGAATATTTGATACCAAACAGCTTTTAAAATTCTGTTAAGTTTTGTTACGCTTTTTTACAGGGTAGCAAAAAGTATCTCACGATTTTAATTGTAGTAATTCTTTCCGTAATTAATATTTAGAGTTTCTATTTTTTAGGCTAAAATAAATACTTGGAAGTTTTGATAGGGAGCGATAAACTCCTACAGAAAGGATAAAAATCGTAGCATTTTCATTTCGAAAACGGAAGAAGCATTATTTCTACTCAGAGAAACTTTCCACGATATTTTAATGTCAGATATGCTCCTTACAACCATAGGATATCAAGAATTGCTGCAGCGTTTTCGTTTAAGATAAAAGAGCCAAATGAATCATGGTAACTTTGCATGAGTTGAATTTCCACTTAAAAAAATAGATCTTTAAAGGATTAGAACATCGTGTTTATTTTAATAATTGTTAAAAAATTGTTAAATTTTTTGTATCAGTAATGCTTTCTTCTATATCAACAAAGCGTAATTTTCTGTACTTGTTAGTCGGTTTGAGAGCAGGAGATATGAAAAATCCTCTGCGCCTTCGCTGGGACTCAAAATACAAATCTTCCGATGCTAAATAAACATGCTAACCTCTTACGCTACTAAAACACACGTGAAAGAATGCGATAATTCCTTACATTCTCCCCAGTTGAAGGAGACCAAGAACAGGGGTGAGACCCAGACAACGGAATCCAAACAGTAACGAATTATCATCCACTACATTTAGTTCGGGCGCTAATTTTAGTTCGAGCGCCAATGTAGAGACTACTGAGTTCTTCGAAACAAGGAAAATGAAAATTCAACTGTGCTGTGACCTGGATTCAAACTTCTGATCTCCCATTGGTAAATAAATGTGCTAACTATTTGGTGCAGGAAAATGCAGTAATTCTTTCTAAGCTCACACACTATAAGAGATGAAAACGGTAAAAATTGAAAATAAAGATGCTACTTTTGCAAATTTACTTTGACTGGAATGCTGTTTCTATTATAAATAAATTCGTTTTATTTCCGTTATTAGTCTACTATATTATGATTTCCTTTACATGGATCAAATGATGAAATTAATGTCTTTCGTCCTTTACATATTGAGAGAAACAATTCATTCGATGGCATTATATTTAAGGATTTCTAACATATTTAATATTCGACGTACTAAAAGTTTTTAATTAAGCTAGAGTATTTAACTGCGAAAATACTTCAACTTCTTGCTTCAATTACTCTTCCAAGAACTTTTCTAAAAACCCATTACAAATTACTCCTAATGTTATTTATTCTCTCTGTGATGAAATCCATGCGGATTATAATATGTCATTTATTTAATAGGCTTTATTTTTCCTTCGCCGTTGCTAGGAGGGTGTTTGTAAATTGATGTAAAAGTAATTTATAGATTTTACTCGTTCAAAATAGAATAATAGCTCTAAGATAAAACTTTCCACGTTATCCTCAAAGCTTAAGAAAATGAAATGCGAGTTATCTAGACTTGCAGTACTTATGTAAATGTGCAAATTAAAAAGCCTTTTTTAATTCGTAGCAAGTGTATTTATTAAACTAACTGTTTTAAAGTATTATGCAAATCTTCTATCAGAGATTAAGCTCTTTTATAATTATCTTGGTGATCGAGAAGAGATCCTATGTGAAAATGTATTGTTGATTAAAAAGAAACACTGCGGTGCCAAAAAAAAATAACAATTTGTGACTTTTAATGTTAACGTTTACTTCTTTTGCATTAATACTAAGAAAAGCTGATTGAGGCATTTTAATTTTGTGGTAGCAGTTATCAAAGCCTATAAGAAGCACGTACAAAATCTTTTATAAATTTGAAACATTTCTTTTCTACCTTCTTTAACGAAATTAGACTTGGTTCCTACTAAGAATAATCTGTAAAACAGAAAACCAAAATTATATCTTTTTATGCGTGTATTTTTAACTCATGTTAGGTATTATGTATTAATAAATAGACCTAAATATATCTATTCTTTAGGATCACAAAAGTTTGTAATAACTGTGTTTGAAACCAAGTGTTGATGAATTAAGAATAATGAATGCTTGCATCTCTACTTAAGAAGTAACGCTTTCATATTGCTATAAAGCTATTTAGATATATTTAGATATAATTAACAAAAATACTCAGAAAATAATTCACCTTCTGAAATTATTATGACGTTAATATTTTTTACAATCTGCACCTGAGCTTTGTTGTGTTCCCTAGGGTTTTTTCACTGGATGATGATTTAAAAGAAAAAAGATTTACCTTCTTTATGTATTAGTATATCCAAAGAATCTTGACACTTTTACCCTCTCCCTGATTTACCATTCATTCTGAGGAACCTCTTATTAGAATCTGCAGTACTGACATCTGGTCTCCCAGTGCACACGATTGCATGTTTTTTAACCTTTTAAAATAAATAAATCTTTAGCATCTAAGGTTTTGTGAATCTTGCTATTTTTGTCATAATGTTAACGTATATTATTTTCTCTCTTTTTATATCTGCTGAGATAAGCGGCCTTGGGATCTGATTTGGACGCCATTACCGTGGGAAGTAGGAAAATATCTGCCCATTTTCCATTCTATAGTATTAAATTTGTTAAAGTAAACTTTGTTTCATTTGAGCATCTTTACTTATATCATTTTTATTTACATGTTTTTAACATCTCAGTTTTAAATAATTTAAAATAAATAATGCTTTCCAGACTAGTTACATATTGCAATAAAACAAACATACGTGTTTTTTTGCACACGGGAGATTTACCTATCATAGAAGTTAGACAAATATGCCGCAGATTATATTCGAAAGAACCTGCTACATTATTGGCTGCTATCAACAACGGCTAAATTTCCTTCCTTCCTTTATTCCGGTAAAAAAATGGCTATCAAGTTAGATTCCATTGCGTTATTTGATAGCCGCAAAATGTTTCATCAAGGAATAAATTTCTCGGGCCATTGGGTGGCCATTTCGGTTGACAAACTGAAGGGGAGCTTGTCGCAGCACAGAATGGAAAAGCACACAAGTGGGGGTGAAGGCGCTTTTCTTGAATGTGAATGAAAAATGAAATATTTACCCAAGGCAACCACTTTCCCTAGTTAGAGAAGAGAGTTGGAAGTCTTATTCTGCTGCGCTGATTAGAGGTGGAAGCTGGATGAATGACACTGCCATAATTTATTCTTGGCTATCAGAGTGATCATAGCTCAGCATAGAAATTCTTCTGCACATCATTTCCTCAAAAAAAATTCCGATTTTACTGCTGGAACCGAAGTGATTTTAATTTCACCTTGGATGTGAACAATCTCATACCTTCAGCGTGAACCAATATAGTAACTTTCCGGCTTGATATTGAACTGTTTATTTTTGGGAAGGGACAGGATTCTTCCAAAAGGAAAAATATAAAGCAATAAATTATAACAGTTGGATACACAGAGGACAGGTTAATGAAGTTATAGAAGTTAATAGAAGTGTAGGATTACACAAAGGATAGGTTAATGGTTTATGATTTAAACTGATTTAAATGAATGAACACAAGTAATTTTTTTTAGTCTATGAATTTGGATTTTTTTTAAATTTACATGACATCAACAAAAATTTTCGTTATTTTTATATAGCAATGGAAATTTTATTGCTAGCAAAAAAGTTAAGTTTTCGCCTTATTAGGAATTTTCGAATTTTCCCATGCTTGGTGTAAATATTCAGTAAGCCTAATTAGCACTGGGAAGGACACAGTTCAATTTTCTCAGTTCTACTTCCGATGAATTTAATAAATCTGTACAACCTAACTTGTGAAAGCAAGCCCTAACATTTTCCCCTTCGCATTCCAGTTCAAATGTGTTGCAAAAAAGCCGGCTAAAGAAGCTATAAATAATCCGGTTTGGAGGTTTTTCATGCACTTAGTCTTACGCACTTTTACCTTCCCATCTCTTGGACGAAGCTAATGTGAATGTAGGAGGCAAGAGATGTTTGGCAACTTTTCCCTTCTCAATTCGGCGTGGCATTTTTAATAGCAAATTTCCGGGCTTCTTCATATAATTAATTCTTTTATTAATCTGGAAACATCTTAATATTTCTCCATTATGAATGTCAAGTTCATAGACAAACACCTTGCTAGGATGAAGAATGCCTCGTAAATGCAGAAGGACATTGGTTGCAAATTCCTTGCACCTTTGTTTTTTACTTCGATGTACTAGGCAGAGAATAAGCACGAGTTCGACTAAGCAGTATTTTTCGGTTAAAAATAGCTGGATAGTTTTCATTCCTACCAAGTCCTATAAAATTCTACAAGCATTTCGTCTAAAAATAATTAATGACTTACGTGATGATTCAAGATTTTACTTCCTGCTGTTTCCTATTCTATGCTCATCATGAAAATGGTATTTCTCTTGGTTTCTACGCAATTTAATAAGTATCCAATTTCTACTATAATATTAAGGTTTTGAATAAATGTAGTTTCGTACATTAAGATATTGTGTTTTTCAACACTATTACATGAGTACATTAAAATTTGTCTCTTATCTAATTCATAGTTATTATGCACTCCAGGTAAAATCCTAACAATCTCTTCATTTTGGGTTACTGCATCAAAACGCAAATCACAGCTATATTAATAATTAGCTCTCAATACAGATAAATATTCATTTCTAATTATTTTGATAATTCCCGGTATCACACATTTTATTGCTCTAACAACCTATGTTTCTATGTTTTGAAAAACAGACACACCGTTTCAGTAAACTTAACTTAAGCGAACCATTTTTGAGTGATTCCAGCAATCACTCACCTTGAAGCATTTTTGAGTGCCTATTATCAATATTTTTTTTCTGTAATCGATTTGTAATTTCACAATATATCAGATACACCTTTTCAAATATAAAAAAGTCTTAGTAATTCCAATGCATGCAACTCTAGTTCTTTTACTTTCACATTCCACGACTAAAATATTGTTC
Source organism: Stegodyphus mimosarum (assembly GCA_000611955.2). Classification (NCBI taxonomy): domain Eukaryota; kingdom Metazoa; phylum Arthropoda; class Arachnida; order Araneae; family Eresidae; genus Stegodyphus; species Stegodyphus mimosarum. The sequence goes on from KK116043.1 coordinate 71,163, forward strand.
CCACGGGTAAAATATTTCATCGATAACATGTTTACTCTGTAAGTTTTAAGCTTGGTACTTCAAAATAATACCACTTTGTAAGGTTTTAGTTAAACTAACCAAGTTTATTTTAATTTAAATCTTTTCTATCTCCTCTCTGCTTCAACTTCCTGTCAGAAGAAGCGCGCGTTTTTAGCTTATGCTAATTTTTGAAGTTCAGCCAAGCACTATTTAAGACAGAGGTAGAAACCTCTCGGTGTGTGAGAGCTTTGCCTCAGATCACGGTCACGCTGCTCAACGTTCGCCTGACCAGCTAGCAGTTTAAATTTATAAGCCATAGTGCTTACTACGTGATTGCTTTGTAAAATAAAGTGCAGTGCGGTAGTATTTAGTATACCTTGCTACGCACCCTTTTCGGTAGAGGCCAACTTCCGCGAATTGCTCTGCGAAGCAAAGTTTAATTTAAGTTCTATTTTAATTTATTTAAATTTATTTGATTGTTAAGTTCGACCAAAGTGTGGTCTGTTACGTTCTGTATCTCTCCCGAATTGGGAGGTTTGTATTTAATAGTGATTGAATAAAAGAGGATTTCAAATCCCTTCACGTGCAGTTATTCTCCAGCCCAGCAGTTACATCAGAACATAGCGTACCTTCCGCTCCCTGTTCCAGTTCAGGACTTAGAACGTAAGGATAAGAACCCTTTACAGAATTTACCATGTTCTCAAAGAATACACACAGAATGCTAAGTCCTGATAATGGCGCCCGCACAGAAAGAAGAGGATGGCCTCAGCAACAAGAAGACGAACCTGAGACACCTGCTGTACCTGTCCAGAATCCTGAGATAGCACCTCCTGGCATAGAAGGATTCGGCTACATCGTACAAACCATGCGAGCAGCCATGAAGCCAGCGGCAAGTTTTGACGGCAAGACAGCCGTAATCAATTTCCTGGAAAAGCTAGACTCCCACTTCATGCTATATCCAGTCCACGAATTTCAGAAAGTCGCTCTTGCTACCAGCGCTTTGAAGGGCCAAGCGCTAAGTTGGTTCAAGTGCATCGGAAAGAATCTCTTGGGGGAACCAGGAAGCCCCACATACACGTATGAAAATTTCAAGAATTCTCTAGTGAAAGCATTTCCCGTGGTGCGAGATCGAGCCAGATTGGAAGCTGAACTGTTTAGCCGATACCAAGAAAGAATAGAAGATTTGTCTAATTTTATTTTGAGGAAAATTCAAGTTTTCAAGCTTTTGTATGGAAGTCGCCCGGATCCTGAAATTATTCAAGTTATACTTCCTAGGCTACTGCCCCAAGTTCAAGATTTCATCGAACTAAGAAATCCAACAACATTAGACAGATTATTTGAGCTCGCGGTACAATTTGAAAGCCGAAGAACAGCCGACAACGAACGACGACGCCAATTTGAGCGAAGAAGTCAGTGGAGTTCGCCAAGACCGCAGCAAAAGCAAAATCAAAGTTACGGGAATAAGGCGAAGCAATGGCCGAAGAAAGATGTGTCTCCTAAAGCGAGCGGCGAACGAAGGGAATTTAATAGAAGAACAAGCAAAGATTCCGAGGGCAACCAGAAGAAAAAGAATTTAAACTAAGAGGGATTTCTTCGAGGAAGGTGAAGAAGTCCGAAGCAGCGCAAAACCCTTCCAAAATCAATTTAAACACCGTGGTCGTTAAGAATTTGAGTTTGCCGAAGATTGAAGTTCTAATCAACAACATACCGGCGACAGCCCTCTTGGATACAGGAGCCCAAAGCAGCTTCGTATCGGAAAGATTCTTTAAGAAGCACTTTCGACGTTACAGAATTTTTAGTGCAAGAGACACGGATGTCATAGCGGCCCAAGGAGAAAAATGTAGCTGTTTAGGAAAAGTACCATTGTTCGTGCGTATCAACAACGAACAGGTAAGAATCCTGTTTTATATTGTGCGTAACCTGCAGACTTGTATTATTCTAGGTGTGGACTTTTTTAGTTTGGCAGAAGCAAAAATTGATTTCAAGGGGGGAGAACTAACATTAAATATGAAGCCAATTGAAGCGAAGAATGATAAGCCCCCGCAGCTGGACTTGGAACATTTACAAGCAGAGGAAAAAGAGAAAATCCAAGGTCTGGTAAGTCACTTTGCGAATTTATTTAGTGATGTACCAGGCTTTACGCAGGTGGTGAACCACGACATTGACACGGGGGACGCTCAGCCAGTTAGGCAAAAGCCATATAGATATGATAGGACAAAAGAGGAAATAATTGAACATCATATTAAAGAGATGTTAAAGAATAAAATCATCACGCCAATTTCTAGCAGTTATGCTAGCCCCGTTGTCCTGTGTAAGAAAAATAATGATTACCCGATTACGCACCCGAAGCGGTGGCGTTTTGCTATAGATTATCGCAAGTTAAATTCAGTTACAAAATATCCTGTATATCCGTTGCCGATAATTGAAGAAATTATTCGAAATATTTCGTCTACAAAATACATGACTACATTAGATCTCACGAGTGGCTATTTTCAGATTGGGGTAAAACCCGAGGACGTACACAAAACCGCGTTCATAACGAAATCTGGTACGTACGCATTTCTTAGAATGCCGTTCGGATTATCCGGCGCGCCGGCAACGTTCCAAAGATGTATGGACATCGTCTTAAGACCAGTCCTTGGTAAAAGCACTTTCATATATTTAGACGATATTATAATTACGAGTAGTACTCTAGAACAACACTTACAAGATTTAAGAAAAGTATTTTCATTGTTAAACGAAGCTGGTTTAAAGATAAATGCGTCTAAATGTAAATTTGCCGCAAAAGAGTTACGTTATTTAGGATTTAAAATTTCCCAAAAGGGAATCGAAACGGATCAGTCAAAAATAGTAGCCATTAGAAATTATCCTGTTCCTAAAACAGCGAAGAAATTATCGTCGTTTCTCGGGATGTGTTCATATTACCGGGCTTTCATTAAAGACTTTGCAAAAATAGCTGAGCCACTGCTAAAGTTGAAAAGAAAAAAAGCTAGGTTTTCGTGGTCAGCAGAAGCCAACTTGGCGTTTCAAAAATTGAAAGACGCATTGACTCAAGCTCCCGTCTTAAAATTTCCAGAAGGGGATAAGGGATTAGAGATTTCAGCGGACGCTTCAGATTTCGCGATTGGTGCAGTGCTTTCCCAAAATGGTCAGCCCGTGGCTTTTTTCAGCCGAACATTAAATGAAACCCAAAGAAACTATTCCGCAACAGAGAGAGAAACTCTCGCAGTGTTAGCATCAGTACAGAAATTTCGTGTGTTCTTTGGAAGTTCTCCAGTAACTGTATATACCGACCACGCGGCGGTCACTAGACTCTATTCTGGAAAAAATTTATCACCCAGATTAATAAGGTGGGCTCTCAAATTACAGGAATATAACCTAATAATTAAACATACGCCGGGAAAAGAAAATGTTGTGGCAGATGCTTTAAGCAGAATTAACTTAGATGAAAATGGAAGTGTAATTAAGATAGCCATGTTAACATCCAAAGTATTAGATTCTCGTGAAACAGTAATAGCCGAACTCAAAAAAGATCCGGAGTTCAAAAATATATACAATTATTTGGCCGACCCTGAGAATTTCAATCATCCGGATATTGTGCCGATAAGAAATAGGGCCGAAAATTACGAATTAATTGACGGACTGTTATTCTATACGAAAGCTACTAATGAGAATCATGAATATAGACCGGTTATCCCAGCTAGCATGAGGTTGAATGTATTAGAAGAGTTGCATGATTGTGCCATTTCGGCTCATTTAGGTATAAGAAAAACTGTTCAGAGAGTTCGCGAGGCAGTTTTCTTTCCAGAACTGCAAAAGTTTACTAGGGCGTATGTCCAGTCGTGCCCAACATGTCAATTAAATAATTATGTTAATTTCCGCCCGGCCGGGTTCCTAAATAGTATTAAATCAGAATTCCCAAATCAAATAATAGGCATCGATTTACTTGGACCTTACCCTCGAAGTAAAGTTAATAAAAGCCGATATCTTTTAGTTATAGTGGATCATTTTAGCAAATGGTTAGAGTTAATTCCGTTAAAACGCGCGTCTGCAAAAATTGTAGTAGATTCAATTCTAAATAAGTATATTTTAAAATACGGGGCGCCCCTAAAAGTTATTTCAGACAATGGTCCTCAGTTTGTTAGTAAAATGTTTGAGGAAATGTGTGCAAAACTGGGCATACGTCATCTAAAGATGGTCCCGTATCGTCCGCAGTCAAACATAGCGGAACGGGTGAATAGAAATGTAGTGAAAATAATTCGTAGTTATGTGAAAAACTATCACTCTACCTGGGATAGCCATATAAATGAATTTGCATTTGCCCTTAGGACCGCCAAACACGATACTACACAAAAAACACCCGCTGAACTCTTCTTAGGAAGAAAGATCTTGACCCCCCTAGATAAACTGTTCTTTGTACAGGAAAGGGCAGAAGAATTTAAAATGAGTGATATACAAAAGTTAATACGGGAAGCGACGGAAAATATAGAAATGGCCCAAAGAAAACAGAAATTGTACTATGACCTAAAAAGAAGAGAGGTCAAGTACAATGTGGGAGATGAAGTGTTGAAGATTAAACACAACTTGTCAAATGCCCCAGAGGAAAAGGTGGGGAAATTTTTTCCGCGTTTTGAAGGCCCGTTCACAATTGAACAAATTACGGGGGCAGTGGTTATATTAAAAAGAAATGATGGTCAAACGCTCAAAGCGAATGTGGACCAAATAAAACCGTTCTATAATCGCAGCAAAATGGCTGTATTTAAAGATTCGTTTCAGGATCCGAGGCAATCGACTAGCCAGGAAGATATACGTCAGCAAAAACAGCAGGAACCAGCTACAACGGCATCGAAATGTCAGAAGAAGAAAGCTCCCCCCCAACAAAGAAATAAGAACCAAAAAGGTGGTTTCAAAAGAAAGTCTCACGATGCAGGTGAACAAATCTACGAACGGAATTACGAGCGCACCAAGAGAAGAAAGCAGAATGGGCAAGGGAAGCCCAATGTATCCAAAAGAACTGTGGAATCATCGGACAGGTGCCTGAGAAGCAAGAAACGTCGATTGCAGCCTGAGAATCAACTTCCCGAATACAGCAGGAACCAGGACAAGCAACGAGCAAGGGCCCAGGAGAGAAGGGCCCAGTCCACCAAACGTCCAGCGGAGCAACCTCCTCTACAAAGGAAATTGCCGAGGATACAACGACGGAATTTCAAAAGAAAAAGAGACGAGCAGGCTCCGAAAGAACAACGAAAAACGAGGAAACTGAACCAGGCCACAACTTACTCAAGTTTTAAAGATTGGGCCAAGAAAAGGATGGACGATCATAATAAGATAAGTACAATTTCGTATTCAAAAGTTTAGTTAATTTTTGAGTATACTGCAAGTTGCAGGACTGATTTTACCTCAAGCGAGGTTGACTTTTACGCCAAGTGAGCGATAAGTTCTCATATGGAAAGTAAAATGTTTTGTTAAAAGAAATTGTAATTCTTAAAGATTTAAAATTACTTAATTTTGTAAATAGATTAATTCTGTAAAAGCAATGAATTGCTGAAAAGAATATGTTAACTAAATGATTTTGTACGACGCTTTGTCTAAAGACTTGTAAAATGTCTAGAATGAAAATTCGGAAAATTGAAAAACACGATTTAGTCTGTAGACTATTAATTCAATGTAATTTGATATTTCAAGAAAGTACCTTGAGAAAGGAATAGGAAGCACTTGCTGTAAGCTTAGAAATTTAACCTATATTTCTGTAAGCTTAGAAATTTAACTTCTATTTGCATTTCAGGATTGCTGTGAAATTGTTAATGTGTTATGAAATGTAACAAATAATATTATGCTAGCAATGCACGTTAAGTGCAATATTAATGTGAATGTTGTGTGCAAACTGCGAATTTGTATGCATGAAAAGTTAAAGATTCACTATTTTAGAATGCAAGTGTTAATTAGGCTCTCCACCAAATACACTTAAAGTGTTAGACATAAAGCTAGTGAGAACCTTAGGATTAGCTGGTTATAGGGCGTTTTTTTCAGGTCTCGTATGTCAAGTTCTAACTAATGTTAGTCGATTGTAGGTGGAAGAGTTGAACACCCCCGAACACATAAAAACCCGCAATGGCGGTTTGCTTTACATCCAACACCGGTGAGAGAGCATACGGGGGAAGAATTTAATTGTGCTTGAATGATAATGTGTGTGTGCAAAATTACACAGAAAAAAAAAAAAAGGATTTGTACCACTTAGAATTATTCTGTTATTATGTCATACTAAAGTTGTTTTCCTTCCAGATTTTGCTGGAAGGAGTAAGACTGTTTGAAGAATAAGACTTGAAAAAAAAAATGTTGAAGATTGTTGTTCCAGAAAATTTCGTCTGTATTTTACACAAACATATATTGCCTTGTAAGAGTTGGCCTAAGTTTAGAACAGTGAAATTTTCGACTATTTAGAATTGCTAGTTTTCAACATGGTCCGTTTGGACCAAAGTAGTTTAACTATCGCAATTCTGGCGGGAAGTATGTAAGGTTTTAGTTAAACTAACCAAGTTTATTTTAATTTAAATCTTTTCTATCTCCTCTCTGCTTCAACTTCCTGTCAGAAGAAGCGCGCGTTTTTAGCTTATGCTAATTTTTGAAGTTCAGCCAAGCACTATTTAAGCCAGAGGTAGAAACCTCTCGGTGTGTGAGAGCTTTGCCTCAGATCACGGTCACGCTGCTCAACGTTCGCCTGACCAGCTAGCAGTTTAAATTTATAAGCCATAGTGCTTACTACGTGATTGCATTGTAAAATAAATTAAAGTGCGGTAGTATTTAGTATACCTTGCTACGCACCCTTTTAGATAGAGGCCAACTTCCGCGAATTGCTCTGCGAAGCAAAGTTTAATTTAAGTTATATTTTAATTTATTTAAATTTATTTGATTGTTAAGTTCGACCAAAGTTTGGTCTGTTACGTTCTGTATCTCTCCCGAATTGGGAGGTTTGTATTTAATAGTGAGTGAATAAAAGAGGATTTCAAATCCCTTCACGTGCAGTTATTCTCCAGCCCAGCAGTTACATCAGAACATAGCGTACCTTCCGCTCCCTGTTCCAGTTCAGGACTTAGAATTTGAGGATAAGAACCTTTACAGAATTTACCATGTTCTCAAAGAATACACACAGAAGGCTAAGTCCTGATAACTTCTTTAAATTTGGATTTTCCATTATTTTAAAATGCAAAGCTAGTGAAATCCTGTAAGCACAGAATTCCAAAGCAATGAATTTTAATCTACTTCACTTGTTACAAACACGGTAGTCCGTTAAATTGATGTAGATCTTATCTTGGATTTCTTAGCATTCATAGCATGAATGGCATTGACTAAAGTTAAGAAAGCTGATAAGATGCAGTCGATTTAACATTCGCTGAAAAAGATATAAATTGAGACATTCTCTTTTATTCGCACTTGAATATGGTTAAGGCCGTCTGACTTGAATACTTTGCGTTAGGCGCAGGAACTAAATCCACTTAATCTAGTTTTCCGAACAAAAAGAGTTTTTAAAGAGGAAAATTTGAAATAGATAGAGCTCAAACACGCTTTTGTAGCTAAAATTCAACACATTTGTTCAACACATTTAATTTTTTGCTGAAATTGCTTTATATTCTGAAACTGCTACAGCAGTCGATATACAAACATATGGACTGTTAAGCAATTTTCTTTAACATAGGAGGTATATGTGATTCACAGAAAATAAAACTTTCTTAGAAAAAGTCACTAACACGAATCAGCAAACGCAAAGATTTTATTGTACAGTCTGGTTCTTATTTGCACATAGTGGTCGATATCTAGTGCTCCATAACCTAATTTTATTTATTTCGAGGTACACACATGTATTTGCTATGTTAGGCAGGCCGCCGCATAATATAAATAATATATGCTACAAAGGTTGTCAAAAGTAATAGAAACTCTACGCTTAAAAAATAAATTTCATTTCTATAGATTACACAATCACCGGTAAATGTATGTTGTATGATTATTTTATATAAAACTTCTTAGGTTATCTAAAATTGTAAATTTCATCTGCAGTTTTTAAAATTTATTTTTTTGCGAAAGGAAATGAATGGCTTGGCTTAATTAGGACGTTGAAGCCCAGCTGGTTTGTGTATCTCTAAGCTCAACTGAAAACTATTGACTATATCAAGAATTATTTTGCCTAAAGTCATGACAGCAAACAATAATCTGAGCAAATATGGTTTGCGAACTATAACTATGGGAGAAAAATTAAACCTATTGACAAAGCCTGAAAGATGTTAAAAAGAATTTTTTCATCAAAACGAAAATTTGCTTTCAAAAAGACTGCCAAGCTTAAAATATTCCTGTTAAATCCAGTTGCGACAGAACTAAATCCAGTTTCGACATAAAAAGCCGCATAAGTAGAACATTTACGGCACGGTTACTATCTCAAAAACTCTTGTTTAGCAAGTTAATGCGAAACACAAATGACAGTGGTACCGGGGACAAACTACCTGAAATGTTGATCAATGGAAATAAGTACTGTTTCCTGACGCAAAAACCTTCACTTTATTTCCTACGTTACGATGATTTTTATTCGTAGAAAACATCAACAGAAGCTTATGGTCTCCATTACCAGCTTCCTAAACTAAAACATCTTTCATGATGATAACCTTTTTCACTCACGTCAACACTACCTAACTGCGAAGTTTCTTCGTACCGCTGGGTGGCGCTTCCGCCGTATCGCAAAGGAAACTCAAGCTGATGCCACAACTGTTGCTCGGATTTGGCGACAATGTACAACATCTTCTAACAGAGTAAAGCCAGGACACATGAAGCAGTATGAAGCTCTGGCGTCACAGGCAGTCTTCTCACCAACCTCGTTTTTTCAAGCGTACTTAAAGCCCCGTAGCATTCGGTGAGCGACATTCAAGAACCTGTTCCATTGGTCACAAAAGCGAAATACACTGATGTGCAAAACTTAAGCAACAGCAAGGTTTTTTGCCATAACTCAACGAGAAATCAACTGAGAGGCATGAAATGCAAAAATGAAGGAGAGTATTATGTACGTAAAGGATGACGAAAGCGTCGGAGCTGAAAAAGGAATACAATGCATACGGTATGGAATCAAACAAAAACAAGCTTTATTGAACGCATAGTATCGTGACTCATGATTGTCTATCCAAGAGGAAGAACAACAAGCAGATGTTCCTTAATATGGGATATGCTCTCCCCTCACTGCTTTGGTTGCTTCGCACCGTCTTCGCATACTCAGAACCAGCTGGTGCAACATTTCTTGGGGTAGGAGTGCCCATTCCTCAATCAGCATCTGTTTGAGTTGTTGGGTGTTCTCCAGAGGATGTAAGCGTGCTACAGTGCGTCTCCTCAAAGCATCCCACACATGTTCGATGGGATTTAAATCTGGTGAGTACGCTGGCCAATCCATTCGAGTGATATCTTCACTTTCCAGTAGCTCCTCAACAGCAAGAGTCCGATGTCGCCGTGCATTGTCATCCATAAAAATTAAGTCTGGGCCAAAGGCACCTCGGAACAGACGCACATGGGGAAGGAGTACCTCCTCACATTAGCGATCCCCGGTTACAGACCCTCTGTCGAAAACGTGGAGCGCAGTTCGCCCGTTCAGCATAATGCCTCCCCAGACAAGAACTCCAGGACCACCGTTACGGTGTCTTTTCTTGATGTTACTGGGATAAAACCGGGTCCCGACATCTCTCCAAATCAAAACGCGTTGAGAATCGCTTCTAGTACTGAACCGACTCTCATCCGTAAAGAGGACACGACTCCATTGATCAGTTGTCCAGTTTTTGTGCTCTCTGCACCACTGTAAACGGTGGCGTCGGTGGCCAACTTTCAACGGGAGGCAGCGTTCAGGACGGCGGGCGAATAGGCCCTCTTTGTGCATGCATTTGGACACAGTAAACTGCGCCACTTGTCGCCCCGTTGCTGTACAGAGTTGCTGGGGAATGAAGCCTGCTGACTGCTGTCGGCCTCTTTTCGCCTGCAGGAAGATATATCGGTCGTCCCCTGCAGATGTCGTCCTCGGGCGGCCACCACCAACCTTTCTAACAGCTGTACCTGTGGTTTGGAACGCTTTCCAAGCGCGCGAAACGACATTTTTTTGATTCCGAACTCTGCAGCTACACTAGTGACAATATGCCCCTCCTCCAGCTTTCTGATCATTCTTCCACGTGTGAAGTCGTCCGGGTGATTTCTTCTAGCCATATTTCACAAACTGACTCACTGGCACTTGCAGCGAAAATGTTGAATTGCGTCTCCGCCCTTCCTTTTATTCTACTGTTGAGCTGCGCGCGCCGACTTCACGCGTTTTGTGTACGCTCACGTCGCCTCTGACGTTTCGTTCCTGATATTTGCATACGCATGAAGTTTCTACTGAATTACGTGTTCATTGTACTGATCTCTAGACCTCCTTTTCTGCAATTTCATGGCTATCATCTAAATTTTTACATTGTTGCTTAAGTTTTGCACACCAGTGTACTTAGGTATTATGTTCAATCAACGTCTCACTTGGTCTAAAAATATTAATAGTGTGAAAAGTAAAGCAATAGGCATCATGTGTAGATTTCTCCCTGTCATAGGAAAATACTCAAATCTCAGTCTACGTACCAAGAGACATATATATACAACCTGCATTCTTCCAATACTCTGCTATGCAGCTCCTGCATGGAATATCAACTACAACAGCTGCAAGTCTTGCAGAATAAATTTTTGCGCATTATTACAGACTCCCATTATCTCATTCGTAATGAAATTTTGCATAGAGACTTAAAACTTGAGACTATTCCAGAAGATATTAAAAGAATCAACGAAAAATTCTTCACAAAGGCTATACAATTCTATTTCGTGAATTATTCCCAAGTATTTAATCATGAAGTTCTCTTTGAAGATAGAAACCTCCGGCCATTAGCAGCTCACACTTTCATGGGTGAAGACGACAATTTCAACACTTAGCTCCTCAATTGGTAGCTGTTTACTTCCAATCCTTTTGATCATTGTGTTAATGTTTTTAAGCTGTTTGTAAGTAGGTTTTTGGAATATGTGTAGTTTATGGTTGTGTTGTATCGTATGTCGAAGTGTTGCATTTGTTGTTTAGTAGTCTTGATTGCAGTAGTATTGTTGTATTTGTATTATTTTCGTTGTATTGAATATGGTTCATTGTTGTATTATAGTAGTTTTATAGAATTGTTGTATTCAGCATTTTCTTTGATGCCAGTTTTTGTATCTTGAAGTTGTTCCTCCTGTGTTTTAGCATTCTCGTACGCTCTTCTCTCTCATCCTTGTGGAGAAATTCTCAGATGTTTTACCTTGGTCCTTTTCGGTGCTTCTCTCCTTTTCCTTTGCTCCGATTTATTTCCAAAGATATTTTCCACGTCCAGATTCATACATGTCGTGTGCCCTAGGGCTTTATGTGAAGAACCGGCAAAGTTGCTCTATGCAATAGTTCGGTAATAATATCAGTCTTAGTCTTTTAGGTGAGCGACAAACGTGCAGCGATTCTTTTTATAATTTCATAGGATATCCCATAAATGTGCTGTAGACGCATTGCATGGGAATTATAAAAACGGTTCAAAACTTGCTGTTTATAACTTTCCGACCGAGCCTGAACTCAGATTTAAATGGATAAGAAGTCAACGAAGGAAAGATGGCCTTTCAGCCTGCTAAACATACAAAAGTAAGTTCGATTTTTTTGCATTCTTATGTTTTGTGTCTTTACCAGTTTTCTAATATTTTTTTGATACATTGTGATGTTTATGTTTAAGTTATTAGATTTTGGTCTATTGATAAGAATTTCATATTAATAGATTTTAGTTTTGTTTTAATCATTTCAAAGAAACGCGTTCCTTTAAAGCTAAAATTTTTAATCATGAAAATTGTAATATTAGCTTTCTCTTATTACTTAATTACATCAAAAGCTATGATTTTTAAATACTTTCTAGTATATTGTGCAGGCAGATTTCTCATTCATTCCAAAATCGTCAGAACGTATGTGCCAAAGAGCTAACAAATAATCATAATATGTTTCATTTCCCTGCATGTAAGTTTGGTGTCATTGCGTTTAAGATAATGTATTATGTTCGATACTCAGTGTTTGTTATGTCCAATTGTTTCCCATTGCTATACATATCTTTAAATGTAAAACTGTAATTATCACTACGAGCTTTCTAGACATTACAAATTATTCATGAAATTATATATATATAACTGAAATTATATTAATGGCTTTTTAATTGACATTTAGTTACCAAAGTACTCATTTAAATCATAGGGTTCACTGATTTCTGTTACTAAATATTAACAATTTTTTTCAGTGATGGGTTCTAGACGTTTATAGACGTTGGCCACTGCTAAAGCCAGAAGCTATGATTTCTTTATTATGGAGTCACCTAATAGATGGACCACTTTTGCCTCCTGTGAAGGCAGAGGCAAATTACATCCATGCCTTCTCCGAGATTCGAATCAGAGTCCTTCGGTACGGCAGTCAGAGTCACTAACCAATTTCCCGACTGAGCGGCAATGTTAACATATATGTAAATATTGTATACAGTTAAGTTAATTTTAAAAAAATATATTGTTTTATAGGTAGTTTCCTGACGGGGAACAGTTTTCCTGTTTCTATATGTCATCAAATTCTGTATAAAGAAAGTCACCTGAAAAGAAAAAGCTCGTCTTTAAGAAAAATACCTGAAGAAAGTAATAAAAAGAATTTTAAAAACAAAAAAAGTACACTGGTGAGTGATTAGACACATAGACAGATTTCCTTAAGTATCTATGTGTCTATAACATCAAATTTTCTTAACTGTCTATGTATCTATTCACATGTGTCTATAACATCAAATTTTATAAAAATTTTGGGCAACTGTGCATACTGAAACTTTTACTATTTTATTTGATATTTTAAGGGAACTAGCTTCAGAAATTCATAAATCAGTAGTAGTAAGTGAAGACTTAATTATACCTATTTAAATTAAAAATATCGCTATATCGGTGAATTTGTTTTCCCTTTAAAAATTAGTGATATAAATATCCTTCTAGAGGTACTTAGAGGTACTGAAGGAAGCTGAAAGCCTGTCTCATAACTTTCAAAATGGAGAAAATATTCAGAATTGTGAATGACATGCTTTCAAAATTGAAAATCGTATTACCTAAAAACGAATTTGAATAGCTTCCTTTCAGAGCAAGTAAATAAACTGAATTTGAACAAAGAAAACAATCGATATACTCCAGATTTACTTGCTTTTTGCAGTTTGTTAAACTCGATCTCACCACATGCATATAAAGTTTTACGCCATTCAGCTTCCAGTACTATTTTTCAATCTCGTACTATACGTATAATTCGTTCAAATTTCTCTGTTAATTCCATAACTGAGCAATTTGTGATGATGTGTTAGGATATGTTAAACAAAAATACGAGGATTTAAAAGAAAACGATAAAACTTTAAATATTATAGTGGATGAAGGGCATTTAAATTCATGTTTCGATTTTAAATAAAGAAATTAGTGCCTCATGACACACATCTGTGGAAATCCTACTATTAGTGCTTATATTTTCAAATTACGCAGTTTAGAATAACCTTTTAAAGATTGTATATGTATTACCAGTTAAATCATTAAACGCTGAGTATTAGTACCGGTACCTTAAGAAAACAATAATTGGTTTAGAAAATATAGGTTATAGAAACTGTTGTTTCTGATAATAATTCAATAAATAAAAAAGCCACGTTATTATTTTGTACGCCTTAAAAAATTAGTATTGTGTAATGCATGTAACAAGACTGAAAACATTCATTTCAAATCTCAGTCGTATTAGTTCAGATTTATTCTGTCAAAAACATATGTTCTCATGTAACTCCTACCACTGTGTTGAATCAACTATTATTTTGTTAATATCGATATATTCAGACTGTTTTATCTTGAGATCAATTGAAAAGGGATCATATTGAAAAATTCATTACTATGCTCCCAGTTTGTTATTGTCTAAAACAGTGTCTGTGTTGTTTTAAGTGGCCATTCCTTTTAATCATGTGGATATAATTTTGGTGTTAACGTACAAGGTAAAATTATTATCATGATAACAGTCAAGTGTTTCAGAATGCCGACAAAATTGTATGTTTATAATAATTTCTACCGTTATGCTGAGAACTGATTATTACTAAGATTTTGTAAAGAGTGATAGTCGTTATAGGTGCAGACTGTTTTAGCTTCGGATGACTTGAAAACTGATTATATTAAAAATTTCATTTCTATGCTCCCAATTTGTTATTGTCTAAAAAGAGAGTATGGGTGGTATTTTAAGTGGCTACTACTTTTGTCACTTGGATATCATTTTGGCGTTAATATATCGTAAAACGATTTGTCATGATTACATTTATTTGCTTCAGAATGGTGATAAAATTGTATATGGCTGCAACTGTATATTACACTGCTTATCCTAAGTTAAGGAAAAAACACAAAAATTACGATTACTGAAAACGTTACGTGCAGAATTTTATGAAACTTACCCACAATATACAACACATAGTAAGGTATCAAATAACATACAAAGAAATTACCATGTAAGGTTTTAGTTAAACTAACAAAGTTTTATTTTAATTTAAATCTTTCTATCTCTTCTCTGTTTCAACTTCCCGTCAGAAGAAGCGCGCGTTTTCAGCTTCTGCTAATTTGAAGTACAGCCAAGTACTATTTAAACCAGAGGTAGAAACCTCTTAGTGTGAGAGAGCTTTTAGTCTCAGATCACGGTCATTCTGCTCGACGTTCGTCTGACCAGCTAGCAACTAAAATTATAAGCCATAGTGCTTACTACGTGATTGCATATTGAAATAAATTGAAGTGCGCTAGTATTAGTATTTCTTGCTACGCACCATTTAGTTAGAGGCCAAACTCCGCGATTTGCTCTGTGAGCAAAGTTTAATTAGATTTCTATTTTAGTTTTAGTATTAATTTTTTTGATTGTTAAGTTAGGCCCAAGTGTGGTCTTTTACTTTCTGTATCCCTCCCGAGTTGGGAAGTGTGTAAATAATAGTGATTTAATAAAAGAGGATTTTAAATCCTTTTCAAGTGCAGTTATTCTCCAGCACAGTATCTGCACCAGAACAAAGCGCATTTTTCAGCTCCCTGTTCCAGTTCAGGACTTGAGGCTAAGGACCCTAGTAAGTACTTCACCATGTTCGCTAAACACATGCACAGAACACTCAGTCCTGACATGACAACCAGACAGTTATGGTAGCATAGAAATTAGCACATGTATAAAATGAACAAATCGAAGGTGTCAGTTTGTTGTAGGAAACGTACCTTCAACATGGAATATGATTGCCTCTAGAAGCAGTACAGCACATACAGCGATGTGTGATGCTTTCAATTATGCGGTCTATCAGTTCCATAGGAAGAGCAGCCATTGCTCTCGCAAAGCAGTTGCAAGCACGGCAAGAGTTTGAGGGGGCGGATTGAGAGCAGCTAGACGTCTCCCTAAAGCATCCCAAATGTGCTCGATAGGATTCAAGTCCAGGGATCGAGCTGGCCACTCCATGCGCATAACTGTTTCCTGTTGAAGATATCATCTAGGATACGAGCCCTGTGTGATCTTGCATTGTCGTCCTG
This sequence comes from Stegodyphus mimosarum, assembly GCA_000611955.2. Taxonomy (NCBI): domain Eukaryota; kingdom Metazoa; phylum Arthropoda; class Arachnida; order Araneae; family Eresidae; genus Stegodyphus; species Stegodyphus mimosarum. The sequence continues at coordinate 86,778 of KK116043.1, forward strand.
TAACAGGAAAGCATCACCTATTGCCCCGACATATGGGCGCACATAAACATCAAGGATGTCATCTCTATAAACATGAGCATTCACGGTTCCCCTTCGAAAAACATGAGGTCTGCGTCCACCCAAAGAATGCCATCCCAAACACAGACACTGCCTTTTCTGTATGCATCTCTTTCACGGATGTTTAACGGATGAAAGCGGATTCCAGGTTATCTCCATATCAAATAACGCCTACTATCGCTTTTTAGACTAAACCTGGACTCATCCGTAAAGAGAGCAGCCCTCCATTGATCAGGAGTCCAGTGGACATGCTGTCGTGCCCACTGCGAAGTGTCCCTCCTATGGCGCGACTTGAGCGGCACGCAAATGGCTGGTCGCCTGCACACAGACCACCTTTTTCAAGCCTTCTACGCATAGTTGACGTTGACACCAACCTTCCGGTGGCTGCAGCAAGGGAGGATCTAAGAGTCGGAGGAGCGGTTCTATTCTTGCATGCACATAATGTCAAATATCGGTCATCGGCGCTCGTCATAGCAGTTGGCCGTCCTTGGCTGAACCTCCAGGATGCCGAATCTGTGGTTTAAAATTGCCTCCAAAGTCTATGAACCACAGAAGTACTCACATTTATCCATCTGACCACTTCTGTTTGACTTTGCTCTGCCTCTAGTCTCCTAATGACTTTCCATCGTAGTTCTGTAGGCAAATGATGCCTGGAGGTCATTGTTACGAATTGGTTATCTCAGATTTCTGATATCACTATCAGAGTGAAATATGTGGGCTTGCTCTCAAACATGGACTTTTTTGCTTCTCGCAGATGACGTATTCCGAGTGCAGCGGCACTAATTTACCAATTGCAGTTTTACTCAGCTACTCTTACTTGGCAACATATTTAATTTTTACACTGTTTGGCTTATTTTTGAGGGAGTTATCGCTATTTTTGTGATTTTTCCTTAATTTATGAAAATCAGTGTATTATTATTTCGTTGATATTGGCATGTACAGACTATTTCTCCTTGAGATCTCTTGAAAAGTGATATTATTGGAAAATTCATTTCTATGCTCCTAATTTGTTGTCATGTAAAAAAGTGTCTGGGCCGTATTTTGAGTGGGCAGTGCGTCAGCAGCTAGGAGATGTGGAGAAATTAAACTCAGTTTAGATCAAATTTATCCAGTGATAAACTGAATATACTTCTTATGCAGAAAGTGAAATCATTTATTTGTAACATTGCTTGTGATCAGAAAGCGCTTTTGCAGCAAATTTAAAATAGTTAATTAAGAGTTAGCTACAGCAAAACGTGCAACAAAGTTGACTTTCTTCCGTCAATAAGATAGGGAAATACATTTTCATATTTGTTTTTAATATTTGGTTCTTTTCTCGAAGTTGTATGTAACGTATTTTTATATGATATAACATTCAGTTTATATTGCCGAATCTCTTCCTCCGAACCTGGAGAAGGCTTAAGTGTCGTTATTATAACTCAATAAAGTATTACCGACAGCCTTTCTTGTTTCTACATCAAGCTGTCGTTTGGTTTTACATGCATTAAATTATTTTCTCTGGATCATATTTATATACTTCATAATGACAAGAAAATTAGTTGATAGCTTAGGGGATTTTAGTACATGGATTTGCATTAGTTTATTTAATCATGTATTAAAGTATCTTAAATAACTGCTCCATTTTGCGCGTTTTAGAAAACTTGAGTCAACCCAGATCATATTTTTTTTTAATGTGTGCAAACATGTTTTTATTTATTGGAGTAATACAGCTTGTAGTGATGTGCTTTCCATTTGAAAGTTCAGAGATCTTAGTTCATAAATTGTATATTCATTTAAAGATGTGCATATGTATCATTTCCAATAGCTGCTGCTTTTATACTATACATTGACTGTTAATAGAAGTAGTTTTAAGTTGTGTTAAAACTATTTCTTCATCATTTTTATGCATCTTATGATGATGAGAAATTCTTTTGTAAAAGCCAGATATTTGTTCTTTTAAGGGCCATTCAGACAGGTGCTTATCTGAACTAACGAAGTAAGTTCCATGTGTTGAGTAGCTCTGCTATGCCTGCAGTTCAAATTTTTCAAATTGCTGCGCTATGGGGAAAAACTGGTTTTGAAGATGGGTAGGCTAAATCCGTTGTCTCCGTTAGCTCAGATAAACTGCACTGTGAACGGGCCATCAAAACTCCCTAGACTGAATTTAAAAAGCTGTTACTTATATGTTATAACTTGAGCGTACATTTGTTTCTCTCAATTTTTGCTTAACTGTAAATTAAATATTATTATTTTTCAGTAGTGAAGCTTTATTTTTAAGTACAGATATACAAGTAACATGTGTAAAAATAAGCAGATATATTTATAAATAGCTGAGAAATTGATCTGGAGAATGAAAATAAGAATAACCTATAATGTACACTGGTATCATTAATTACGGAAAAGTTACAAATAATGATTATTTCTTAAGAAGTTACACGTAGAATTTCATGAAATTTACCCACAGTATACAACACATAGTAAGGCACAAAATAACATAAAAAGAATATTACTGGACAATTATGGTGCTATAGAAATTAGCATATGTATAAAATGAATAAATTGGATGTGGCAGATGGGTATAGGAAAATTACCTTCAGTTCATTGCCTTTAGAAGCAATACAGCTCATACAGCGATGTGTGATGCTGTCCGTTTGTAGAGACATTAGGTTTATTTAGAAGCAGGAACGATGAAAAATAAGCAACGCCTTCGCCGGGAATCGAACCACGGACCTCTCGGTTACGCGTCGAGCATGCAGACCACTACAGCACGAAGGCATGCGAAGAAGGCGGGAGAAATACCTTATATACTCCCCCTTTTTAAAGGGCGACTGGGGTTTTGGGGACCCAATCGCCAAATTCCGGTGGCGGAGAATCATCATGCACCACCTTTTTTAGTTCGAGCGCCAGTGTTGAAACATTAGGTTTTTCAGAAACAGGAATGATGAAAAATGAGCAACACCTTCGCCGGGAATCGAACCACGGACCTCTCAGTTACGCGTCGAGCATGCAGACCACTACACCACGAAGGCATGCGAAGAAGGCGGGAGAAATACCTTATAAGTTCTGCTGTCTACGAATTCCGCAGGAAGTGAGAGCCATTGCTCTTATAAAGCACTTCAAGCGTGGCAAGGGTCTAAAGAGGAGGATTGAGAGTAGCTATACATTTTTCTAAAGTTTCCCAGACATGTTCGATAAGATTCAAGTCCTGTTACGGAGCTGGCCATTCCATGCGCTGAATTCCTTGCTGTTGAAGAAAAACATCCACAATTCGAACCTTGTGTGGTCTAGCGTTGTCGTCTTGCAGCAGGAAATCGTCACCTATTGCCCCTATATAAGGGTGCCCATAAGCATCAAGGATGTTATCTCTGTAGGCCTAAGCATTCAAGGTTCCATGTGGAAATACGTGGAGGTCTATGCTTCCCCCCAAAGAGATACCACCTCAAACACAGACACTGCTTCCTCTATATGGATCTATTTCACGGATGTTTGATGGATGACAACGGGTTCCAGGTTCTCTCCAAATAAAATAACGACTACTATCGCTTTGGAGGCTAAACCTGGACTCATTCGTAAAGAGAACAGCCTTCCATTGTTCAGCCGTTGAATGCACTTGTTGACATGCCCAACACAAACGTTCCGTTTTATGACGTGACGTAGGCGGTACGCAAATGGCTGGTCGCCTGACGTACAGACCTCCTTCGTGAAGGTTTCTACGCACAGTTAACGCTGACACCAACCTTCAGGTGACTGCAGCAAGGAAGGATCTCAGTTGAGTCGGTCTTGCGGTTCTATGCCTTCGGGTGCATAACAAGAAATACCAGTCATTGGTGCTCGTCGTAGCGGTTATCCGTCCTTTGCTGAACATCCTGGATGCTGAACTGTGGTTAGAAATTGTTGCAGGAGTCTGAACCGCAGAAGGACTTACATTTAGCCATTTGGCCACTTCTGTCTGATTTTGTCTTGCCTTTAGTCTCCGAATAGCTCTTCATTGCAGTTCTTCGGGCAAATGAATGTCTGGAGATCATTGTTACGAATTGGCTATCCAGGACTTCTTATCTCAGTATTACAGCGAAATTTGCAGGCTTGCTCTAAAACATGCAATTTTATGCTCCTCCCGGATGACGTATTCCGATTGCAGCGCCATCAGTTTACATTATTGAGTTTTACTCAGCATCTCCTATTCGACAACATATTCAAATTTTATACAAATTAGCTTATTTTGAATAAGTTATCGCTTTTTGTGATTTTGTTATGCATCCCGTTATACATCTCTCATGATTGAATCATTTGTTAAAAGCTGGATTATGTATCGATATGGAGTTTGTTCTGCTTCCCATAATTTTAAGGCTTGGCATTTTCTCTGCCACTCAGTCACTTTTATTGTTTTAGCAAAGATTTCTTGAATGGAGCTGGTTTTTCACTTCTTATTAATGCTCAAGAGGAACAACGTCACAAAATAAATTTTGCTCGTAATATAAGAACGACCAATATTAACTTTTTTATACTACAGTTCCATGGAAAAGCAAACAAATTATTGAACCGTGTTCATTTTGCGCAATGAAACATTTCTGTTCATGCTTGTTTTGAAATAATCTATTTTTTATAGCGGGTACTAGCCATTTTAGGCTTTGGCCACTCCTAAGGGCAGAAGTGTTGGTCATTTTTTGTGTAGGCGCACCTAACAGGTGGCCACTGTTGCCTCCTATGAAGGTAAAAGTAATTAACATCCTTGCCTTCTGCGAGATTGGAACTCGGGTCCTTTGCTACGGTAGTCAGAGTCATGAACTACTTTACCGTCTGTGCGGCTGAAATAATCTATTTTCATGATTTTTTTCGTCTGTAGTTTGAAAGCTATTTTTCATCTCCTTGCCATTCTGGACATGTATGCTTCAAATTAAATTAATCGAAAATCAGTACTGCCACGCATCAACATTACTACACAACTATAACAGTTAGCGCAAGCGCTATCCAAGATTACTTCGAACCATGCGTACATTGATCGTGTATTTGAAAGCGGCCGACATTTTATTAACTGAACCCATGGTGGTGCAAAATTAAAGCTTTACAAGACACGTATAACTAGAATTTTTAGCATGCATTTGGGAAATTTAAAATCTTACTACAGCTCAGATAGCCGCCAAACTTTGTTTCTAAAAATTATAAATAACTTTTGTTTAGGGCCGCATGTATAAATGTCGGCTGCGGATTGAGTGCCAGAGGTCTATTCTATAGAAATTTGCTCCAGTTACAAAAAAAAATTTACAAAATTGCAGAAAGCATATAAAATGAATGTATTTAATTTTGTGGTGTTAGCTCGCAAATCGGAATCGCTTTCCATGTTTAGCTATATATCTTCAAATTCACTTGATGTAAAGCTCTAGATGAGTAAACGTTTCAAAATTTCGAAATTGTGAATCTAATAAAACAATTCCGGAAAATAAACGCATTTTCTTTTAAAAGCAAAGTTGCTAACATTCTCTAATAAAATAAAAAGTTCTTTGCTTCAAATTATCTTTTCTTTCATACAGATTTTCATTTATTCATACTGCTATATTTATTTGCGAGTTTTAATTTAAGAAAATATTAAATTTGGAATTAAAACTAGAGATTAGATGAATCCGAAATTTTCACGAATTCGAATCTGAATCCTAGAAAGTTCTCAGGTGGCTAGTATCTTTTGAATTTCAAATTTCCTGAGTCCTTCATATAAGAATAATATGAAGAAAGAAAAATAAAATCTCAATTAATATTAAAGTTTTTTCATCAAAATAAAATCTGAAACCTGATGTTATGAAAAAAAGAATTAAGAATTTTTTTTAAATATATCTGTATTTATTGGAGGTGCGAACGGATTTTAATAAATGAAGAGCAGATAATTAATATTCTTGAAACCTGAATATTTTTCTCAGCATTATGTTGTAGAGTCATTACGATTTCTTTGGAAGCAGAAGAATGAGCAATGGGCGACGCACGTGCTGACCACTACACCACGAAAGCATGCGAAGAAGGCGGGAGAAATATCTTATATACTTCCCGTTTTAAAAGGCGACTGGGGTTTTGGAGACCCAATCGCCAAATCCCGATGGTGGAGAATCATCATGTACCACCTTTTTAGTTCGGGTGCCAGTGTAGAGTCATTAGGATTTTTTTGTAAGCAGAAGAATGAAAAATGAGCAGCGTCTTCACCGGGAATCGAACCACGGACCTCTGGGTTACTTGTCAAACGTGCTGACCACTACACCCCGAAGGCATGCGAAGAAGGCGGGAGAAGTAGCTTATAACGTGACAAAAATATTTGGAAGATAGTCTAATATTTAAAATCATTTCCAACGTCTTTCTAAATCAGAGCTAGCGCAGATGATCGAGGATTATTTCAAGAGTTAATACATATAAACACTAAACATGGAAAGCTTAATTTTTTCAGGAAAAGTCAAGAATAGTAGCACTTAAAGGCCGTCACGAAATCATACTGCAGATCTCAGTAGGCTAAAACTGCACAATCACGTTCCTTCATAAAGAATACTTCTATTGGATTTATAAATCAAACTAAGCTTTCCAGAGTTTTGAATTAAAGTTTAAAAGTTGTTTAGATTAGGATTCTAGAGATTCAAATGTTGAAAAAGGTTCGAAGATCTGAATTTTCGAATATAGAATCTTTTAGAGATTCACAGGATTTGAATGTCCTATCCCTAGTTGAGACATTTTACGCGGCTTAAATTTGGAAAAGGAAATCAATATTACCAAAAAGATACGTTAGTGAGGCTTAGAGGTTTGCTTTTTCAGTGAAACTTTTGTTCAAAAGCAATGCTTAGGTTGAAAGTTTAGAAAAAAAAATTAAGTACTAAGTGAAACATGGCTTCAGCGATAATTTTTTGCAGATAAATTATTATTATATGATAAACGGCTGGTAACAAGCAGCTGAGTAGAAGATGAAGTAAACAAACTTCCAAAAGTAGCTTACATTTTGTTTACAGACATAAGCTTAATTTCTCACTATTCATCATTTAAATGATAAACTTCTATATAAATATGACAAAAGGGTTCAACTAAATGGTTTTAAGTACTATTTGGGTTATTGTTTTTCATATTTTTTTCGAGGAATAATTTTTGGGATTTTTACACAAATGGAAATATATTCATGTGTATTATAGTCGAACAGATTTCAGTTAGAACACTCGTAAAATAATTTTTCTTTCAGTAATGATTCTAATTTAAGATATAACAAAAGTCTACCGATACTTTACCTTCAATGCTCATAATCGATCTAATATAAAACGTTGATGACGTTCTGAGATACTAGATCTGGTTTGCAAAAGCATCTAACCACACGTTGTTGACGAACACATAAAATAGTATGGAGTATAGGACAACACTTTTTATTTTGATCACTTAAATATATATGTTGAAATGTACATACATGTTGAAACGTATGCCCATGTTTCCCCATAGGTGTTCTCTCTAGTGATATACTATAAGTTTAAAACCAAAATAATTTGTTCAAAGATGCAGTGTTGGAACTGTGGATACGAAAGTTGAAGAAAAATGGTTTTGCAATACTGTGCTTAGAACTTGTGGAGTTCCTCACTTTGATTCTGCTAATTTAAATGTCGAGGAATCTAGTGAACTGTTAAGCGAATTATCGCTTAGTACGAAACAACAGGGATCGTAAACTAAAGAAGAGTTAATTACCCTTTTTGCATTCAAATTAAAACGAACAGTCGGCCCCTTTCTTCGGGCGTACAACAAAGCCTCCACTCGGACTTGAACTCAAAAATAAGAAATAAGAGCTAACTATAACGAACTAAGAGATTTAGCCGAAGCTGACACAGAACTAACGGAGTTGGCTCTTAATTTTAATCTAGCCGACGAACTATCAAAAGGTACGTAATATAGGGCCACGCGTAACAGCAGTTAGAGAAACGTAGCCCAAAGGCAAACGCACTCTACACAGGATTCCTAAATCTCTCTCTCTCTGTCGAAATAATCTGAACTTTCTTTTAATGCTATTTCTTCCTCATTTGTATTCAATGCGATTCTAAAACCTCATTTTGGTAGGGAGATGTAAGTTGAAACGAGGCAAGATAGAAAACTTCACTTAAATTAAAGTAACTGTTATAAAATTAAAATATACCTTACAAGCTAAAAAAAAATATTGCTAAAGTTTGGAGCAATTTGTCTCTGTGAATTAACCTCTTTGGCAATCAAATTTATGCAAGTAAAATCAAAGTGAAATGCCTAATACGATGAGGATTTGGATACCGGTCTCAGATGAGCAGCATGTATAAAATTTAATACCACAATTGTAAGACTTAATGAGGAAACAAATTTGAAAAGTATGCCATAATTCTGAAACTTGATACTACTTTTGTATTTAAACTTGATACTTTTTGTATTAACTGCGTTTATAGTTGAAAAGGTACTTTTTTTATTGATTTTATAACTATAACAATTATATCTTAAGCATTACAAAATGATAAAATATATAGTTATGGTATTTCTTTTGTTTCTTTTTTTCAATATTTGGTACGATTCTTAAGAAATTTAACTGCCCATATATACCTAATGTAATATTTCTATTAGACAACTTGTCTGTAGGCAGTAGAAATTAGAAGTTCTCCCTTACTAAATCTACGAATGTTTGCTTTGTGTAAACAGTACACTTTATGATATGTTATATCGGGATTTAATGGAACAAGTATAACCTGCAGTTGACCACTAATATTTTATCCTCCGAAATTAATTCCTATGGACCCCATGGCGAGATTTATTATACGTGAAGAATATTCAAATGCATTTCAAAAAAGCTTGAACCAAAGCATGAAGAATATCCAAGTGCATTTTAAAAAAGCTTTTTATTTTTCTAAAATCCCCCAAATTCTTTCAAACATCTATTTTCTGATTTTGTTCCACAATTTCACTTCAAATCGACTTTTTCGCAAAGAACTGATAAACAAAGCGCATGCTGTCATAAAATTCAAAATGAAAAACATGTGAAACTGATGCAGAAAAAGCCAAAAGTTATTTCATTAAACTTTTTATGATATGTAAATGAAATTTACTAGATCTTTCCTTTCTCTTAATTGCGGTCTGAATTCAACTACTTCCTCAATAAATTATTCAAGACTTTTGTGAGGACTCCATAATAATAATTATTATTATTTTAGTTTTCATGTTTATTTCAAAATAACTCTTTGTATATATCAGTATTTTTCAATATGGACTACAGGTATACTCAGAGTGCCGTTAATTTATCTGTATGAACCTTTAACAGAATGAGTGCAAAGTAGCCATCCAAAAAATACTACTAACTAAAATCATTCAGAGTTATTTTTTGTCGTGTTTAACCTATTACAAGTTTACGCAGCAAGGTTCAGAGGTGGAGAAAGATATTTCTAATAGAATTTTTAAATTTCAGATACCTCTGTTGTATTAAAGCACAAAAACTGTACAATTAAAGTTGATACAATTCATGTGGTACAAAATGAAACTTTGGGCTAATATTAAGCTGCTTGCGTTATATAACCTTTTGAACTAGTATAGAATATTCTTCACTTAAAACTTCCGGAATTTCTTATCCACAGGAGAAAGCAACATTAAACACACTTGGAAATCTTTAATCTCCAAAATAAAGAAGGCGTTGTCAACTTTGTCATGGAACCGAATGCGTGTCATGTTTGTGAATGGAGACTTTTTGACAGTTATTGACCGAATTTTCCGGTTTTGAAATGCTTGACATAATAATTTAGCAAATATTGCATTTATGATTAGCAGGAGAATTCATAGTTCTGATCGTTTTCTCAATACACACTCAAAGATTTTCCCAGACATTTCATTCAAAATTTGCTCATACTATTAAAACATGGAAATTTGTCGAAGCAACCTAAACCGCTGTAAACAAGCAAAATAGGTTGTATGCCTTTCGCAAAACTTAATATAAGCAGGAAAGTCAAATTTTGAACACAGAAAATGTAATCAAAATACATATCAAAAACCAATTTTAGACACAGAAAATATATTCAAATTGAACATAAAAGACTAACGTATCGGGAAACTTCCTTTTATTAAATTATCGTTATTTAGTTAGCGTAGCGTTCGCTAGAAGTTTTGCATAAGGATTGCAAAAATGATGTTATATTCCACAGATGAACCAAAGAATCTACCAGTTTGACTTCATTCCGTTTTATTCGCTTTCTCCAATTAATTAAAAAAGCAAAAAATATTCATGGTGGGGATCTTTAAGCAGGATAATGATTCCAATTTTCTAACACAAATTTAGGATGTGTCATATATGTAACGAGTGAGGGCTCATTTAGTAGCTAATTAATTACCTAGCCGCTCGTCCTCGGACCTTACCTTTATTGGGATAAACAATTATTCCTCTTTGTTTAAACTGACAATGGAAATAAGAGATTATATTAAATTTAAAGGTTAACTTTAATTTCTTACTGCTGGTATTTGACTTAAGTAATACAATAAAAAATTTAAGCCTGCTTGGTTACAGCTGCTGGCTGGAAATTGACAACAGTTTAATGGCTACAACTCCAGAGATCCTACGTGAAGCTATAATACCAAATGAATATCGGCCGACTGACAGATTGACCTCTACTAATAATTAACACTTACCAAACCCCTTCAGGGTATCAGGCGTTCACGCTTAATCTAATCACCAGCTTCCTCTCTACAAGGCAAGCAGATTGAGGAGGCAACAACCGAGTCTGCATTGCAAGTCATTAATTTACGATTCCTACTCTCAATTTAAACTAATTTCCGCATGAACTCAGCGAGTACATGACGAAACGTGGAATAAAGGGGAAAAAATCAAAATGTATCCTAAATGTTATTAAGACTTAAATGAAACGCCACAATATAAACTTCAAAATTCTCTTATATATGGTTCAAGTTTTGCTGCCCCCCCAGAGGTGTGGAAAAATTGAGATATTATTTTATACATGCAGTTTTTAGCATTTAACCAAATAGGGTCCGATATTTATCTAAATCCCATACATTAGAGCTCACACAAATAGCTGTCACCAAACATACGTTAAAAGCGTAATATTATATGTAGGTACTTCTACAAGCGAATGCTAAGTTCATTGTAAACTGGCGGGAAATTTAATAGAAAAATAAAAAATGAACACAACTCGATTCAGTTTAAATTATAAAAAAAAGAATTTGCTAGTCTTTTATCTGGACACGTGTAACATATCTTCATAACCTACTGGAAATTAACTATTTTTTAAACGTAATAGCATATGATTTCCGTTATAAATTGAGAAATAAATAGTTGGAAGGTTTTTGCCCGCATTTATAGAGTGTATAAAAAGGTATGTACGGATTCCTAGCCTAAAAACAAATTTTGCATCGATCTGTTATGTATTTGATTAATTTTTCAAAAGCGAAATGCATTCACATTGATAAACGGGCAGCAAAGTGTGTTCGCACTGAATCACTTTTGAAGCTACTGCAGAATAATTCTGAAATGGGCCCTGAAGACCTCCTGTTACTCTCCAAGCATATTCAAACGGGTTTAAATCTGGTGAATATGGCATGCCGTAGGAAGATTCCTTTGCTATCAAAGTACACCGATAAAAATAGAAAGCTAAATTGGAGTGAGAATCACTGTCTGCAAGAATAAAGTTATGACTTGAAGGACTTTTAAAATGTTCCATGAAATGATCATGAACTGCCTTTCAGTATGTTTCAGCAGTAACTCCGTTGTTAAAGATATGCAAATCAGTGCGGTCATTACGAAAGACGCACGCCCAGGCAATGATTCCACTACTTTTGTAGCAATATGTTTCAACGATGCTGTCAAGGCTAATATACGTAAACTAGCCTCCTTTTAAATTGTAACACATCTAGCATCACTTTCTGAAGTAAACATTACACTCGTTAGTAGAGAGACACAGTTTCAGTTAATCATGTTTTGATCTTGATATTATTCTCTATGTAATTTTAACTAGACGCTTTTTTGTAACCTAAATCAGTGGGAGAAAAAGCATTGGTCTCCGCCATCGAAACTTATATGCTGTATAACCGTTATTATATCAGGTATTTGAGACGTTAACTAAACTTCAAGGCTTCAGATTAAGCATTTTACTCAGTTATCCGTAACAAGCATAATGATTAAAACATAAAATTTGGCATTCTATAATTATTACATTTCTACCAATTTGTTCAAATGGTACAAATGGTGCAAATGTGTTCGCCTTTTTGGATGTGCTGATAAGGTAATAAAAATTGATGTAAAAATCTATTAGAAAAATTAGCAAGAACATAATATTAATTGGACAGCGTTGATTCGCCTAACACTGCCCGATTCGTCTTCAATTGTTAAATTTGAAGCTGGAGCATTAGTAGTCCTCTAAAATAATATTACGATGTAAGTAGCAATTAGATATGAATGGCAGTATTGATGAATATTTAGATAGTCATAATCACTTTTTTGACTTACAGATAAAACTTACAGAGAAACAGTTTTTTTATAGTGTTAAATAATTCTCGATAAAAATGCCTAGAACGACAGATTACGCTTGCCTTTTCAGACACTGTGATTACAAAGATCACGAAAATTATGTAATCACTGTATTTACACGAAATTAACTTACAGTTTACTCTAAATTTTCATACTTCAGCATTTCTTATCCAGCTAAGGCGTGATTTTAAATGCAAACAACCCACTTGAGACCTTGCACAATAAAGGTAAGTACATGTTTTAGAGAGTTACGAGAGTTGAACTACACTTATCTATAAACATAATCTGCTTTTCAGCCATTTTATAATATATTTGACGTCTATTCCAAGCTGAAGATGGCAGATAAAATTTCTTAGCTTCCACACATAGCTCACGTATTTTACCACGATCCGCCATCCGCCTTTCTTCCTAACTAGCAATCAAAAGCTACGCACGAATTTTTTTCTCTTATGAATTTTTTCTTTTTTTTCCCGCTTTTTTTATTTCAGAAAAGATGTTTTAACACAATAAGGATTTTACGTTACCGAGTCTAAAATTTCGCAGATTAAAATAATTTACATTCTAAAGCAAGATTTACGATTATGAAAATACATAGGAGACAATGAATTTATCAAATTTTGTATTATTACTTTTTGAAATTTAGCATCAAATTTCTTTTGTTTAAAAATTAGTGGACACTTTTTATAACTTGAAATTTTCACTGTATGAATAAATAATAAACGTCGATGAAAATGATTTTAATACGATTAAATAGAAAATCATATAAATTTTTGAATTAAAATATTTCATTTGACTACAAGTTTGTCTAAGGAAAACCATACACCACGCGTTACATTTTTTTGCTGCTGGTCAAAATCAACCCAAATATGTGTATTGAGAAGACGTTTCGGCTCAGTGATATTTCAATTTAGCTCAGTCTTTCTTGGGAAATAGTAAAATAATTTTATTGAGAAAAAAATTACGATATGCTTTAAACTTTAAAAATTAAAATTATTATTATAATTATTATAAAAATAAACATGACTGTATGAACTTTATTTTTCTCTTCGGTATCAATGGCTCCTTTGATGCTGAACTTGTGACGTCAATTTAATCAATTCTGTCTTATAGTTAGTCGTCTTAAGACAAAGACAAATATCTGAATTTGTAGTATTTAATCCGCTCCTGTTCTTACTTAAAATAAATTTCGTGCATGAAAATATTTGTTCGCATTTATAAGTTAAACCGAATGTGGGCCAAACCAATTTTTTGGAATTATGAATTATGAAATTTTTGGAATTATGGATTGGAATTATAGATCGGCGTTGCCACACTTAACGATTTTTCTTTGAAATAATGTTATAATTTTTATTTTTACTTCCTTGCACGAAGTAAAAGACGTACTGTAATTGCGAGAAATTCCGATTTTCAGATTACAACTGAAATATTCATTTTGAATAGATCCGTCGTGACTTTTCTACGTACGTATGTCGCGTAACAAGTCGGTTCGCCTCAACCAGTTGAAATTTTGCATTTGGGACTTCTGGCTGGTTTTGACGTAATATACCTATGAATGTATATACGTATGTATTTAGCATAACTCAAAGGAAATAGCCGTTGAATGCTGAAACTTTGTGCATGGGACTGCTATAACATCTACTTGTTCAGTGTTTCTGAGTAAAGCTTGTGTATCTGTCTTTTTTATTGCAATCGGCAGTATCAAAAGGGCACTTTGAATTGGAAGATCGGATCACATTTTCAAATGAAATACGTTTAAAGAAGTACAGCAAAAGATGCGTGTATTTTAATACGCGTGCAAGGAAGTCATGTGGCGTCTAAATCAGATTTCCTTACAATAAAAATGCAGTTACTGGAACTTTGTAATCAAACAAAACATTTAACTGTTTTTATTTATTTTCGATTTATTTTTTTATGTACCCTTCAAATTCTCGTTTCATATTTACGTTTTATAATTTATTTTTACGTATTATACTTTAATTTTTATATATTATTCTTTATTTTCGGAACTTAATTGAGTCATTTGAAATTATGAAATGGGTCACACGGTGACACAAAGATCATAGGTTACCGAGGCAGGGAATATACTATATCTTTCTGAATGCTACTGTAAAATGTAATGTATTTAAAATTCCAGATCCTTGACTTATTTAGGCTCAGGATTCTAAAGTTTGTGACTTTATGATACATAAATTTTAATCATGAAAATATGAAAAAATAAGACAAGTACTGATAACATTTCAAGGAAAATTTATCTTTTCTTGAGACATATTTTGCTTTCCGATTTCCCATTTGTTTACATTCCCAAGCTAGAAAGATATGTACAAAGTACTTGGGAATGTGAAGTTCAATATATCTGAGCACAGCTTGTCTATATTTTTTGTTGTTCAGAACTCCCTCTGTGTATCACAAACTTAGTTATATTAAGCCAGCTCTTTATAATGGAAGTTGTTTTCAGTCTACAGTGCGTATCCAGAATTCCTTTTTGAAGTAGGCAGACACGTAAGAAGTAGGTAGGATATTACATCCATCTCTAAGTGAACATTTTATGAATAATATTAGATTACTATAAACTTTAAAATTTAGAATGTCATGTCCCCCCCTTTTTTTGTTTATCTTCTCTACAGTTTCGCAACTCTTTGGGAAGAGACTTTCGAAAATCATACCTTAGAGCTGTCAAGCCTGTTCGACGAAAGCTCATTCTAAAGCTAATATCATTTAATACAGAAGTAGAAAATATAAAGAAAAATCATATAAATAACTAAATAGAGGAATAATGTAATTATGGTTACAATCGAGTATTATGATATATTTAAATATATATATATATATATGTCTGCCGGAACTGAATGATGTATGGTGACTTCCTTTCAATAATTTTCCTTCTTTGAGATAATATTTTAGAAATTTGAATAGATAAGAAATTTAAAACTGTACCCGTTACGATTTTCAACATCCAAAAAATATATGTCTGTCTGTTTTTACGTATTTGGATTTCTTAAGTATATAAATTTAATATTTCAAAGTAATTCTTTACACTGAAATGCAGCATCTTATATGACCAGAACTTTAAACTTTAGGAATCTTAGAGATATTTCAGTTTAAAGGAACAAAGAGAATTTTCCTTCTTCTCACGACAGCTGTGAAGCAAATAAACTGAAGAAAAATATAAACAGTGTTTAAGTTTTGCCCCAGAATGAGTTCATCCCTTGAGACGGAAAACTAACTCAATTCTAGCATTCCTGTGAATTGCAGTACTCTGTTAAAAAAGAGGAATTTTTTATTGGAGAAGTAATGCCTGACTTTTTCCTTCGGGAGAGAAAAAATAATTTTACAGAAAGCTCTGATATTAAAATATATTAAAGTATAAATTTGCTGCACATTAAATTACATGTATTTTATCTAAAAAAAATTGTTTCACACCATAGCTGCTTCGTGGAGAAAACTTGATAGTTTGTTATTCGTATAACATCTTTACTGCATTTGATTTGAAAATATGAACAAATTTTTTAATTTAATCCTTTTTCCCAAGGGTTGAATTCAAAGTTTCACAGAGGATGGAAATAGAACATGGAATAATAGCATCGTAGCATATTTTCTTGAAATATGAATTTCATAGTCCTTGCATAAACAAAATCTAAGATGTCTTAATTACTTTTTCACTACATTCAGATCAATTTATAAGGATTTAATCTAGAAATTAAAATATCTCTAACTATATTAAATATAATTTCCATTGCCTTAAACACTTATAAATGTACCAGCACTTAAGTTCGAAGTTCGATAGCAGCCAGCTTTTCTTTCATTACATTTCATGGTAAACAAAATGCAGTAACATGAAGCAAATGAAGTTATGATTATCATGTAGCACAGATGCAAGGTTTTGTAAAAATGAGCAGCTATGAGAAAATGGCAAATATTGTTGGGCAAACTTCTAGACAGGAGGTGCCGCTGCTAGATAAACAGCACAATTTTTTATCTTTCTTGCCGTATGTTCCTGACGAATATAGTTTATGTTCTTTTAAAAATCTTCAGAAGAATACGATGTAAAATATATTAACTGAAAGCCTTTTGCGTTTCAGGGTTAAATACTTGGAAACTTCTTAGGCTAAGAGCCTTTGACGAATTCTTTGATGAATGAATGCAGTAAAAATATCTCAAATTATCCCTTCTTTTGACCTTGAAAAACCGAGGGAAGTAAGGAAGTTGCAAATATCTGAAATGTTTCTGAAAAGGGAATATTTCTTTTTACTGTAAAATGAAATCCACCACCCCCTTTTTTTTGGTTCATGTTATACCTCATGAGAAGAAACTGTTATCAGAACGTCTCAGATGTTCGACCTCGGAAAAAAATGTAGCTTTCTAGGTTTGCAGGTTATCGTTGCACAATTTCTGTTCGCAATGATCGAGATCTAATGATGTTATGAGAATTTGCAATTGATGAATCCGGGACAGGCACAGAGACGTTGCAGGATCTTAATGCCCCCACCTAACTCACCAATGCCTGACAGAATCATTTTCGCGTCATTTTTAGGGATAGTACAACCATATTACGTATCCTGGTCAGGAAACTAGGTATATTTCATAGTAACAAGCATTCTGAGGTACAATATGAGGACGACGGCAATGCCATGGTGACCATTGCTTCGGTTTCGTTTGGCGCTCTAACATAGTAATCTACGCCTCAAATACTGTGTGCAGCAATGCATATGATCATCAATATGTGACATCTTCTTTTCGAATGAATCTCCCGATTGATTACAACATCATGATAGCCATTTACGTGGGTGGAGGAGCCAAGCGGAACTAAAAGTAAAAGCTTACATTCTTCATTGTCATATTGGCCTAGCACCTTCATTCATGATTAGAGATGCCACTGAGCACACATGCCTTTCATGTACCTATATGTGGTATTTCATGTACCCATATTTCATGCCCGCATATGAGGTACATTGATCAGCCACCCTTTCGATACTGAGTTTTAAATGTTTGTCATATCATCGAAGCCTCCATTACCTCGCCTTTCAACAGAACAATAAGAAACCGTATGTTCTCCACACTGTCTAATGTTTCTTCTGTACTCAAGGAGTTAATTCGGGCCCTAGCCGATGCGTTCTCTCATGAAATGGATATGTCTAGTCAATGGTTGCAGATGAGACTGACGCAACAACGTACTCCAGCTAATATAATAAATGAGCTCTGGCTCTGAAATAAAAGCATATGGACTGTGATACTCGTAAATGTCATCCACAGTCTGTTCGATTTCATGCCTAGACGTATAACGATTACTGCTATACTATTCTTCTTAGAGGCTAATGCTTTATTTAGGGTCCTGATTTCTCTATGCACCTGTATCTCAAAATTTCCTGAAATTTTAATCATTTCATTCGTCATAGTGTATTCTAAAACAAATACGATTCTACGAATTGCTTTCCGTCACACTACAGCAAATTTAATGGCCAGCTGTGTAAAATTACACTGAAATAGAAGTTAAACTGAAACAACGTGGGAAGTAATTTATGAAGTATTTTCTCCGTCCTTCCAGCATGTCTTCATGAAGTAACAGTGGCACACTCGACGCATATTCGAGACGTGCAGGTTCGAGTCCCCGCGACACCATTGCACATTTTTCACGTTACCAGCATAAAAAAAACCTAATGACTACAAACGGCGCCCTAACAAATTTACTCGAAATACGTCATCTGCGAAGAGCAAGCTCGCAGATTTACCTGTAATACTGAGATAAGAAATCTGGGATAACCAAATCGTAAAAATGACCTCCAGGCATCATTTGACCTAAGAACTACAATGAAGAGCTGGGAGACTAGAGGCAGGACAAAGTCAGACAGAAGTGGTCAGATGACTAAATGTAACGCATTCTGTGGTTCAGACTTTGGCAACAATTTCAAACCACAGATTCGGCATCCATACAGACCACAGATTCGGCATAAGAGGTTCAGCCAAGGACGGTCAATCGCTACGACTAGCACCGATGACCGATATTTGTTGTTATGCTCACGAAAGAATAGAACTTCAATTCCGATTCTGCTCAGATCCTTCCTTGCTGCACCCACTTGAAAGCTGGTGTCAGCTTTAATTGCACGTAGAAGTCTTCGCCAAGTAGATCTGAAAACGAGGCAGTTAACCATTTGCGTGCCACTCACGCCACGTCATAAAAGGGAACGTTTTAATTGGGCATGTGAATATGTTCACTGGACGGCTGATCAATAAAGGGCTCTTTACGGATGAGTGCAGGTTTAGCCTCCAAAGGAACAGTAGGCGTTATTTGATTTGGAGAGAACCTAAAGCCCGTTATCATCCAACAAACATTCGTGAAAAAGATGCATACGGAGGAGGAAGTGTCTGTATTTTAAGTGGTATTTCTTTGGGTAGATCCACAGACTTTTATGTCTTTCCACAAGGAACCATGAATGTTCAGACCTATAGAGATGGCATTCTTCATGCTTAATGTCCGAACAATAGGTGATAATTTCATGCTACAGATGACAACGCTAGACCGCATAGAGCTCGCATCGTCGATGATTATCTTCAGCTGCAAAACATCAGCGCATGGAGTGGCCAGCTCGATCACCGGACCTGAATCCTATCGAACATGCCTCAGATATTTCAGGAAGACGTATACGAGAGACGTCTGAAAAGTTTTCGATCTCACTGGCAACTCAAATCAACCGAAGAGGAGGAACTTGTTTGGGCATCACTTGATAACTGCAAATCAAAATTTCAACTATTTTGAACACGAAGTTTTTGTTTGACAATTACTTTTGTGAGTTGATGTGACCGTTTTTGCAAAAATGGAAAAAATCGAGTATCCTGTTGTCATTAGATGCCTGTTTTTGGAAGGTAATATGCCTACTCAGATTAAAGAGGAGTTGGACACAGTGCAAGAGGAATTTGCATCATCATTTACTACTGTAAAATTTTGGGAAGCCGAATTTAAACGTTGCAGTACCAGCCTGGGGGACGATGAACGTTTAGGACAGCCAAAAACTGCAACCATTGACGAAACCATCGCTAAAATCCACCACATGGCGCTGGATGACCGTGGAATTAAGGTTAGAAAGGTAGCAGAGGCTAAGAGCATGTCTAAAGAACTTGTTTGCCATATATTTGAACCAAGAGGTAGATATGCACAAGCGGCTGCACGTTGGGTACCGCGTTTGCTCACTTTGGACCAAAAACGTGTCCGAATGAACATTTGCACCTTTCTGTTGGCGCAATAAATCGGAGTTCCTTCGACTGTTAATCACTGTAGATGAAATCTGGATTCATCATTACAGCCGGGAAATAAAATCACAGTCAAAACAGTGGACTGAAAAGGGAGAATCGGCTTCAAAAAGGCAAGACACTGTTTCTTCTGCTGGGAAAATTATGTCAAAAGTTTTCTGGGAAAGCTATCAAATAGTCTTAATAGATTATCTTGAAAAGGGAAAAACCCTTACAGGAGCATACTATGCAACGTTACTTGACAAGCTGAAGACATAAATTGCGAAACACGGCTACATTTGCAAAATAAAAAAAAATTGTTTCCAAACCAAGACAATGCTCCATTCACACCTCAGCGGTTTTAATAGCAGAAATCCATGAATTACTGTTTGAACTGCTTGACCATCCGTCCTATTGGCCAGACCTGGCAACAAGTGGCCTCTTTTTGTTGTTGTTCCCTAAGCTAAAAGAAGTACTTGAAGGACAAAGATATGAGGAGACTTTGCAGAGAGAGATTCCGCATATTAAATGGGCGGGTTAAAAGGATGGGAGCATTGCTGGAAAAAATGTGTAGACTTACAAGGAGACTATGCCGAAACATAAAGGTAATTTTGGAGAAAAAAAATCTTTTTTCTTTCTTAGTTCGAAAACTTTTCAGATAGCCTACATAGCTGCTCTTTATCCTCATCTTCAGACCCTTGCCACGCTTATAATTGCTTAGGAGCAACGGTTCTCACTTCGTACAAAATTGATAGGCCACGTAATAGACAGCATCACACATCGTTGTTCTTGCTGTACTGATTCTCGGGAAGATCATACTAGATACTGAAGGTAATTTTTCTATACTAAACTGACATATCCGATTTGTTCATCCTATACATACCCTAATTTTTGTAACACCACAATTGCCTGGTAATATCTTTTCATGTTATTTTATACCTTACTATATGCTGTATACTCTGGGTCAGATCCGTTAAATTCTACATGTAACTTTTCGAGTAATGGTTATTTTTATTATTTTCCCAACTAATGATAACCAGCGCATTTCTCAGATACACACAAAAGCAAAAACACATTCTAGAGACCAAAGTCGCCCGAGAAACTGGTTAAATGTTTCGGAATTCGCGTATAAAAAATGCAAAAAACATAAAGCAGGCAAGGTTTCGAACATAAATATTTTACAAGATAACTTTGTTTGTCAGAAACAGATGAGCATATACCCATTATTTTTGGTAATCAATTGTAACTGATTTTGTAGGAATACTAAATGTTCAAAATAAACGTTTCAGGAGATGAAATTTAAGTTTTCCTCTGTCTTAAATTTCGATATACTTTTCTTTGTTTTCATAAGGGGAAAATGATTTAAATCACAAAATTTTGATAAATTTTCTTTTCAAGGCTAACTTCGAAAATCAGAAAATCATTCTTTCCCAATTTGTATTAAAAGATGTTACCTGATCAGAATTACCTTTACATTGAATGTCTGTATTAATTAACCTAATTTTTAAACTGGAACTATGATCTGACCAATAGTTTAAGAGATATTTATCTGCAAAATAGTTTCGAAACACCTCGGGCAAAGCTGATTCGTATTTAATTAATTTTCTTTAAAATAACATTTAAAGTAGATTCTGCTCTTCTGTAAACACTTAATTTGATTGAAATTATTAATAGAGATTAAATACTTTTATTCTTTCCATTTATTTTATTATGAAGTCATGATAATAATTGAAAAAACTCTTTTATTTAAGAGACTTTGCTGATGATCCCTTCTAAGCTAAAATGAAAAGAATCTCTATAAAACGTCGAGCAGGAGTCTTGTCTCCCACGTGTTCTGTTATGACACATTTGTTAAAATCATAAGTTAGTCACGTGGCGCATAAGTAGAAAAGAAATGGACTTTTGGGAGAAAGAAATCTGGAGGCGGAAGCTCCTTTGTCCGGATTCTAACACCGCATCTTCGAATAACCGACTCATTGTGAGAACCGTTCAAACATAAAGGTTCATGAAAGAGGAGCTTTTAGTTCCTTAAAGAAGTACTATGTAAAGCCTCGTGGATAAAAGACGATAAACCAGAAGTAGAAAAATGCAAATTTTGATATAATATACACCTTATTCCGTTATCAAGTGAAAGTTTAATTTTTTTTAAACTGGTATGCATAAAGTCGCTTATTTTATAAAATTTTTATAAATACATAACTTAATAACGTGCCTGAAGCTAGGTGAACTGATTTATATAAAGTTCTGAAGTATTCCCCACGCGCAAAATAAATACGATCCAGTTTTCCTTAGACAGTCTTTCATGAAGACATCTCTCTCACTAGGCAAATATCTGTGGCGTACATGACTTTAATCAATTAACCAACCAACTACAGTGTAAGTAAATGAGAGAAAATAAAATAACACGTAATCTTTACCAAATTTTCATTAAGCTTTATTCCTTAAACTAAGAATAAAGAATGGAATGGCAATGAAACTGAATAGAAGTACATTCTGAAATAATTTATCAGTAAATTAACAAGCTTTGATAGGTATAAAAATGTTTCAGACTGCAATTTTCATGTTTTTATACTTCAGTCTTTTTTTTTTCCGGATTTATAAAATTATCACAAATATTTTAATCAATTCTATTTATTTTCTGTTACAAATAAATGCTTGTATAACGAAAACTTGTGTCTTCCTAAAACTTTACAAAAATAATTTTGTTGCTTTTTCCTATCTTTTATTTACCTATGTTCTTAAAGTGCAGCACGCTTAGGGTTATGCCTAACAGCTGATACAGTCGCTGAACGCTGGTAGTTCGGTCCGAGGTTCGAATCCCACGAACAGGCTGGCTATGGGCGTTTTCGTGATTTTCTTCATGTGTCATGTGTATACGAGGCAGTTTCCCTTAAAAGGTCCTCCACGAAGGCCTTCCTTCCCTTAGGCAGATAACCGTCTAGGCTTTACCGTAATTACATAAACCAAACCTTAGGGATATTGCTATTTATCAATTTATTTTGTCTGAATACTGATACTGAATGGTATTTTAACTAAATTTATCCGTTCATAACATTTTACATTGTACTAAATTCTTCGAAAACCATAAAACATTAGCAAGAATGTAGCAACCTTATGAAGTAAAGCAAGAGATATTTAATCTTATCCAAAAATCACCACGGCTAATGTTTGTTTAATATATTAACATCTCTTCTTAAAGGGCATGTATGTTTATCTTAAACTTACGCGTCATTCTGATAAATTACGTTCAGTATTGATTTCGTACTTGGGCTTCATATGCCTCGCAAAGCTGAAATCTGGAGAAAATTCTGAGAAGGTGTTGCAACATGAAGAGGTTGCCTTTCTCACGATCGCAAGTACGCTTTAGGATATAATGATAAGCAGCTCAATGAAGCCTATCGCAAAATTCATCAAGATTTCTAATTCCTCCCCTTGCTTTATAAAAGAGATTTTATCGTTTTTATTTGCACAAAGCTAGCAAATAAATCTAAAACTACTATGGTAGACTGCTACTTACAAATCTGTCAAGCACTTTTGAAACTAAATGGTAGAGCACGTTTGAGTTTATTGACGTAGAAGGTTTTTCGTGAAACGTATGGTGCTATCAGTAAAATCTAATTTTTATTTATTGTTTAATTACGTCAGTTATGAACGTAGATTTCGTGCTTTCATGCTTGAAAGAGGTACGTAAGTTATTGTAAATTAAGAATGTTTTAAAAAAGACTTAAAAGAGATTTAAAGGCACTTCTAATGAAGTATATTTTGTTCTCATTTAATTTTCATCTTTTGAAAGTTTTTTATAATCGCTAGTTAACTAGGAAGCTGACAAATTAGAGATCACAAAAGTTCCCATCAAAAAATCTTTGCAATGATGCGAGACATTTAAAATCTCTGATCAGATTAAAGAAAGTTTGGCATTTCTTTCTTTATTTGTTTAGTTGCTTCGCAACACCGCTTAGAAAATAAATATTTGATCTAGTATCCCAGCATAACGGTAAAATGCACTGAACTCACAAAACGTTTTTTCACTACATCTCTTCCCAAAGAATTACAAAATACCCTCAAAAAAGAGAGACATTTCCTGGTATTGATGTTAAAGATAAGTTGACTGAAGAAATAGTTTGAAGCAGATGTGACCTAATCGACTCAGGAAAAAGCACTGGCTCGGTTATTTACACTGCTACTCAAATTAAAATTAGGAATGTCGAAAGCAAATCTTTTGCAAAGGAATATACACCTAAATCTAAATATTTGGGAAGAAAAAGGAACTGAGTAACGACTGTTTACTAGTGAGAGCAAATGGGAGGCTAAAAACAGGGGAATCTCACCTTGTCGAAGTCATACGGGTGAATGTTTCAATTCTGTTTCCTGAAAGAGATTTAAAAAATTTGAACAGTAACTAGAAAACCTGTCGCAACAAGTTGAGATGGTCATTATTTCATTTTATCTGTTCACCGCAACACGAATTCGATAGTTAGGCAGTTTTCTCTAGTGTTCTTTTCAAATTTTGGAACTTCTATATCAAGGCTGTTTACAAAATAGTGAATGAGAAGAGGATTTACGCAAAAAATCCAACAGCCTGCATTTAATTCCATATAAAAGTTATACACACATTAGTTTTTTCGAAGTAGGAGATGTGAAAAATGTGCAGTGCCCTCGCCGAGACTCGAACCTAAACCTCTCGAATACCCGCCGAGTGTGTTGCCTGCACACCACGAAAGCATACTGGAAGGAAGGAGAAATTACCTTTATTCCCCCCTTTTAAAGGGCAACTGCAGATGAGAGGACCCAATCGCCAAATCCTCGTGGGGAAGAACTATCATCAACCACCTTTTAGTTCGGGCGCCACTATAGAGATATTAGGTTTCTTTTTTTTAGAAGTAGTAGATGTGCAAAATGTGCAATGCCCTTGTCGGGACTGGAACCTGGACCTTTCGAATATGCGCCAACTGGGCTACTGTTGCACCACGAAAACATGCTGGAAAAAGGAGAAAATACCTTATAAAATCTCATCTGAAATGATGATGACAAAGTCAGGTTTGACTGCACACTGACTCTCAAGGTTTGACTCTCAAGACAATGTCATACATACTTGAAATCAGCGATAATTTGCTGCTTAGTTCCTCTACATTTTAACATATAAAACGTGCCCAGGAACGTTACAAAATATCACAGTACTTTTCACTTCCCACATACACTAAAATGAAACCTTTATTAGTAGAAATGTTAGGTTACTTTCAGAAGGTAAGGCAGATTGCTCAGATAAGAGCCTAAAATGCAAAGAAACAGTGGGTCATCAGCAAAATGAAACAGCAGCAAAATGAAATGAACCTAATACTAATGACAGGTGATTTATGAAAAGTATTTTCATGATTAATTAAAGACTTCATTTCTTCTTTTGTCATTCATTCTTCAATAAAATTATAGATTTCAAAACTATATAATCCATTTGATTTCCGCTCTATTTTAATGTATGTATTAATTTAATAATTTCAGAAAATTTTAAATCATAAACAACTTCCATTTACTTTTCAGAAAATAGAGTAAAAAAGATAAATAATTTAAATACAATACTTGAAGTAAAATCTCCGTTTTTAAATAGAAATTCTAATATCTCAATACTATGATTAACAGAATAATAAAAATTTTCAATGGAATCTCCGAATCAGTTATTTTTTAAATGCTTCGGTTTCTTTAAAGATATTTTACGATATAACTACCTTTACTCTACTGTAATGAAGTAGTTTATTAAAACATAATCTTGTGCCTGTATGTTCGAATATATTGGTATATAAGAATGTTCTTTTTTTTTTTAAGAAAGGCAAACAGAAATGGAAATCTTCGAAAGTAATGAGGAAAGCATATCGTAAATTTCTCTGTAGCAGAAAGAGTGCAAATTACTAAAATTAATGCCAGACAGAGAGCTGTTATAAAAAACTAATTTGTTATGATTTGTAATTTTTTGCCACTTAATAGTATTCGCAGTTTTCTTCCGCAGTTGCTTAGCTGCTCAGCAACATGGGCATTTTTGTTGTTCTCACGCCAGTATTTAAATGTAAATGCAATGAATAATGATGTATGTGACCATAAATGATATATGCAGTTCAAGGTTGCTTGAAAAATGAAAAATGAAACTACGCTGTGCAGCAAAGATTATCAGTTCGCTTTGAGATTACTAACACTTTATAATCTTGTAGACCATATCCTTGATATAGCCCAAACAAAAACGTAATTATTTTTCTTAATTGAAGCAATGACCAGTCTCATTTCTATTTATCGGACCCACTAGCTTCACTACTCAGCACAGTGTAAAACTGAGACACTTGTTGCCAGTTTCAACTGTGCACAAAGCAAAAAAGATCTTATATTTTTCGCAGTACAGGAGGACGAAGTTGCACATATCATTTGTAGACAGCCTTCACAAGTCAAGAAATTTAAGTGTAGTACCAATATAAAATTTGTAATTATATCGTCCTTATTTCATCTGCATAATATCGTATGTAATTGCTTCATTTATTCATCAATGCACCACATTTCAAATCTAGAAGCAATAAAAAGAATCATGTAAGCATCGCAGTACTACTGTCAAATGTTAGTGTAGAGTTTCAAACAAACTAACTAAATTGCGAGAAAGTGGCGCAGAGTGCGGGTCCTGAGTTTTTCTGATGGCGTGGTTCGTATAGGAGCGTAGGACCTTAACTATGTGGCTGTCATAGCAAAGGACAGGTGCCTTCTTCCTCTGTCACTTCAATTTCTACCGCGTAAATGAGATAAGGGTTTCCTTAAGAATTACTCTACGCGGGTATAATTTCTAAAGGATATAGATCTCAAACTTGGATTGGATTGGATTGGATTTATTAGAATTCAGAAAAACACAAGAAGGCTATCTGTCTAAAAGCAATGACGTCTTCGTGGAGGATTTTCTGTGGGAAAGGGGATCACGCTTACATTACAGTAGGAAAATCCATTGAAATGATCAGTCAGACAGCCCGTTCACCAAGATTTTAACTCAAGACGAACTACCATTGTTCAGCTGCCTTATCCACTCTGCTACTGGTGGGCGAACAATGGTGGGTCTGGTTTTCAAATCCCGGTGAAGGTGCTGGCTGCATGGGGGTTTTCCTCGTGTATATAAACATGTATACGAGCGAGTATTCTTTAGGAAGTCCTCCACGAAGGCATCCCTCCGCTTAGGCAGATAGCCCTCGAATGCTTTGCCATAATTAAATAAACTAAAAAGAACTTTGGCAAAATAAATTATCTCTTTTCTCTTTTATTCTTTTACTATATTTATGATAAAAAATTGTTGAGAATATAATATTTTTAAACAACATTGACTATTTAAAAATAATCATTTTATCACTATTTCATTAGAAGAAATACGGAAAAGCATTCAGTCTTAAAAAAATATTCACTATGCTGCTCTGTATCATTACTCGTGTTCAAATTCTGATAAAAATATTTCACCGTTTAATATCCATTTACTTTAAATTTCAATAAATTTTTAAGTTATTATCATATTCTAAGCGACCTTAAAGCTCTAAAAATTGTGACTAGTAAAATAATATTGGTAATAGACTGAATAAACAAAGGAAGGTAATTAAAACACCCCAACAGCGTAAAATGCAAGAGCATCATTCCAAATTCAAATTCTTGATATACTGTAGGGTATGATTTCAGCACATTTTATTTTCATATCTCTTTCGCACCCAACTTTTAAATATTTGCTGATTAGGCATTCACCCAAGGAATGGCCATATGTACTTTATATTTTCACTGTTCCAGCGCCAAGAACTTCGCCCAAGATAGCCGGAATAAAAAAAAGTGCTGTTTTTCAAATTAATAAGGTTTTCTCGAAACCAAACTGATTATTATCTGCCTAAGAAGATACATGCATTTGTGGATGACTTTCGGAAGGAAACTGGATCGAATTTACGTTACATAGGCAAAAGCTACGAGAGGTCTTTGGGAGTTCTTAAGTTAACCACGAGTGGTTTTTTAATTAAAATTAGGTTTATTACTTTATTGCATATTGAAAACTGTAATGATAACGCATGCAGGTTAATGCTTAGAAATCTGACTCTGCACCTTCAGAACTGCAGAATTACAATAGACATTAATCTTGACAGAAGATTTTATTAAATTTTTATACATAAATTTTGTGATAAATTTTTGCTTCTAATGAAAAAATGTCAAATGATTTTAGTGAAAAAAGAACTGCGTAATGTACACATCCACTTATATTAATTTAACAATTTCTTGGCATATATATGAACCATATTATTTTTATGATTTCATATTCAAAGTAAATAAATCAAACACTCGAATGAATTAAAAACAAAATTTACTCAGATCAGCAAGACCAAGTGATGCGGTTAACTGAAGTCTGAGGTGTATGCCAAATTTATTCTTTACAGCTCTGCCGAATACACGCTGTTTTATATTTGTAAAGAAGCAGAAGAAAGTAGCTTCGAGAAAGCACTAAATTTCGACAAGAAATTATACTTTCAAGAAGGCAGTGACAAATAGATGATATTTATACTTTGATGAGCGCAGCATTGGGTCTTTAAAGTATTCCTGTACGAGAGTTACAGACTGCAGTTGTATAATTATATATTTCATGGTTGACTTTAACAACAACGTCATTTCACACACGCCCATCGTCATAGATATCTTTATAACTAAATTTATCTTCAAGCCAATCCTCGACAACTTTTCTCCAGGGAAATCAAAGATTCACATTATAGACCTTCGTAGGAAGGTCTGTGGGAGTAAGATCATAACCTGATGCGCATGTAGAATAAAACGAAAGGATGTCATTACCTTTTGCTTCGATTTGCTATATCTACGCAGTTATTTTTCCTTCAAACATGCATATATAGTAATCGAATTTGAACTTTATCCCTTGTAAGGTCTCGTTTGTTTCGTTTATCATAAAGTCTATACTATTTGAGCAAGCATTATTTCCAAATGTTATGCAAATTGCATTTTGATCATTATTATTCGATTATTGCCTATTTTTGGTCAAGTGAAGTATTTTGAATGCCTTTTTGCAGTTACTGATAACATTTTACTCTCTTTTAAAGAATTATTAAATTTAATTAGCAATTACAATAATTTATTTCGGTACAAAACACGCATTTAAAAAGAAATCATTTATCATAAAATATTACCTAAATGGAACATATGTTAAAGAAGGCAAATGTTTCTAAAATATTACCCTTGTTTTTGATTGGAATACCGTACGGTTCCTTTAAAAATTGTTTTAAATTCCACATTCAATTTTCTAAAGGAGATTAAATTATTGTTAGGTAAGCAGTCATAATCTAGTTGTTCTTCACAACCCATGGATAAGTAGTTATTCGGAGCCAGTATTAAATGGTACACAGAAACTATCATTCGTTTATTGAATTCGTAAAGAAACTTCCGGTGAGCTTTATATGTAAAAGATGTTCAAAATTCCACAGCTTCTTCCTTAACATCTAATAAATATTAATCACAAAACGAACCTGAAATAGGATTGTAATAGTGCGAAAGTGGATAAAGCCAGGTGCCTCAAACCTTTTTCTTTCCAAATAATTAAAGAACCCCATCATTTTGTCATGAATGTTTCAAAATCCCCAGCAACACGATTTGCACATTAATGCGGCTTCCCTTGGCTTGTCCCCATGAAGTGTAAAAAAGTGCTTAAATGGATGCCGCTCAGATGGTATAGTGGTTAGGGAAGCCTGACTGCGATACCGAAGGGCTTCGGTTCGAATCCCGGAGAAGGCATGGATGTAAAAATTGTCAGTTCCTTCATAGAAGGTAGCGGTCGCCGCCTATTAGATACCTTCACAATAAAATGGCCAGCACTTCTGGCCCTAGTAGTGGTCAGTGCCGTTATAGACAAGTGCCCGACATTGGGAGAGGGAGAAAGTTGGCTGGATTACCGTGGGGTAACCCACTGGCGGCACTGCCGATCAACATAAATGCGAAGCCTACGACTGACTGAGTATATAAGATGACTAAATTATCATAAACCATTTCTTTCACATAAATAATTGTCATTGAAATTTGTTATCCAGAGATTAGTTATATATCAGAAATATATAGCTCGCAAGTAATATATAACGTCACATTTAGACGATATTATCTTTAAAACAAAGGAATAACAAAATGACAAGCATGATTGTCTGCTTGTCATTTTGTTATTCCTTTGTTTAAAAATATGATGGCAAAATAAAATTTTGAATAATATAGTACTTTTATAGTATTTCAAGCGGTTTTGTAAGCCAAAGGGTTACAAACACCATATTATACTCACATGTATTTATAGATTTAGGTATTTCCCTTATTTTGGACAGCTCCTATATAAATTAGACAAAAATGAGAGATTCAAAGTTTCTGGACTACAGCACACTCCGAAACCTCTGAAGAAAAGCGCAAAACATTATGAAATATGAAGTATTTTGCGGAATATAATGATCCATTTTGAGGACAAAATCAAAAATACAAAGTAGTATGTCCTACCTTACTTAAATTAATGTAGGACCAGAAAGAGAAAGTGGAAATAATAAACCACAGTTCATGACATCCGGGCATAGTGGTTTACCTAAGGATGCAGACTTTAGACTATTGAACTGGAAATTAAAAGAAGCTGTATATTTAAAGTAACTGGATTAATTATTATAAAAGGCAAGTAGATAAACTTGCCAGATAACTAGGTACTAACTAACTAGGTACTGTAAAAGAAAACAGAATGAAATCTTGTTTTACAATGCAGGTTAAGCAAAGAGAACTTTTCTTGATGAAGGAGTTTTCTGGCCGTTTAGGAATTAAATACAAGGTTATTGATTAAGATCAATTAAACTAGCAGTATCTAAATGAATACGATTTCAAAGTCCATCAATATTTTGCAAGAAATGCAAAGATATTTTTAGCGTAAACGGCACTTTTCGCAAAATGAACTTCCATATATTTAGGGAGGTAGATTATTTAGAAATCTAGCAACACTGTATCAAGAGACATAGTATCAAGACACTGTATCAAGAGATAATACACTGTTCAATAAAAGAATTAAATCTTTTTAATAAGATTAATAGATATTGTTTGGCTTAATGGAAATATTATGTGATTTTTAAAAGCTGCGGAATGGTGAATTATGAAGTGATTTTTCAATTTCTTGCGTGGTTGTTCTGTTTAATGACAGGTATATCAGTTTCCGGGTGTCAAAGTTGCAACTTCATTTCATTTGTCAGATCAAGTTCAGCGTTGACCTGTAGAATTCACCTCTGAGATTTATTAGTTTCGTCTGGCATTCTTCCCAAGCAGCTCATCATAGTGAGTACAGAAATCGTAAAACATCCCCCCGTCAATCTTTTGATAAATCCTTTTTGAACCCTCTATCTTCACCTTCCTTCATCACTCCTCACCACTCCCCCATTATTTCCCAACCTGTAATAATCGGCAATTTCTCGCATATCCTAATAGCTTCTCCCTGCATTCTTTATTAGGAAATTCTGAATGTAATGTTGGGGCTAGGATAAAAATTTCGTTTTGGAAGCAGTTCAGCCGAAAAGAATGCTATGCTTTAACAATAGTCAGATGTTTCTAGAACGAGATTTTTGAAATCATAGCTAATTAGCGTCAAGTTGTAAAATAGTATAAGTGTAAATATCATAATAATTGTAAAATAGTATAATATTAAGTATTAAAATGTATTGTAAGTAGTCTATTTATTTATTCCACTCAAATTTTATTTTATTAGTGAAACTAAATTATGTACAATAAATTATATATAATTACTGAAAATGTAACGCGCAATTATATTGTAACAATATGCACTATGAATACAGATACAATGGCGGTTCACAAACGAAGCTTTATAAAAGGATCATAAATCGCGAAAGTAACAAAAAAGTGCGTTTGTGAATATATATTTTATAGTGTCTTAATATTATGAACTAAGATGAAAAAGGTATTGGGATACAAATAACATAAATATTAATTCAGTGTAAAGTTTTATCACATGTGAAAACAATTGTTAATAGTAATGAAATCGGAAAATGAAAAAAAAAAACTTTCTGTAATGTAACGGCAGAGTTATTATAGAGGCAATCTAACAATTTAGAACTTTAAACTGATTTCTTGTTATTAAACAGAAAAACTAAGGCAGTGTTTAATAGTAAATTATAAGGCAAATTAAAGATACTTTAACACAACATAAAAAATTATGTTTTTAATAATGTCAAATGTAATAGCTGTTAATTCAGATGTTTGAAATACAAAAATTCAATTATCTTTTATATTCTACGCTTATCGCTAAAAATTTAAATAATGATCTGACCGATGGAGATTTTGAAACCGTTAATCTTACTTAGAAAATGATTACATCTCTGCTTTTTATAATTAAATGATTCTATATTATATAGACTAATTGTTTTTAAAGTGGTGAACGGTGAACATGTTTTGGTTGTAGAGACTTTACGATTTATTTGGAAGCAGGAGTCATGAAAAATGAGCAATGCCCTCGCCAGGGCTCGAACCACGGAGCTCTCGAATACGCGTCGAGCGTGCTGACCACTACACCACGAAGGCATGCTAAGAAGGCGGGAGAAATACTTTATATGGTGATCAGAGGAAAGTTTTGAAATACACATTTCTTAATGAATCATTACATGATTATCAGTTAGTTGTTAATAGTTATGCATATTTATTTATTACTACTGTATTACCCATTGTTTTTTCTAGCAATTTCCTTTCTTTACTCTCTGTCTTTCAGAGATAATATACATATGGATCGCGAGGTTAAAAATCTTAGGAAACTCTGTATAAAGTATTTATTTAAAAACAAATCAGATAATACTTTAAAATAATTACAATAAAAGATAAAAGTAATTATAATCATCATTTTCCCTAAACATGGGAACTGCCCAAAATCTTCAAAAACTTTTCGCAAATTTTCCAGATACAATTTATTTACTAACGCACATATCTATATCCTAATTTAGGATCAAATTCAGAGGCAAGGGGTCAATACATTGACAGAATTTCGCTGCGAATTAATTTAAAATTTAGGAGTCTAAATGCATGGCATATTCTACGAAAGTCAACATTTTCCAGAATTATAACAAAACAATTTTCTATTATTTTCTCAAATTTTCTTTAAACTTTTTATGATAAGCTTCTTTTAATTAAATTAAAAGGTCGTTTGAAACGTAGCTTATGTATTTAAAATGTAGCCGAGAAGAAGTGAATATATTATAATTTTGCTGTATGCAAATTGGGGCTAGCTATTTTTTTTTAATTTAAACCAGTGTATGACTTTAAACATTTTTATAAAAAGTCTAATGCTACACTTTCCTGTTACGATAATATACAACTTAATGTGCCGTGTGCAAAGCATTCAATTGAAAATGCCAATGGAAACATGCATGCAACTTTCTAGAAAATGATATGATAACGCTATATAGAAAATGCAAAGTATGAGCTTATTGCATTATGCATGTGTGTGTACTATCTAATATTATATACAACTCCTACTATTAACATACAACTACAATACTACCAGCTTTCAGCTAGCTCATCGCCTCGGCCACTAGTGAGCCCAAATTTTGTCGGAAAGTTCACTTTTGGTAATCAAACACGTCACGTCATATTTTTATAACCTTTCTGCATTATCTATGGACATTTAGCTGTTAACTTTGATTTATATCATTCTTTCTGAATGCATATTAAGGGGTATTTTTCTCTGCAAATAATCTGGTGTTCAAAGTTTAGCAAAGTTAGCAGACCCTCCCCATCAGAACTAATAAATAAATATAAATAAATGATGTAAATAATAACATTACTATGTTTTCTATCTAAATCCTTAAGATTTAGTTTTTTCGAAGAAATTTTAAAGACAGGTAGCACAATTTAGCCGTTCGAAATCTCGTTTCTTCAAGTATTTTATGGTACAATTAACAGACCAAATATTCATTTTAAATATAGGTTATCAACAGACCAAGTATTCATTTTAAATATAACTTAGCATACTTTGTGTGGTTCCAATAAATCTGAATTTTGAATTTGTAATTTTATATAATATCTAGCTTCGTAATTCAAGAAAGCGCTTAAATTATTTGACGAAAACTGACTAGCGAATATTAATGGTAGTTTGACTACATTCTTTTTAAAATTAACAAATTAAAGTTGCATTAATAGAAACTGAATAAACAAACACTGATATTAGTTATGCGAGTTGCTAGTCAAATCTCATTTAGGTTTGTCGTAATGCAGGAATTTAGAAATTTTAATGTTTCTCTTTCTCAAATTAAAAGAAAATATTAAAACTTTTGAAATATTTAGCAAATAATCAGCAATATTTTTCATTTGCTCTTTAAGTTATGTTTTATGTACATATGAAGATTTTCATATCGTTATAATGCATGCGTATATTTATAAAAATTTAAATCGTAAAATAATTAACTGGAAATGTAAACCTTTAAGCAGCTTTTAAGTTTAATTATAATAGGAGATTGTAATAGATTATAATAATAATAGATATAATTATAATATATCTGTTAATGCTACAAAAATTGTGAAATCCCCAGAAAACAATCAAACATCTTTTAACTGTTATTCAGATATTAAAAACTAAAGTATTGTCTAAGAGTTTCACTAAAGCATTTATTTAAATTTTTCTTCAGATAATTAAGAGCTCTGACTTTAAAACTAATGTAAAGTTTTCGAAGTCGATAATCAAATAAATTCAAACCATAGAGGAGAGTATTTAATATTCAGTTTAATTTGTTATTAAGTAAGAAATCCTATTACCTAGCCCATTGTATACGATTATCTTTATTTCACCAGACATCTCAGTTTTTCTTAGCAGTTTTTAAGTTTAAAAGTTCTGATTGTTTCTAAAATCTTTTCATTCATTTTCTAATGTCTAAATAAGATTCTCGCTGCCAATAACAATCCATAGTTACTTTTTTTTCCAAAAAACTGCTATTTTATCAATTAAATTTTCAAATATTTCATTCTGTCATTAACTGATTCTATAAGAAATGTCATTTGCAACATCAATCGGATTCACTGAAAATACGAAACTGGTTTGTGGAATTGTACAGCGTTCATAGAATTCTCCTCGATATTAGAGAGTTCATGATTTTTTATTTCCTAATAAGCCTATCCTGCACACTGGAAATGAGCAACTCATGTCAGTTATTCCATTGAAAAATATTAAGAAGAATTTTCCAATGCTGTTAATACGTAATGACATTCTTTTTATGATTCTTTATTAGAAACTAAATTGAGTTTATTCTACCTCTAATTTTCCTTCATTTTTAAATTTTATTGGTAGTGTTGGAAACTATACCTTTACATGTTCACATCTAATATGTGAGCTGGAGTATAAACATAATCTTGTATTTTTAATTATATTTCACTTACGTTTTAGTCTCACAGATCGAATTCTTTTACCGTTAGTTCAAAACATTTTAGATTGAATAAAGTTTAGATTTTATATAGAATTAGACTGATTTGTGCTTGGTGAAGGACTGTGTGACTAATGTTTATGCAGAGCAAGAGAGTTATTTTAATAGTAGTTTTCGAGATGCATCATAGAGAAAGCATACCTGAAAAATATTAGAGACTGTTTACTGAATAATATGAATTTATGAAAGTTTTGAGAAATGTTACATATTTGTTTCAAAAGATGTAAATGATTCCTGTTCGTGACCATCTTCAAATAAAGCTTTGTGAATTTTATGAATCAAATATTTCTTCTGATTAGATGTCTTTACACCGACACCGGGCAGGTAGTCTACTTTGTTTATTCTGTTTTTACTTATTCGTTAAGTGCCTCATCACCTAAAATGACTGCTCAAGTTAGTAAAGAAAATCATAGTTCTGTATTTTTAACCTATACTCAAGTTTTGTAGGAGTCTCGAAACACTTCTTCTTTCAATATCATTTAATACAAAATAATAAATATGCAAGAAATGTTTAACTTTTCTCATTTCCTACAGGCAAGTAGGTAGCTAATAGCTGATCTCTGAGTTTTTGATAAGCCGAGTTATCTAATTTAGCCATATTTACAAAAAAGAAACTAAATTTGTGAATCAATTAAATTCAAGTACAATTAAAGTCAGTTTTTAAAATTAAATGTTTGTGAAAATGTCGGAATTTTCTATAATCTCCAGCATTTTGAACGTAGCAGGGAAACTTCTATCATAATTTCGATCGCAGTTTATTTTAAACTACTACTTGTCAGTTTTAATACATCAGAGTATTATCAGAAAATTTTCTATGTGATGTAATTATGCATAAATTAAAATAAGCATCATAGTGTAAAGAGACTATAAAAAGAGAACAGAAGTATTAAAACTTTCATATAACGAATTCATTTCTTTTAAATGGGAAACCAATATGATGAGCAGAAAATATTGAAAAAACAATAAAACTTTAAAATAGTTTAAAAGCTAATATTTTCAACTTTTTTTGAACCGCACTTCAGAAAATGCTTAATAAGATTCACAGAAATAGAATACAATTAATTTCTAGAAACTTAGTGCTGTTTACTCCATTTAGCACTTAAATATAACTGATCTGGTTATTTTAGTAAATGTTTTTGTTGAACTCATGAGACTGAAATGCCCTTTGAGAATAATTTTATTATATTCCTTTTAATGACATACTAAAGAAATTTACTTTGTTCTATTCGCACCAGCCAGAAATATAAACGTATAATTTATAAGTTTCTTTATACATATGAGAGAGTAATTTCATTAGACTTCCAAATTTTTAATTTGATTCTAAATGAATTATTTCGTAAACGATGGGAAATAATATTTCGCATTAATTTTACGAGACTTTTCTAGTAATTGAATAGCTGACTATAGGAAACGTCATCAAAATGCTATTTAAATTGCACTAATTCATGTGCTACATAGATGAAATAGCTTTTAATGTAACTGAAAGAAGTGTTCTTCGAATTATTACCAAAATTGTTCAAAAGCTATTATTTCCTGAAATGTGAATAATATAAAAAATATTATTTTAAAAAGTTTCAGAACCACTTTTATTTATTCTAACCAAAATTTGTTGCATTGTGAAAAAATAAATTTAGCGTTTATTGTCTAGGATTTTGTAAAACATAATTTTTCGAACTTCCTGTCCATAGTGGAGAAAAAGCATTTTAATCTATTATTCCTAGATTCATTCCTGTTTCCTGTTATTTGTGATTAAATACAGATACAGGTTTAAGCAAGGGTGGCACCTGCGCATCACGTTAGAAATTTTGAGTAACTCCTGGTCAAGCTGACTGTTACGCTTCCACCCAAATTTTGAGGAAGAACATGATCAAGCATTTGAAGTACTTTCTTATACTTTATCAGCTCTTAAACACAAATGAAAACTTAATGCATCGCCAAGGGTTTGTCTGCTTTTAGGATAAATGATTTAGTGGAATCTGAGGACAACGTTGTCCTCAAATCCACCTTAGACAACAGTCCAGAATTCGTGGATATGAGATTGAACTCGTTAGAAGTTCAAATGCCGCTAGCCATTTGGAGCATTTTAATGACAAGCTTAAATACATCATTTACCCACCTAAGGATGCACAGAGGCCAGGAAATAATTTAGGCAATCAACTTGTATATTATCATAACAAGCACTTCATCTTCTCTCCACACCCAGGAAGGTCTTTTAATGTTCTCCATTAGAAGATGCCTCACATCATCAGGGCTATCGCCACTTTAAATACAACCAACTTGATACATTTTAGATACATGCTGAGGCATGTTATTGTTACTACATCCGCATCCCGTCATGTTACCATAAATTTAGGTATTTTTGCGTAATGAAACATAAAGCATAGAAAGCGAATGTGCGCCAAGGTATATTGGCGAGAGAAAG
Source organism: Stegodyphus mimosarum (assembly GCA_000611955.2). NCBI lineage: Eukaryota > Metazoa > Arthropoda > Arachnida > Araneae > Eresidae > Stegodyphus > Stegodyphus mimosarum. The sequence goes on from KK116043.1 coordinate 124,393, forward strand.
CGATGGTGAAGACATTCGATTCTTACTTTAGCTACTTGTACCTGGGCCAAAATGTCTAATTCAGTTCGTGCTTTCTCTTTTTAGATACTGTGTCAAAGTATGCTCCTTTTTATTGCCTAAATAGGTAACCTGATGATATTTAGGACTGAAGATGATTCTATGTAAGTTATTCTTCTCAATACTTCAATTTTTAATGTCTGTTAATTTTGACTTATGATTCTTTGATAAAAACTGCACTAAATACAGGAAATGTATTCAATACGCCTTATGTGCTAATGCACGTACACGCCTAACTCTCCAGAGGTCCTGATTTGCATCAATCAAAGATAAGTTTTCGATAACATACAATCGACTGTACTTTACAGTTTAACAGACTTTGGAATTCTAGGAACTCTGGTCGTATGATCTGACGTGGTCTACAGAATGTTGCCTTTTTGCCTTTTGATATGTATGCAGCTGGGTGCATATTGCCAGCTCCTATCATAAATGTCTCGTCGGTTCGCTTTGTTTTCTGGGATGTAGTACGTGTATTGATAAATGGCACCCAGGCCGGTATACTGGCTAGCAAAAGCTGACTGCTAGCTCGAAAGCAAGGGTTTGGGTTTGAATCATGCCTAAGAATCGGATGTTTGTACGTGTCTTTTTCCTCATCATATTAATGCGATATTAGTGTACCATGTTAGCACTAGCAAATATTCATATGTGTTTAAGGATATCCGCCGGGGAAACGATCAGTGAAAATCTGTAAAATGTGCTTAAATATCCATGTCTAGACATACATTTAGGCACATTTCTATCATTAAATCAATATCTTAAAACAAAGTGAGGTTCATATGTTAAACGACTTTAAACCATAGAGGAGGGGAAAACTTTTAAAAGTTGTCTTAATGTCTGGAAACTAGATTTTCAAATATGTTTCTACCATAAGAAGAACTTAACAAAGTTTTATATCTGTGGTAGTTGAAAAAACTGCAAATTCTTAAATAAAAAGAAATAAAAAGTAAGAAACCTCTAGTTTCAACAACCTGTACCCCAATTTATTCAGGCTTTTTAAAAAGACGGGCCGATTTTACAAAGATTTCTTGCGTTTCAGTTATAAAATAAGCCATATGGGTTCTTTAAAAAATTCCTAATACATGAATTATTTATAAAATAAAGAACACATGCAGTCAATCCCGGACAGCGTTCTCAGAGATGAGACTGCTAAAAGACTGATAAAATCAACTATTCCCGAAATATTGCTCCAGAGCATATGTACTGTCATTTGAGAGGGGATTTATTGATAATGCATTTCTTACAGTTATGATTACGCTAACTTGTTACAACTATATTTTGGGGGTATTAATGCATAATAACTATAAATTTCGCAAAATAATCATTGCTTGTGTCCTTTTGGCATATGCAGAACATCAGTTACAACACTATATTAATTTATTTTCAGGAACACATGCTTGGCTTTGTCTGCCATAAAGGAAGTATGTACCTCTATATTCATTCCAATATTTAACGAAATAAATAAGTAAACTATTAATAAAATACTGAGTTATTCTTTATAAACTTAAGACTAAATATTCTTAATAACTGAGGTGTAAGAAGACTGCGTATTTAAAAGCTTTTTCTTTCTCATAAAAAACTGAAATGCCTTTTAAGCTCTTTTAAGCTTTTATGCTCTTTTAAGCCAAGCACGTAACATAAAAAATCGAAACTGGGCAATTTAATTATTAGTGCGTTTCTTGAAAAGCGGCTAATAGCTTACTTAACACGTAATTTGCGAGGGTCCCCACTAAGTGCAAATTTGGGATCTACGCTCATTAAAAATTCATGCAACTCCGACACCCCTGACTTCATGCCTTTGGAAATACCTTTAGCGTCGGAATCGATTGAGGCAGTTAGGTTAAGGCGAAAGAACATTAATAATTTCTTATCACACCGAAAGCTCACGATTTTACGCACTAGATGTGCAGTTCAACATTTGGATTTGTTTTTTTGATCCGCTTATTTTTTCTTCCTGTTCTGATCGATGTTGAAAATGACGAGTGGCCTTTTTACCGCTATTCGAGACTAAATTTCCGCTTCAATAGCTCCAATTTTCTTCTTATTAGTTTATAACCATACCTCTGCAATTACGGCTAGTACACGTTTTTTTAGCTTCTCTTATTCCAGTTTTATTTTTCAAACATGCCAATAAAATACAGAGAATACTTCTTTTGCAATAATGTGGAAATAAAGTAACTCTGCTTTTTCTATTATTCTATTATTATTATTATTATTAAAATTCATCTCTATTTCATATTGATCATTATTACTGTAATAGCAGTTGCTTTTGAAACAATGAAGCAAAAATAATGATAATTTTCGGCAGCTTTGTGTATTCGAATATACACACTTAGACAAAAAAAAAAAAAAAAAAAAAAAATGCACCAAGAAGATATAAAGCAAATTGGACACAAATTCAAATTGATATGCATACAGGTTTCGAGAGAAAATGCAAAATTTTACATTTTGGCTGTCAATGAATGAATGGTTGGCGCTAAAGTGCATCTGATCTGCACAACTGACAGGATATTTAAGAGAAGAAATTACGATTCCAGGTCATAAATTCTTCAAGAATTTCATTCCGTGTACTCTGGTAGACAGTAACTATGCCTCGCATACAGGTGCGCGAACGATATGCGCAGATGTCACAATTTGAGAGAGGTCGTGTAGTTGGGCTCAAAGAAGACGGTCTTATCGGCGAATAGCTGGATATTTGAGCAGGAGCGATGCCCCTATTAGACGATGTTGGCAGGAATGAGTGGACCATAGCCGCACATAGCGTCAAGGTGGAAGCGGTAGGCCTATAGAAACGACAGAACGTGAAGACCGAGCAATCGTTAGAGCGGCACTCACAGCCCCAGATGCATCATTATCATCGATTGTACGTGCAACTAGTGCTTCAGTGACCGCAAGGACCATTCATACGCGGTTCAAGTAAGGAGGCTGAGGTCACGACGCCCTTTGCACCGACTACCATTGACCTCTGTACAACGTCAAGCCCATTTGCAGTGGTATCGGGCTCATTCGCACTGGAATGTCACTGACTGGAGTAGAATAGTCTTCAATGATGAGTCCCGCTTCGAACTGAGCCCCGATGGCAGGCGAAGGAGAGTCTGGAGACGCTCCGGACAGCGGTATGATACCAACCTGACTGTCTTCCGGCAGACAGGCCTTCAACCAGGAGTGATGGTCTGGGGTTCCATTTCATTTCATAGTAGGACCCCTTTGGTTGTTATCCGTCGCAACCTTACAGCACAGCGGTACGTCGACGAAGTTCTAAGGTCCGTTGTGTTGCCCTTTATTTCACGCCACCCTGGGCTTACTTTTCAGCAAAACAATGCCCGCCACCACACTGCACATGTTTCTACAACTTGCCTTGATGCTTGCCGAACATTATCCTGGCCAGCAAGTTCGCCGGATCTCTCTCTCCTATTGAGCACTTTTGGAGCATTATGGGCAGGGCCCTCCAACCAGCTCGGGATGTTGACAATCTAAAGCGCCAGTTGGACAGAATCACGCATGCTATCCCTCAGGAGGACATCCGCAACCTCTTTCAATCGATGCCAAGACGAATAACTGCTTCCATAAGGGCCAGAAGTCGACAAAAGCGTTATTGACGTTTTCACTTTGTGAAGCTCTATCACTTCAATAAATCATCTAAGTTTTCTCAAACTGTGATCATTTGTTTTTCTGTACATGTACATCACGTCTACCGATTTTCGTCCCATTCGGAGAACTCCCTTCTTGGTGCGTCGTGTTTTTGTCTAAGAGTGTATAATCATTTAAAATGAATGATTTTAGTAATGGAACATTTTCTTAAAATAATTTTAATTAAGACCACTGAGAATAATAATAGCTTATCTGAGCTTAGGATTTTCAGTTTTATCTTTAAGCTTTAAACTAACATTTGCTATTATCTTTTTTTACGTTGAATTAAATTTCATATGAATTGCACACGTTGTAATAAAATATTTCAGCCCCGTTTAATATGAAAGAGCTCTTTCATATTAAACGGGAAATCAAAATTTAAATACTGAGTTAATTATTTAAATTCACTAAAATTATTTAGTGAATTAAAAATTAAATTCTGTTTAAATTATTATTCACTAATATAATGTACTTGTTATATTAGAAAATTTATTTAATTAAATAAATATACTATATTAATAATGAAAATATTAATAATGAATGTACGTTAATAATAATATACATATCATAATAAATGTATTTATTAAATAAATAACGTATTTATTTATTTTAATGCTGGTTATGTAAAATAATTGGTATTTTAGACATCTCTAAACTCTCCCTATATGTGAAAATGAATCCATGAGTTGCTTAAGAAACTATTGCATTAGATTACATTAGTGAAAATCTAAACAGTATACGCTAAATTTTTAAGTCATACAGTTGAATGCTTCAATTGAAGGGTACAAAACTGGCTTCGATTTCGAAGATAATCGATAAACGCAGCTTTTAGTAAATTGATTCGAAATTTTTCATAAATGCATAAGACTGGCGATGCGAACTCCTATAGGAGCAGGATGCTAGCTCAGTGTTAGATAGAAACATTATCTGAACAAGTGAGAGAAATGCGAAGAATTTAAAATATATACAAGTTATCAGCTTCGAACAGTTTAAAAATGTGAAGTTCCATGAGGTTTTAAAGATGAAATTATAAAGAAAACTGCTATTGTGTGCTGAAATTGAAAATTGCAAATAATAATATAAAAAAGACTATTTTGAAAAAAAAAAAACAGATAGCAGTGGAATCAGCAAAATATATTTAGTTATGCTATAGCTGTACATTAAGTACATAGCAAAAACTGTTAATTTTTGCCAGTGCTAATGACATCTGGAACACTCCTTAATTCATTGCTAGAACTCGCGTTTCCCAGTTCCTTGCAAATGTGTCTTCATGATGCTAAGCATACGATTTAATTTTTATCCAACAGTATGTTCTAAAGTAAAAAAGAAATTCTTTATGTTAGTATTCCTTCTTTCTTGACAACTGGAATTACGGAATGATTTAAGAGTGGAATTGGAATTACGGAATGATGCCGTTTCTAAGTCATGTTCGCTTCGAGTTAGGATCTCCATTTTACAAGAACAACGTGACTGATGCAGTCAAGCTTATCATTTGTATATTTATTGCTAATTTTTAACATTAGTTGTTACCCAACATGTGTTACGATTTATTAAAATTTCTCATAACCCTTATTTTCTTAAAATAAAAATTTAAGTTAAAATATATTTTTGCGTAAAATAAATAGGATTATCTTTGTACCTGTTTTCAATAGTTCTTAATGAATTAAGTAAAATATTGAATCCCTGTTTTAAATAAAAAATTACTAAAGTTTGCTATCAAGTGCCTTATAAATTAAGTCGCGATAGCAAATGCAGTTTTGCACAGCAATACTAGGTCGATAAAAAAAATTACAAGATTACGTTTTGAATCCTTTATCATTTTTACAATTTCGGCATGGTTGTGGGCTGTCCGTCCCTTCGTAGGAGGCAACGGTGGCCACCTATTAGGTGCTTCCATAATGAAATGGCCCCCACTTCCGGACTTTGCAGTGATCCAAGACTAATGGCTATTAAATAAAGTGCCTGGCCATTAAAATATATATATATATTAACAGAAAATTGCAAACAGGAAGCAAAAAACCGCGAAGAATTAGTTTTGGAGTATTTATTGCTGCTGGAGATAAAGTAAAGGATTCGGTACAATGAACCGGCAGGTAGAATTCAGTAAGCTAATTTGTTGAGCCATTCTTAGTGAGTTCGTATAAGCGCTTTACAGTAAAATAATTTTTTGTTCCTGATTAAGCCTAGTGTCTTGCTCCAAAATTCAGTCAGGCTTTGTTTTCATCAAGTTTAGGCCAAACAAAAATGAAAGTCTGTAATTTATTTAAGACGATTATTGTTACGTGAAGTCTCATTAATATTTATAAACACTTCAAATTATTTCAAGCAAGAAAAGATATTTGTTTTTACGATACATTTACTATATATTAGGCAAATCAGCTTTGCGTTGCAAACTATACATTATCTGCTAAACTTATCGTTGCCCATGTAATGACAGTGAAATAAAAGAAATGAAAGTCAAGAAATGAAAGTCATTGAACACTTTCAGATACATCTGAAACTTTCTTCTAATTATCTCAATATGCATTTCTTTTTTGTTATAAAAACTGGCTTATATAACAGAGACAAAAATTATATCTAAACTATTGAATTCGTGGGAATGATTTACAGATCGCGTGAGAAAGAACAAAAACGCTGGCAGGCAATCATTACTCGCAAATTTCATAAGCACTTCATCCTTTTAACTCCTCCGTGGATAATTCTCTCCTTTAACTATCGGAATTTTAGAGTCTCGTGCTTTACGAATACGAAATTGTTTCATCGGAGATTCTAGAAAAGGAAAAAATCGTGACAGGGAGACGTGTTTATTGAATTATAACGCTCGTATTATAGTTTAATAGATGTAGTTCAAGATAGGAATTTTAGCGTTTCAAGGTTCCGCCCGGACTTTGAGAGGAGGAGCCATTATTTTCGCTTCGCAAACGTGAAAAGGTGATTAAGCAGATCTTTGTTTTTATTTTATGTGTCATTGAGTTGCCGCTCAAAATGAATTTTATCAACGCTGCCGCATTGAATTTATTCCCGGATATGAATTTATTGTAAGCTTTAAAGTTCTTTACAGTAAGCTGTTTCTGCTATAATAAAAGTTATTAAAGTATTGAATTCTTATTTGGTGGATTAGATAATGTGATATTAGTCTTTCAGGAATGCGTTAGTATAGCAGAAAATTGTCAAGGTAGCTAATGCTATTTTCAAATAAAGAAATGATAAAAATAGTTCACATTTGACATTTTGATATAATAGGAATTCTGATCATCAGAAAATAAAATTTAATTGACATTTCCAAAAATGCTGCTGTGATATTTGCGCATTTATGCACGTGGTGATTTTGTGATGTATTTGGGTTTTCGAGTAACAGCACAGTTTATATTGTGCTTTTCCATAGTTTATGATGTTACTTTTTGTGTGCTTTTAACGATGATATTTATTTAATACGGTCAGAATTTTTAATAACTGCCGTCCCTGATGCATATAAACTCATTTTCTAAGGATATGTTTAGCTATCACAATGATCAATGCTTTGAATAATACCTGCTTAATTTTTTTCAGCCTTTTTATTGTGATCCTCTTTTGATGAACAAACATTTTATAAATTGGTTGTTTATACTCTTCTCTCTATAAAAAATATCTATAAGATTTGAAAAAGATGTATAAAATTTAGTATAGAGAATCCATTAAATTACAGACGAAGCATTAAATTATAGTCGATTTTGGTTTTAAGTTCAAAACTTCAATATTAGTAAAATTTTATGCCCAGTAAACGAAATTGAGCGACTTTTAGTCAGAATAGTTAATATAGGGAGAACTGCATCTAAGGATAAAAATTACTGTGGTAAGATTTTAATGATTTACTTTGTCTCCAGAAAGACATCGAGCACTGGTCTTCTCTTCCTCTAAAACAGGATGGTTTCGCTGTACTACTGACGCAGCCATGCGTTCCTAATCTTTAGCTGAACTTCTTATAACAATATGCGTCCTTAACCGGAAAAAATCGAAAACGAAAGAATGTTTTATTAAAAAAACAAAAAACATAGAAAGTCAGTCGCTCCAATTTTAAATTTCACGATATATGAAAATTAGACGACACGAAACAAATGATTAGAATTTCGAAACAAGCATTATATGCGACACAGTTTGTGTTCTGTGCCACCATTTCTGGTTTGTATTTCTCTCTATGGGGGGGGGGGGGTAATGAATTAAGTAAAGATTTAATTGTATCTTGTAAAATAGCCATTCAGGCTGCCTTAACTCTCGTCCATATTTCACCGAGATTTGCTGAAGGACTGTGATGACGAGTTCACCTTTCTTTTGACTATTTGCATCGTTATTATGAATTAGCGGCTCCCATAAACGCTTCGTCTCTCCTGCTGTCGAGCTCTCGATTCACAGTACACCTGAAACACCTGAAAAGGTGATACACCTGAAAAGGTGTATATGCAATACCTGTATCAGTCTTCAATTTTTCAAGGGAATGTTGTAGGACTTTTCGAAGTATGACTTATTTCTTTTTCTTCATGAAGGTTCACTCTTTGAAAGCCATTGGGATAAAGAAATGAAATTTCTTCTGTAAATATCGGGAGTAAAACTTTCTCTTGATAGTACGTTGAGTTGATTTTAGCATTTTTTTCTACTCTTCTTGTTTTTCACCTCCCATTGTAAGAGCATCCTGCGTCTATCATAAAAACCTTACTGAAACTTTCTTTGAATTGGCGAAACCAGGATTGTACACTTTTTTCTCTTTGTTTCCGATGATAAATAGACCCTGTTTTGTTGCAGTCATTTACATCAACCCATGCTTCATTAAGTATCTAATGTATTTCCTAATCTCCTGCTAAATAATTTCCATACAGGATTTTACAAATTGTTCTGCGTTGAGGCACATACCTTCGCAGAAGCTGGCGAACATAATGTTTTTTAGCTTTTTCAAGTTGCAAATCTTTTATTATTTTATTTATTGTCGCTACAGATATATTTAAAGACTCTGCAATTGATTCCTGTGTCGGCGAATTTTCTGTTGTTACCAATGATTATTGCTACAGATATATTTAAAAATTTTGCAATTGATTTCTAGATCGGAGAATTTTCTCTTGCTACCAACGATTTAACTTTAGACACATTATAAACAGTAGGTACTTTTTTCGAGTATTTGTCCTTCTTTCTGTGTATAAATAATGACTGATGGCTTTCCCCTTTCCGATTAATAATGTTGCCTATTTTGCCTTTATTAATTTTCATACGATGAAATTCACAACGTTTTTGAGCTATGGAATAGGAGTCTCATCGGTAAGAGCAAAAACGTATCCTTCAACTCGCAGCTTATTTACAAGGAATATTTTGAAAGAAGATTAATTAATTAGTAGTAGATTATATTTCTCATTTCTAATAATCTGTTACCAGAAATTTTAAGTCCAGAATAATTTATTCTTTTAAATTCTTTGCAAGGATCTTAAGTTTGACTAACGTTTATTTTATTTAAAAACTTCACTATCATCTCTTATTTTCTTCTGCCGGCCAGAATTAACGCGTGAATATGTTTATGCAAATTGTACTTGCTAACGCTTAAGTATTTAAGTTGTGGCTTTTTGCCAAGAGCGTAATAGAAGGAGAGAGAGAGAGCCATCTTGCCACGAGTCTTCCCGCGAGCTTGCCATCAGTTACTGTCCGCCTTGAAGGTAAGAGAATTTAATCCTCTTGAAAGCTAAAGACATATTGTAGTTTTCCGCAGTTCGCGTACTACAAGCGTAGTAATTTAAAAGGCCAGTCTTAGTGTTAGTCATCTGTGTAAAATATTGAAAGTTAGCTCTTATTTAAATTTTAGTTAGTTAGCAGTCTTATATTTTTACAATCACATCACAAGTAGTTGGTCTTTGTATCCCGAAGTGTGGGAACGACTGTGAAACGTAAAAAAAATAAAGGGTCATTTTAACCCTTCTCATCTTGTCGTCTTTTCTACTCCATAGGACATAGTTTGCAGTCAACTCACTGTCCAGTCAGGACACGTTATGTTCGTAAAACAGATAAAAAGGAATACGAGTCCTGATAATAATAGCTCGCATTTCCTGGTGTTCTTCTAATTGATATATGTGAAACGCATTTAAATATCTAAATGCTTTTATTAAATCATTGAACTTTGCTTTAGAACATTTATGAGAACCCTATTACTCGTTTGTGTCTTTATCCAATAGCTTTCTCGTTGTTTGCATTTAATTTCATAAAATTCTTTATCAGTCACTGTATGTTAAGTACGATTTCACGAACACAGCTGTAAAAATATAAAACTTTAATAAAAAAAATTGCTTTCATATTGCTAAAATTAAGAATGAGTTTCCATAATTAAGAGTGAGTTTGTGACCATTGCATTTTCTTAAATATTATGTCATATCGTCAAGTTACAGAATTTTGATTTCTGTAAAATTAATCAATAAAAATCTTGTAATTAGTATTTTTCTCTTTCTGAATAATTATTCAGTGAATTTTCCAACTACGTACGTCAAATAAGATATATACTAATTAATTTCAGAATTTGTCTGGTAACCTGTCTTCCAACTTTCAACAGACCTGAACGAGATTAAATCGTATTTTGATTACAGGGATGTGAACGATTCAGGTCGGTTTCTTAAGCTCATTTTTTAAATGAAGGTAAACAATAAAATCAAAGGTATGCATCAAAAGCAAAAGTAATACTGTAGATCGGACAGTTCAATTTTTTTATCTTATAAGCACCTTAATATTTCCTTTAATAAACCCTTCTTTATTTTTACAGCATGCTTTTTTAATATTGTTTTTCTTTGCTATCCTAATAATAATAAAAGTTTCTTATATTTTGTATCATTCTCCCTATTTTACGCACTATGCCCCTTTATCTTTCATTTCATGTTAGATAAAGGGCTGATTTTTTCCAAAGCTATGTCAATGATAAGAGTAATAGTATGAAATAATATCTCTAAAATTACTTTCTTTGTGTTGAAAAATGCAAAAAACATACCGTGGAACTGCGCCAAAAACGGTATTGATCTATAAAATCGTTATTTCAAGAAAACCAAGTTGCAATGTTGACCCCTTGGGATAAGCTGAGCTATTACTTGATGCGTGATACCCCCGGTGAGATACGACAGTTGTGAACTTCAATGCCTTTACAAAGTAGAACACTTAAAATCTGTCGCACCTAAAATCCTTTGCAGTGTTTGTGTTAGAGAAAGTGGTGTTAAATTATCGGACTCAACTTTTGTAATGGATCAAAACTAGAGCTCAAAATAAGCAGTGTCGTATTATTACCAGGGGTACTGCAGTATGACTTTATTTGTGCAAGTGCAAATGTCTAACAGTGGTACAAATGCACCCACTTATGGTTATTTATGAGGTGTATTCGACCGGTCTCGGAATAAGGTAAACAAATCAACAAAGTAATTCTTTGAAGTGAGTCTTGGAAAACATCAATATTTCTAATTTGGCGTAGGGTAAAACATCAAAAACCCACACAGAATATGCATTTAGGTCAAAACAGCAAAAAATGAAGAGTCATCACTTTGCTTTTGTGTAATTATATGCTTTGCAAGTTTCAATTTTTTTCCGTTTTTAGAAGAATTATTTATAACATAGTATTAGTATACCTAGAAATTTTATAGCATTTTTTCTTTAACAATATTTTATGTAATTATGTAAAAGAAGTATTATGACGCAAATAAAGCTTTATGAGAATTAATTTATAATTAAACATGCTTGTTAAATTCCTTTCTTCATATTATATGATTACTGACAACTGAATATCATTAAATGCGAATAAAATATGTTTTAAATGTAAAATAATTTAACCAGAGCAAATATATTGTGAATAAACAGACTAGAAGCAGTAAGAAATGGAAAAACGTTTGCAAAAGAAATGCGCTTGTGAATTTCTGGACTTGGCAAACGCTATTTTATCTATCTCAGATATTTAGCATCAGACTTCAACTATTTTGAAGCAAAATAACATTCGCTCATTCAAAACGTTTTCTGTTACTATCATCAACATAAATACAGTAACATGAAAATCCGGTTAATAATCCACCTTGAATGATTTTATGATAATTTAACGTAGTTTGACTTCAGAGGTATAGTTGAAAGCACTATAAATCTTTTGTTGAAATTATAAGAAAAATATTTTGTATCTGAAATATCCGTCTCATACAACGCTGTTATAATAAAACTGTTGTTAACAAATTTGACTTGAATTTGAGAATTTGATTTAGGGTGGGAAGTTTAAAACCGAAGATAATTTCTGAGTAAATCAATAGGAATTACATGTTATATCTCTCACAGAGTCATCAGAACGCTTAATGTGCTTAATAATAAACATTTCCTCACAAAATGCTAAACACTAAAACCCCGATTATCTGTGCCAATTAAGGCACAGAAAATTCAAAAAGACGGGTAATCCAAAAACGGTCCTGTAATTTTCTATGGTTACATTACAAATTCTTCGTAAACTTTGAAAAGACCAGAATGTAATATATTGTTTAAAATAGTGTTTGATTAAAATAATAATAAGCGTTTTATAGACTGCCAGTGTTTTCTCTTAAAAAAACGCAGCATTATTTTTTTTCCGCGAGCTACGCTGACATTTTTTCAAGCAACATGAAAAATACCTTTCAATATCATGGTGTCATTAAACTTGAATTCTCAGTCTAAAGGTGTCTTAACTACTTTTGTTTTGCTCTCCCTTAGAAATTAGCTTTATGTATCAGTGAGTTATCATAAATAATGCTAGACATTGCTAAATTCTGAATATGCAATACGTTCTCGCCGCTGGTGAATTTAACTTAGAGTAATGTAACACAAAGTTTAAAGTCTTCTTGACACGGCAGCGAAACTTAACAATATATTAACTGCTTACCGCTAATGTCAAGCGATCACGTCTGCTTCTATCAGCGCTTTTTTTCCTACAAGCTAGCAACAGCGGGGGCGGCAGCCAAGTTCAAATCTTACTTGTTACGATTCTTCTCATTTTAACATACGCCACTTGCCATAAAATCTTCATATCCTAGCGGGCTGAGCAAATACACGACAAAACGAGGTATTAAGGAAACGAATCAACATAAGTTTAACTATTATTCAGATTAAAAGAAATGTCCAAACATCTTTTACTTATCAAGTTTACGACCAGTTCTATAGTTTAATGGATTATCTACGTATTCAGGTGATGTTGCCTCTAAGTTTTCTTATCATTCTTGATGAGTGAACGCTTTCTATTTTACTGTGAATGGCATGATAATCAAACCGAATTTGAGGGGATGAGGGGATATGCATTTTTATTTCAAACAGGACAGAAAGGAGTAAGCAGAATACCATAATTTCTCTCCAATGTATACTTGTATAGTTCCACCACACTTACTGTATATCCGTCATAATTTTGTTGTAAAACAACCCGGGGAAGGGATCCGATGGTCTCCAACCTCTCTTTCACTAAAGCTCTCAAGAGATACTTCGGTTAGTATTTTAAGTGCCCCTATACCGCACAGACACTGTAGAGACATTAGGTTATTTCTTGGAGCAGGAGTATTAAAAAATAAGCAACACCTTCGCTGGGAATCGAACCACGGACCTCTCGGTTACGCGTCGAGCGTACTGACCCTTACACCATGAAGGTATACGTAGAAGGCGGGAGAAATACCTTATAACACTATACACTTATAACATCTAAACATTTTCTGGGATTCGAACTCGAGCCCAACGATATGGCAGCCTTTTATTTCAGACAGTGAAAATGCTACCGTTCTATAAATGTATGTAAATGGTACCTAGGAAGATACTTATGACGAGAATTAAAATAGCAGCAAAAGAATTTATCTAATACATTTATTAATGAAATCATATGCTTTCCGGAATCGAATCATGGTATAAAGATTCTTATAGCTTCCACTTTGTGGAATCGTTAGATCTAAGACTTTTCTTGTACCATATTTTACAGAGGAAATACTCATATCCAATAATTAGTGATATCAACGTTTAATTAAGAAACCGCACACTCACGAGTTCAAACCGGAAAGGTCAAAAGTAGATGTAGCATCCGAACATCAAAGTGTTCGCTTGAATTCACTACTTTCAGTTAATATTTAAAGTACAATTAATGTATTGAATTATCGTTAAGTATTCCCTAAAGTACTTTAAAAATAATTCGGAGGTAGGAGTCATTGCTAATGATATGGCTTCAATCAGAAAGCTTTTTGTCTATCGTTTTACTCAATAAACATAGCTGCCTAACGTACCAAGATAATGGCTTCTCTAAATGAAGAGTTATTACGCGTTTGGGCATTCTTTCATTGGTAGAAAAAGATGGAGACTCCTGGCCTTATTCATCAAGAAGTAGAAGGCTGATTGATGGAGTATTAGAGCAAGCTATTTTTAGATTCAAGCCTTTCTGTTGCATGAAAGAATGCGTAACTTGACACTGGTTCGAGTTTTTTAGGGAAATGGAATCTTAGTTTTATTGGTATGTAACTCCCTCAGTTATGCATTCTAAGTTCTTTCACGTAATCATTTCGTAAAGGAATAAAAGGCAATTAGAGTAAATGTTTTGTCCATCATTTGATACACTTTCGAATAAATTATTTGCCGACTACATTTACTATGAAACGAGAATACTGCAATTAAGAACTATAATAGAAAAGAAAAATTATGATAAGTTCTGAAATTTTTTCAAACTGCTCTTCTGAACTGGATTAATCCACAAGGCACACACCGAGGGAAATGTACTCGAATTTGACATGTACTAATAAAGGAAATTTAAAAAACACGCTGTGCAACCTGCTTATTCTGATACTGAGAACTGAAACTGAAAGCACCTAATCAGAGTTCAAAGATTTTACCTTTTCGGTCATTATTAAAGGTACAATTCTTCTGTTCAGATTTCTAAATATCGTGTGATACGCATATTTACCGTGTGATTTGCACATTTGGATGTGACTGAAATGAAAATAATCTGTAAGTTAAGAATCGCAGTTATTAAAATACCTGACCCCTGATACCTGATAATGATTAAAAAAGGTATTTAGAGTTTTTTTTTATCGGATGTTCATTTTTACTTTTCCTTCATTCATTAATAATTCTAGTTCTACGAAAAAAAGGAAAGTAAACTAAGTATTTATCTTTCATTTCAGAAGCATTTTATATACTAAAGTAAAATTTCTTCATTATCTATCATTTGTCTCTTTAAAAACATTCCAATATCTCAAGTAAAAATTTCTAAAAACAGCTTTTCCCCATTAATGGTCTAAATGGATTCAAATGATTACATGCTTTTCATTCAAAAGATCTCTACGAAATTAATGTAAAGACTGTGTATAGAATTTAACGAATGCTTGAGAATGGTTTTGAATCACCTGCAGTAGTCGGTAGAATTTTACGCTCTTTTTATAAACTAGTAAATTAAAAGTATTCAGTATAAATACTCTAAGTTTAGCTCAGCTTGCTTCCGAAAGCTTTTCATTGCCAGATAAGATCTATAGGTTCGTGTTTGCTCCTATTTGTATACGTGCTTCAACTGTTTAAACGAAGTGAGCCGATATCACTATTGATATTTTTTAAACTTACTTTGGTAATTAATGCTACAATTACAATATCAAATTAGTTGTTTGTGAAAAAGCATTTTGTCAGAAAGGGTAGATAAATATGCTAATAGAAAAGAAAAATATATAGTTTCATATATAGTTTAAAAATATATACTATAGTTTCATATATAGTTTAAAAATATACACTGGTGTGCAAAAATTAAGGACGAGACGATTTTGTCAATATAACTTTGTACAAAAGCTTTCCAAATCAACACATTTAATACCGTAAGATCCCCAATACGTAAGGACATGAGTAATGTAGGCAACACTTACTAAAAGAGAAATCAGAGGGATAAAAAGATGCTTTATTGAAAAAGTAGCATGGAGCGCAATGCGACTAAAGGCCGAAACATCCCTGTGATGGGTGTCCAGCAAGAAACATCCGGTCTTTAATAGGGGATATGATCTCCCCTGACTGCTAGGCAGGTTTCACATCATTTGTGCATGCTGGATATGTGGTTGTTAATGAGCTGTTGAGACACTGCTGCTCGTTCCTCTTGTAGCACCAATCGCAGTTCCGGAATCGTTACTGGCGATAAGTTACGTGCTGCCACAGGTTTCCCTAGTAAGTTCCGTACATGCTTGACGGGATTTAGATCTAGAGACCTTGCCGACCAATCCATGTGTTCAATATCGTCACTCTCCAACAGCTCTTCGACAGTAACTGTGCGATGAGGTGGAGCGTTGTCGTCCATGAAGAAGAACTGAGGACCCATAGCCCTTGTGAAAAGACGCATCTATGGAAGAAGAATCTCATTACAATAACGGGTCCCATTGACTGAACCTGCGTCGAAGATGTGAAGGTCTGTACGACTACCAAGCATGATGCCTCCCCAAACGAGAACACCGCCACCTCCACACCTGTCCCTTTCAATGATGTTCGAGGGATGATTGCGGCTTCCCCGCTCTCTCCAGATGAGTATGCGATGAGAATCGCTACTCAGACTGAATCTGCTCTCATCTGTAAAGAGTACTCGTCCCCATTCATTGTCTCTCCAATTCCGGTGTTCCCGGCACCACAGAGAACGCCTTCTCCGATGGGCAGGCGTTAGAGGTACACACCGTACAGGGCGTCGTGCAAACAGACCACCACCGTGCAGTCTTCTGGCCACGGTAAAATGCGATATTGGTCGTCCAGTCGCCTGTGTCGTGTGTCTAGCGATTTCTCCCGCTGTCTGCCGCCTGTTTCTTCTGGCCTGTAAGGCAATATACCGGTCATCTGCGGGTGTGGTTCCTCGTGGACGACCACTACTAAACCCCCGGATAGCTGTTCCTGTAGTTTGAAATTGTCTCCAAAGTCGTGAAACGATGCTGTGAGCAATTCCGAACTCTGCAGCCACACTTGTCACACTGCGGCTTTCCTCCAACTTCCCAATGATTCGACCTCGGGTAAAAGTATCCAGATGTCGTCTAACAGATTGATTATTTGCCATTTCTCGCTGATGCAGCAACTCGGTGTGATTTTAACTGCTATACGGCGTGCAATCTCTTTGCCAGAAATACTGATCTTACACCGACAGCATGCTTTATACTACTCAGACACTCCCCCATTACGTCTACCTGCATATCTGCGCGTGTGCTACCGTACATCACCTAACTTAATCTCCTGATTGGTCTTTCTGTCCGCTCTGCCTCTTCGTTCAACTGATATGCTAATTTTTCGACCTCGTCCTTAATTTTTGCCCACCAGTGTATAGTATAGTTTCAAATTAAGCAAAAAAAAAAAGCAGTCTTTGTTTGGCGTAGATTTTGAAAACAATTCTCTCAGTATCGAAGGTGATCAAACACCCATTCTTCAGGAGCAAAGAATTTTCCCTCGGGGCTCATTTTTCAGTTCTTTTGATGATAAAGCCCTCTTTACCAGAGCTCCAGTTGAGGGACTGTTAAAATGTTTTGAAATTAGATTTCAAAAATTACATCTAACACGGATTTAAAGTTTAAATGCAAGGGTCAATTGATCTATCTAAGGCCTCTTTGATCAAACCAACTAGTACTCTCGGCAAACTAAAGGACTAGCTCTGGATAACCCATAAGTCTAATAGCTGCTGACATTTATAAGCACTATTTGTAGGTCAAATTATTAAAAAATTACGTTTTTGGCTCTACATTCGCTACGTTGATAACACATTCAGACTTGTTGAAGGGCATAAGAAATATTTATCTAAGTTTTTATCTATTATGAATTCGATTCATCCATTCATCAAGTTAACATCTGAAACTGAATCCCCCTCCTTTTCTTGCTATTCTAATTACATGCAATCAATCTGATTTCAGCAGTGTTGTTCACCGTAAACCTTTTCCATCTGTTTACTTGTCTATGGCAAATCAGGTCACCCGACTAAAAAAGAAACTTTTTTTTTACTCTGATGTATATCTCACTGTGAAAGTTTGTTCTTCAGAATTTTTGCTTTCTCGTCAATTCCCATTATTCGAATCGGTTGCTTTTCACAGTGGGACGAACGCTGTCATTGATAACGCCTTTGAAACGTTTTCACTTTGCCACCAAAAATGCTATTCTGTTATTATAAATAAACATAATGGCCTTGTCGTTATTCCATTTCATCCTTCTTTCGTTTGCAGTATCACCCGGATCTTCTATCATTTCAATTTTCAAGTTATTTTGCAATCTACCAGTAAAATTCTTTACTTAATTTTAAAGATCACATCTCTGATTTTAATTCTAAGGGAATTTATGTCATATTTTGTTAGTATGATTTGTCATACATCTGGCAGATTAACTGTGCAGTAAAATTTCGTGTCATGTAACAGTAATCTTACATTTGAAAAAGAGAAATAAGCAAATATACAATAGCCAACCAGAGTTTTGCACTTAATTCTGATTTTGGCTCCTTAAAAATTACGCATAAAGATTATAAGGTATTTTCTGCCTCCTTTCCGCGGCCCAGCAGTCGCCGAGTGGTAACGTCGCTAAATATTGGTTTTTCGGTCCGAGGTTCGAATCCCGTGAACAAGCTGGCTGTGTGGGCGTTTTCATGGTTTTTCCATTGTGTAATGTGTATACGAGCCCGTTTTCCTTAGAAAGTCTTTCACGAAGGTGTCCCCCTTAGGCAGATAGCCCTTGAGGCTTTGCCGTAATCATATAAACCAAACCCTACTTTCCGCGTGCCTTCGGGTTAAGTAAACGCACACTCGACACGTATGTGGGAGTTCCGGATTTCGAATATCTACAAGGGCACTACGGATTTCCCTCAATTTCCTGGCTTCGAAAACATTCTAATACTTCTACAAGATTTTAAATTGGTGAATTGAATTCCCTTGTAGCTTTTCACATTCGCTTCATTAATTCCAATCCACTCCTTCCTAATGCTTTCAGGGCTTTTAATATTTTAGTTTTGAATCTTTTTTTAGTGTCTTCCTGTACACATGAGGCTGTGTTAAGGTTCGCTTTGCTCCGTCCATTGTCCTCAATACAAAAAAAAAGTTGTCATTTCTTCCAATTTGCAAATTTAAAAAATTCTAAATGTGTTATCTTCTATCGAGGTAGACCTCGTGCCCAAGCATTCGATGTCGCATTATTATTCCCTGTCTACCCAATTTTGTAAAGCTTTTACGCTCTTGAAGAAAAGGGATGGACGTGTGTCTGATCACCCTCGAAATCAGAAAAGTTTTATTCAAAATCTGCTCCAAACTGAAATTACTCCCCCCCTCCCAATTTTAAATTAACAAGCAAATCTAATCTTCTGAACTTCAATTTTAATTCCAGCTCCCTTTTTGTATTTTTGCATTAGCGAAAGCTATTGAGGGTAAATATCCCCTCATACATCTTTTTATAGTCGTGTAAAATACACTCATGGACAAAAAAAAATAGCGCACCAAGAAATAATTGCGGGATCGTAACGAAACTTGCAATGAAGGTACATGTCGGGGAGATATGCAAATGATTAGAAATGCAGACTGATTGCGCATTACGTATAGCCGGTAGAGGGCGTTGAACGTCGTACTCTGTGGAGTATGAAACAGGTAACCAAAGCTTTGTTTGAGAGTGCTGAATCATTTACAAAGGAAGAGCTGAGGTAGACATGTCATTACGCCGTGTTTGAAGACAATATGAGCAGTTGTCGCAGTTTGAGAGGGGGAGAATCGTCCGGATGATGGAAGCTGGGAGGTCACCTAGGCGAGTAGCTCGTCAATTAGGCCGCTCTGATTGTGTTGTGAGGAGGTGTTGGGACCAGTGGACCCGAGAGATGTCATGTACACGAAGACCAGGCTCAGGACGCCCTCGAAAGACCAGTCGTGGAGAAGACCGCCACATCGTAAGAAATACACGCGTACAACCAACTGCTTCATCGGCCGCTATCCAGGCACAGGTAGCACCTTCACTAGGGGCCCCTGTGTCTTCTCGAACCATACGAAGGCACCTGGCTGAAGGATAATTGGTATCGCGGCACCCATAACGTGTGCTGTCCTTGATGCCCACCCATCGATGTCTTCGTTTGGAGTGGTGTCGAGCACGAGGAAACTGGACTGCAGCGGAATGGAACCAGGTCGTCTTTAGCGACGAATCCAGATTCAATCTCAGCAGTGATGACAATCGTGTTCGTGTATAGAGAGCCCGGGGTGAACGCCTCAGTCCTGCCTTTGCTGTACAGCGACACATCGCTCCCACAGCTGGTGTGATGGTATGGGGTGCCATTGGTTACAATACACGGTCACCCCTAGTATTGTTCCGTGGCACCATGACAGCCCAGTGATATGTTCATGAAATCTTGCAACCACATGTGTTGCCACTCATGCAACGGCTCTCAGGAGCCATTTTTCAACAAGACAATGCTCGGCCTCATACGGCAAGGGTGTTACAAGACTGTCTCCGCACTGTTACTACCCTTCCTTGGCCTGCCCGATCCCCAGATTTGTCTCCAATCGAGCATATCTTGGATCATTTGGGACGACGAGTTGGGCATCCCACGAGTTTGAACGAACTAGAGGCATGGTTACAGCAAATATGGAACGAAATGTCTCAAGACATCATACAGAACTTGTATGACTCAATGCCGGATCGTATCGCATCGTGCATTCGCGCTAGAGGGGGCCCAACGGAGTATTAACTCCTCCGTTCTTTTGACTTTTTCTCTGAAATAAATTATCCTTTTTCTTTGATTTCCTTATCATTTACTTATATCAAAGCAGTCATTACGTATGTAAAATTTCGTTTCATTTTGACGACTCCTTCTTGGTGCGCTAATTTTTTTGTCCATGAGTGTATATAAATGTAATTAAATTACTTTTAACATTTGTATATAAATTATCATATCGGATGATTTAAAAATTTTCAGATTTACTCTGGTAATCAGAACCGATCACTCTGCATTTATAAGGGCTTACTATGGGCCGAGCGGTAAAGTCGCTGAACATTAACAGTTCAGCGATTTCAGACCAATGGGATGGCTGCATGGAGAATTTCTTGATATTCTTCATGTGTAACAGAATACGAGCCAGTTTCCCTTAAAACGTCCTCCATGAAGGCATCCCTATCTTAAGCAGATAGCCGTCGTGTGCTTTTTCATAAACAAAAAAACAAGCCTATAAATGTAAAGTTTAGCATTATTCTGTCAATCCCAATAACAGTAAAAGAGAGAGCTTTTGCACCAATCGGTTTTAATTTTCTATAAAGAATGAAAATCACCGCTACATTAATCTAGTGAATCTTCCTGTTTAATTCTATTCTTAGCTGTCTCGAAGCATCTGCCATTATTTGCTAACAACTCGGCCTTGTAATGAACGCTTAGATGAGCTGCCTCTCAGTTATTGATTGATCTGTGAATAGTTAACTAAATTTGTTGGCATTGTTCGGTCCAGACGTATTCACTTTTGCTATTTTGGGAAACCTTATTTAAGGGAAACTTATTAAACTACATAGATAATCATTTTATTCAATGTAATGGAGGATAACATTTTGGGGGGGGGGAGAATTCTTGGAATGACTTAGAAGAGTCCTTGAAAAAGTAAAACATGATTGCTTAAATTCTGAAGTCTTTTATTTACATCTGACCAACTTTATATTGGGAAAGCTCTTTATATAATTTAAAGCTTTACATTGAAGTTCAGACTTATTTTGCTCAGATAATTATTATTAATGAAGAGCTTTGACTGTGATAATATCTTCCAATAGTTTAATGATTTTTTATTCTTTTTAAACCTTTCCATCAACCTTTAATAAGTTATCATTATTAAAATATAGCTCGTATTTAATATTATCAACTATTGCTGCGTATTATTTGATTGTTATCAGCTATTATTATGCAATGCTACTGATTCAATGACAGCAAGTTTATGCTACAATAACAATAATATGGTTTCAATGTAAATAATATTTTATTTTGTGTAATAAAGAAATTTTAATGCACCGCCTCCTAGTGTTTAAAACTTAACCTACTTTTTTTATTCTAGCCATTACTTTTTTAGCTTACATTTAATATTCATATTTATATCAATATGTTTTAATATTTTAATAATTAAACGTTTAATTTTTTTTAATATTTTAATAACTAATAACATTTTAATAATCAATAATGTTAATTTATTTGCTAAAACTAATCAAACTGCTATGTCCTAATTAAGAAATAAGAATCATAATTTTAATCACGAGCTCTTAATGCCCTTCAACGGTGACTATGACTGAGGTGATACACAGGGTGCTCGGAAAATATCTGGCAAAAATGTAAGGACATTAGAAAGAGAACGAAATAAACAGATTTTTTTAATAAAACATGTGTGCCTTCAGGGAATACAGAGTGCTGTTGAGTGGGAGATAAAAGCATTCTTGTGGCGTAAATTATCGTTCCTCGTGCGGTTTTCGAGTTATAAGGTACTTCACCCGCCTTCTTCGAATGCCTTCGTGGTGTAGTGGTCAGCACACTCGCCACGTATGCGAGAGGTCCGTGGTTTGAGTCCCTGCGAGGGCATTGCTGATTTTTCATCTCTTCTGCTTTAAAAAAATTACGTAATGGCTCTACAGTGGCGCCCGAACTAAAAGGGGTGGTGGATGAAGATTCTCCACCATTTGGCGACTGGGTCCCCTAATCCCCCGTCACCCTTTAAAAGGGGGAGTACATAGCGTATTTCTCCCACCTTCTTCGCATGCCTTCGTGGTGTAGCGGTCAGCACGCTCGACGCGTATTTCGAGAAGTCCATGGTTCGAGTTCTGGCGAGGGCATTACTCATTTCTTCGATTTCCTACCTTTAAAAAATCCTAACGTCTTTACAATAGCGCCTGAACTAAGAAGGGTGGTGGATGATAATTCTCCGCCACCAGGATTTTGCGATTAGGTTCCCTAATCCCCAGTCGCCCTTTAAAAGGGGGCGGCTCTAAGGTATTTCTCCCACCTTCTTAGATGTCTTCGTGGTGTAATGGTCAAGCACACTCGGTGTGTATTCGAAAGGTCCGTGGTTCGAGCCCCAGGGAGGGCAGTGCTCATTTTTCATCTTTCTTGCTTCGAAATAACCCAATGTCTCTAAGAATGATATGTGTCGTCCGAAAGCAGAGCTCATCTGTTACAAGGCAGCTGCTGACAGGAGGTGCATGGGAATCGTCCATCGTACCTGATTTTAATAAGTGTTCTGTCTCAGTTACAGCCCTACAGATCAAGTGCATGTCGGTAGGCTTCAAGTTCGTGTAGAAACGGATACTGCTCGGAACGACAAAAGGAACGACAATTTTCGCTACCTAGATACTGTTATCTTCCGTTCAGCAACGCCTTGTACCAACTCAACATACCATTTTAGCACTCGTATCCCATTCCAAAATTTTGTTGTTTTGGTCTCCTCTATCTGGGCTCGAACTTAAATAATGATGAAAAACTAAACTAAGCTTAACTAAAGCTATCTGAAGGATATAGCCAAAGCTATCAGAATTCTAAGTAGTTGGCCCCTAAACATTAATTAAATCGGCGAAGCCAAGTATGGCAGAGCGTGGTAGCTAAGAGATAACGTAGCCAAAAGGCAAACGAAGGCTAGTCAGAAAAATCATACTCTCTCTATATATATACACTCACGTTTGTGAAAATTGCAACACCATGAAGGACTTACGCGAGTGAGCTGAAATTTTCAGGAAATGCAAAGTAGCGCATGATATGCAAATGATTAGAATTGCAAATCCGTAGCGCATGCGTATGCTGAGCAGCGCCCTCTGAACGGCTGATGGATCCGAATAAATAGACGGCTGTAGCGAGGCGTGTATGGTTATCGGTGGTTATCTGCTAGTGGTAAACGTTAACTCAATCTGTACTTATGCCTCGTCGACGAAAGAGAGCGAGATTTGAACAACTTACAGAGTTTGAACGAGGGAGAATCATCGGCCTTCGTGAAGCTGGATTGTCGTATCGTGCAGTAGCCTCTCGTGTGCAGCGTAACAGCAGCACAGTGATGCGCGTTTGGAAGCAGTGGACGGACGAGTGTCGGACAACTCGGAAATCCGGGAGTGGACCCCGAAATGTGACGTCAGCTCGCGATGATAGACACCTGGTCCGCATGGCGCGGACGGACCGTACAGCTTCCTCTAGACAATTGGCAGCACTGTGGTCAATAGCTACAGGTGTTTCATTGTGTGCTTCATCAATTCGTAGACGTCTGCTGCAGTGTGGACTGCGCGCACGGACTCCTTTATACAGGATCCCCCTAACGCACGACCATCGCCGCCTGCGGCTACAATGGGCCAATCAGCATAGAGACTGGCGTGCTGATTGGCAGCATGTCGTGTTTTCTGACGAATCCCGCTTTAATTTGTGGTACCATGATGGCCGCATTCGTGTCAGACGCTATGCCGGTGAACGCCACCTTCCGGAGTGCATTATCGAACGCCACAGTGGACGAACACCCGGAGTTATGGTCTGGGGCGCCATAGCATATCATAGACGATCTCAATTGCTACGAATTGTGGGCAATCTGAACAGCAACCGGTATATCCGTGAAGTTCTACAGCCCGAAGCTGTTCCCTTCCTTCAAAGCTTGCCAGGCGCTGTATTTCAACAGGACAATGCCCGCCCTCATACTGCTCGGATTGTTAAATCCTTCTTTGCAGCGCAGCAGGTACAGCTTCTTCCTTGGCCTGCGTGTTCCCCGGATATGTCGCCAATTGAACATGTGTGGGATGTCATTGGTCGGCGTCTTGCTCGTGATCCTCGTCCTGTTGCGTCTGCAGACGAACTTTGGGTACGCGTACAAACGATATGGAATGCTCTTCCTCAGTCAGACATTCAAACTTTGTTTGACTCCATGCCACGTCGTGTAGCAGCACTTATTGCGGCGCGTGGTGGCCACACAAAATACTGATTCTGATCTCTTGTTCTTGTTTGTTTGCTTTGAACATTTAATCATTTATTTGTACCACTACCACTCAACTGTGTATTAAATTGCATTCAATTATGACGATTCCTTCTTGGTGTTGCAATTTTCACAAACGTGAGTGTATATAGAAGTCGGTGAAGCATCAACTTAAATAGTACTCTTACTCAATTGCATTCACTACGTTCTGAAATTAACTTCTGGTACGAAATTGTAAGCTGAAATTAGGATTAATAGGAAAGAGGCATAACTTAAAATAACAGTTAATAAACTTAGGATAAACCTTACATTTTTCCCTATCAGAATTTAACTACTCGAAGTATAAGGTCTCAAAACGACCTTGCTTAAAAATGAAAATTCTACAAAACTCTTTTTCATCAAAGCTTTAATCCTGTAGCAATAGTGCTTTCTTGAATTCATCATTAAAACCTTTCCTGCGTAGGGCCAACTTTACAAAATATCTAAAGCTATACTAAAACTAAGAATTTTACATTCACATTTTACAAATTGACTTGGCTTCTCTATTTACACCGTGTTGGTCCTTTCACAAATTATCTGGAAGAAAACTATGTTAGTTAAATTTTTCACGAACCATTTTATTTTGTTACTGTTATCCTATTATTGAAATTATTTTTGGCCCTCAAACACTTTCATTCGCATCAAACTCTTCCCCCCCCGACACTCTCGAGAATTTGCTCTGATTGAAACGAGCTTTTTATTGTTGTATTTCCGCAAAGATACATAACCTATCCAACAGCTACGATTTGTTAGAAACTAGACATTTCAGACCTCAAAAGACTCCTTAAACACAAAGCTAGTTCTAATGTAGTAACATAGAAGCTTAATTTAAAAACCCTTAAGTGAAGCTTGGAGAGCCTAATTTCAAACACATTCAATCTATACTTTCATTCAATTCATCTCTTAAACAAGGTACTTAGAGTCATGCTTGACAAAAACTTACATTTGTACAAGTTTAACTTTTACAATAGTTTAAAGGCTGACATTAGCATTTATACATTCAATAGAACATTTTAACATGCAAAATTTAAAAATTTTTTTTACATCATTCATTATAGTTGCTACACAAAATTTACAAAGTTTTGCTACAATCTTTCTTTAAGTTAACACACTGGAAGTCTTTCGACTAAACATATTCACAAATTAGTTTCTCGCAACTTGAGAATTCTCAAAAGAAAGATAAATGCAAAATAAATTCTCACCAACTTGCGAATTCAAAAATCTTTTCTGTTTATCAGATAGTTACAACTACATTCTCGCAACTTGCAAATTCAATTTCTTGCTTCAAACAGTATTTAGCAAATTTAAACACATGACATAAATCGACCTTTCGATACAACATAGAAAACAAAGAAAATTTTCACTTATCTTTTTTTTGTTTCTATACTCCTCCATTCTCTTGTCGCAAAATTCTTGCCAAGTGGGAGATCTTAAACCTTGAATTCTCAGTCTTCTCGGGCGGCTGGTATTCACTTCGGGCTCCTCCTTCTCTTCGTTCCTCGGGCGTTGAATCGGAGTGCTTTTCTCGTTGGTTGAGGGTTCTGGAACTCTGGCTTCCTTTTTGTAGTACCCAGATCTTCCCTCAGAAACTTTCCATCTTTTCTTCGTTTTCCTGGTTTCCGAAAAAGGAATGGATCTTTCCTCGACGAGTCATTTTCTTTTCGTAGATCTTGGCTGCCATATTCCTGTGGCTTCTTTCGAGGAAGGTGGCTTCAGTTCTGGAGTTAGACGTTTTCTTTGATTATTCTCCATGAGCCTTTTCCGTTTTCCCATCGGCGCTGGCTTCTGTTGAAGGGGAACTTTTGTCTGTTTCGTTCTCTTCACTCTCGCTGAGCCTGAACTTTGTGGCTGCCGTTGCGTTCATTTCGCGGTCCTTTTTTCAGTATTCTCCGGTTGTTTTCTTTTTGCTGCTGGAGGAGCCCTGCTAGGTAACGGCGAAATCAACATTCTTGGCGCGCTCCCACGAACCTGCTTTTAAGACTAGAATATCCGTATGACTACAGTACGGTTTCAGCTGGTCCATGTTAGCAATTATTTGCTGTCCATTATCCGCCTTTAATTAAACCGTAGAAAATTTAATTTTCTAGATAATGAAAGGCCACTCAAACCTGGGCTCAAATATGGCTACCCTATTTTCGGGTGTAGATGAAAAAGAGTGCTTTAATTTTAGTACTTTCTGGCCTATCGTATATTCTACATCGCGTCTCTTTCTGTCATAATACAATTTTTGTTTCGACCTTGCTGCATCAGAATTTTCATGGCCTTATTAATAATTTTCTGAATATCATTCAATTTAAACTCTTCCTGTCTTTGTTCAATGAAAAAAGCTTATCCAGTAGCGTTATAATTTTTCTTCCTAGGAAAAATTCTGCTGGGGTTTTTTGTGTGGTGCCATGTTTTGCTGTTCTCAAGGCAAAGCCTAATTCATTGACACAGCTGTCCCAACGGTCATGATAATCCTTAACACATCCCCGAATAATTTTAACTATATTCTTATTTAAGCGTTCCGCAATATTTGATTGCGGTCTATAAGGTTTTGATTGCGGTCTATAAGGTACCATTTTTAGATGGCGTATGCCAAGGCCTGTGCATAGGTTTTTAAATAAATTACTTACGAATTACCTACCATTATCTGATATTACTTTTACTGGGGCTCCGTGTTTTTAAATATATTTATTTAGAAAGGAATCTGCTACTAATTTTGCTGAAGCTCATTTAAGGGGAATTATTTCCACCCATTTTGAGAAATGATCCACAATGGTTAACAAGTATTTATTTCTATTAATCTTTGTTCTATGGTAGGGATCAAGCAAATCAATGCCAACCAATTCATTTGGGAAAGTGGTTTCTATGCTAATTAAGACCCGGCCCGGTTGTAATTAACGTCGTTAATTAATTGACGCAAGTGACATGACCTGACACACGCTGTCACAACTTTGTATAACTGCGGAAAATGCACCGCTTCGCGGACCCTTGCAGGGTTTTCCTAACACCAAGATGGCCTCCTAATTTAGAATCATGGCGCTCGTCTAGAATACTTAAGCGTAGACTCATTGGGACTACCAGTCGCAGTCCTTGATTAGCGTTGGTTGTTTTCGTGTAAAAGAGCAATTTATCAATAACTTCATAATGGGCCGCCCTATTTCGAATAGCCGTTAAGTCTACATGTTCAAAATTTTCGGGATCTTCCTGATAAGCTTAAATGTCTTTAAATTCTGGGTCGGTTTATAATTCGGCAATTATTGTTTCCCGGGATTCAATTATTTTCGCAGTTAGCATCGTACATTTAATTGTATTTCCGTCTTCATCGATCTTTATTGATAGTGCGTCCACAAGTACATTTTCTTTCTCCGGCGTGGGTTTTATTATTATTTTAAACTCTTGCAGTTTTAGTGTCCAACGTATAAGCCGGGGCGAAAGATTCTTACCGGAGCATAGGCGACCAACTGCCGCGTGATCTGAATACACTGCTATTGGGGCACTTCCAAAGTACACACGGAACTTTTCCACCGCCAATAGGACCGCGAGGGTTTTCCGCTCAGTTGCGGTAGAATTTCGTTGAGTTTGATTAAGTGTCTTGCTTAAAACAAGCTATTGGCTGCCCATTTTGGGAAAGAACTGCGCCAACTGCTTAGTCTGACGCGTCTGTTGCAATTTCCAAATTTTGATCCCCTTCCGGGAATTTAAGAACAGGGGCATTAATTAAGGCGTATTTCAGTTCTTCAAACGCGGTGTTCGCCTCCGCTGGCCATGTGAACCTAGTCTTCTTTCGTTTAACCACCAACAAGTGTTCAACTATCTTTGCAAAATCTTTAATGAATACTCTATAATAGGAACACATTCCCAGAAAGGATGATAATTGCTTAGCCATATTTGGCTGTGGATAATTTTTGATCGCTAAAATTTTAGAGTTGTCAGTTTTGATACCGTTTTTAGAGATTTTATAGCCGAGGTACCTCAATTCCTTGGCGGGAAATTTACAGTTTTTAGTATTAATTTTTAGGCCCGCTTCATTTAATAATGTAAAAACTTCCTTTAAATGTTTAATGTGTTCCTCTAGGGTTTCGCTTGTCAGAATAATATCATCGAGATAGATTACTGTGCTCTTGCCCAAGAATGGCCTTAAAACAATGTCCATAACTTTCTGAAATGTAGCCGGAGCTCCGCTTAAGCCAAACGGCATTCTCAAAAAGGCATACACGCCTGACTTTGTAATAAAAGCTGTTTTTTCGACATCCTCGGGTTTTACTGCAATTTGAAAATATCCTGACGTCAGGCCTAGTGCAGTTATATATTTTGTTGAACGAATCTTTCTTATAATTTCATCTATTATCGGGAGGTATTTCGTTATGCTATTTAATTGTCGGTAATCAGTAGCGAATGTCCGTGCATTTGGATCTGCGGGTGGCAGTCCATTCTTCTTTCTACATAAAACTACAGGACTAGCATAGGGGCTGGTACGTGGCGTAATTATTTTATCCTCGGCATTTTCTTAATGTGTTGCTCGAGAATGTCTTCCTTCACCAGATCATATCTGTACGGTTTTGAACGAACTGGGGGCTCACTACCAGTGTCGATGCTATGAGAGACAATCTGGCAGAAGCCAGGTTTTTCACCAAATAATTGAGAAAAAGTTCTTACCAATTCTTGAATTTTTTCTTCTTCTCTTTCTTCGAGGTGACTTAGATTTACTTCCGGGACTGCGGTTTTCTCTTCTTGAATTTGGTCCATCTTGGCCTGTAAGGTAGAATCTTTAAAATTAATTTTTTTAATTATTAATCTGCGCGTAAGAAAATCAACCCCCAATGTGACTGAGGTTAATGAATTCTTTACTACGAGAAAATTGATTTCTGAACCTCATTTTTTATTTGAACGTGCAGTCCCACTTTTCCTAAGTAGATACACTGTTTGCCTTTGTCAGCAATCAAGCCTTGTCCTGTTGTCTTAAACAGTCTATAACGACGAAAATGCTCTTTAAAAAATTTCTGCGACAGGAAGCTGCATTGAGCCCCGGTATCCAATAAGGCGGTCGTAGAGACGTGGTTTAGTAGAATCTGGATTTCTGGCAAGGCCAAATTTTGTACGACTACCGTATATAGTTTGATTTCTGAGGGACTTACCTTCTCACACGGTGACTTCCCCCTCCTTCTGGTCACCGTGACTAGTTTAAATTTTTCTTTTCAACCCCTTGGTCCAACTGCTTTTTATTTCCCCCCGCTTTGGCCTGACCAGCTTTCTTCTTATCCGGCTCTGCTACTTTCTCCTCTTGCCGATAGGAATTCTGCTGACATTGCCTTTGAACTTTGAGGTTTCGTCTGGGCGTGAAACCTTGAATACTGCCTAAAATGGTTTGCACGCGCGTTTTCGGCCGTTCGCCTACTCTGAAATTTGACAGCTAGTTCGAATAAGCTTTCGAGCGTTTGCGGATTTCTAACTTCAAGAAAATCTTGAATTGATGGAAACAACCGCGGCAAAATTATTTCGATGACTTCATTGTCGGGCCTTTTCCCATAAAATAATTTGACAATATGGATCTTCCTTAAGATGAAGTCTGTTAATTCGTCGAAGTTAGTTTGATATTTGCTAAATAATTCTGATTCCAGTCTTGCGCGGTCTCTTACAACTGGAAATGCTTTCAATAGCGAATTTTTAAAATTTTCCCAAGGGTAAGTTTCGGATCCTCGATCCACCAACAAACTCTTGCTAATATTCTTGTACCAGCTGAGGGCTTGACCTTTTAAATTCGTCGTAGCTATGATAATTCTCTGCGGCTGGTTGACAGGATATAATGTGAAGTGTATATCCAGCTGCTCGAGGAAGGTCATTACGGATCCTCTTCCATCAAAAGTTGTTGTTGGCTTCATCGCCGCTCTCATAGTTTCCACATTAAACCCGAATCCCTCCATGGGGTTTGGTTGTGGCTGAGGGAACTGAAAGGTGGGAGGGGTCAACGAGAAATCTTCAGTACCTACCGGCATGGTTCGTTAAGAACAATTTCGGACGCCAAATGTGGATTTTATTTATTTAATTCCAATGTTCTGTCTTAGAACCTCACGACCACTAAAAAGCGAATAATCGCTTAAGTGTGTGAACAAATACGTAAGATTTATGAAGGGTGAACTATCGTTTTATCGTTTATTTCTCAGAATAAATACAATTAACTCTCAACTCGGAGTATACACAAAGCCTCTACTTGGGCTCGAACTTAAACAGCGATTAAAAACTAAACTAAGCTGAACTAAAGCTATCTGAATGATATAGCCGAAGCTATCAGAGTTCTAAGTAGTTGGCCCCTAAATATTAATTAAATCGGCGAAGCCAAGCAAGGGACTAAAGTATGGCAGAGCGTGATAGCTAAGAGCTAACGTAGCCAGAAGGCAAAAGCGCGCTAGTTAGGAAAATCAGACTCTCTTTCTAGAGAAGTCGGTGAAGCATCGACTTAAATAGTACTCTTACTCATTTGCATTCACTGCGTTTCTGAAATTACCTTCTGGTAGGAAATTGTAAGCTGAAATTAGAATGAATAGGAAACAGGCATAACTTAAAATAATTGTTAATAAACTTAGGATAAACCTTATAGTTTTTTGTTGTTGTTGTTTTGTTTGTTTTTTGTTTTGTTTGTTTTTGTTGTTGTTTAAACGTTTTAAGTTAAATTAGGAGGGAAACACGATAATGGAAAATTTAAAATTATGCAAAAAGAAACCTTAATTTGGCGTAAATTTTGAATAAATCTCTATCGATTTCAAGGATGATCAGATATAGGATCATCTTCTTCAGAAGCAGAAACATTTTTGGTGCTGCAGTAGGACCTGTGACTGATCATCTTCGAATTCAATAGAGTTTCATTCAAAATCTACGTAAAGCTGCTTTTTTGCCGAATAAGAAGACGAATTGAGAATAGACCTTTGTCCATTCTAGAATTTTATAATATAACTAAATTCTTTCATTCAAAAACATTGAAGTAATGAATATTTTCTTGGAAAAATCATAGAAAATTCGAATTCCGATGTACAGTTTGCTTGTATGAGCATTTAGTTAATTTTTGTAACCGCTATTATTTTTACCTCTTTTTTAGACTTATTTAATTAATTAAAAACAAAATTTTCAAAATCACAGATTAAACATAACAGAACAATAATTACAATAAATTAAACTAAGCTGAAATGATTGAGATCTACGAAAATAATTTCAAAACAAACTAACATATAATTAAAGGAAACATTTGGACAACTTGCACTTAGATGAAACTTTTCACAAGAACTAACTACTAACTTTAAGATTTGCTTTAGCAGCTATACTAATTATTACTTTCTTAACTTGACTATAAAACTAAATTTACTAAACCTTTAAAATTAAGAAAATCTGTATTTTGCTTTAAATTGCAGTTGTGATAAAAACGGGCTTTAAATGCGTAGACTACCAGCAAAGCAGGCGTTGTATAATTGTAATAGAATGCCTGGGCAGCACATAAAATGCCAGAAAATGGAATTTAAAGTATGAAACGATTAACATTTTACACATTTTATTTGCATTCTGTGCAATGCCTAAAGATAAACCGGCAAAATGTAAAATACTCCAGCTAATGACCTAATATCACGTGGTAAGGCGAACTCCGAGGCTTGCTTCAAACAGAGAATTCCACATTTGTGTTTCAGTCTTTGCTTGGAAGTGATGAAATATGCTAGTTGGAATTTAAGTTTAGCAAAACCATACTGTGCTGCACGAAAACGAAGGAGCAATCAGGTAGTTTCCTAAAAACGTTATCCTTTGTTGACATGCAACGATGATTCTACGATGAACTGTCTAACGTGCGAACCAATGCTGCAAAAAAAAACAGTGTTTTCTATCGAAAACTACTTACCGAAAGTTAGTGAGGATAAGATCAAAATGACTTCTGAGAAGAGAGTGAGAGAGTATTGGCAACCGAATCTCTGTAATATGCTGTCAGTGAAAAAGAAAAGTAAACTGATTTATACTGTTAGAAAAGGAGTTCGTGCTACATCTAATCTTTTCAGTAAAAGCCTTTTCATGACTCTCTTTTAACACCTCTCCTAAATAGCATTTCTCATTCTATACAATCGCTGAACATTACATACAATACTTCGGGAAAGTATATACAATATTAAAATAATTCTAATGTCTAATACTTTGCCCAAAAATGGCAGGCATTCTGCATGTTGCCTAGACATTCTATCGAATGCTTTTTTTTCGTATATTACTGATAGCATACAAATAATGACATAGCATTTTTCATTTAAAACTTCTAAACTTGATTTACACATAATGTGTTAAGTGTTTTGTTATTACTCTAACAGTTAAAGCGTCCTGCAGTTTACAAACTGCTCGCAAACAAATGTGAATTTTTAAAGCAAATAGAAAATTTTGTATACTTTATATGTGGATTCTTAAACGAGTTACTCAAATAGTATGAATAAAATGTATCATTTGAAAATGCTCGTGACAAACCATATCTTCTCTACATATAATAACACAAAGAGTCTGTGTGTGTGTGGGTGTGTGTGTGTGTGTGTGTGTGTGCGTGCGTGCGTGTGTGTGTGCGTGTGTGTGTGTGTGTGTGTTTCGTTCGTGTTGCGAGTAAGCTAGACGGGCCATGAAATTTGGTACAGCCCAGGGCCATGAAATTTGGTACATAGGTGTATCTACCCAAGAGCCAGTGCACCTCGAAGCGATTTTTTCGAAATTCGAATTAGAATTTTTTTTATTTTATGTTTTGCGACCAAATCGCGTCATTTTGAGACATAATGGGCTACAGGAAAGCGAGATTTCACTCTATACATTTCATTTTTACATCGTCATGAAGCGTAGACACTTAGCTATTTTACGAACTTAAAATAAATAAT
>KK116043.1:158565-201708 GCA_000611955.2 Stegodyphus mimosarum
GAAGCGAGTTTTTCGAAATTCGAATTAGATTTTTTTTTTTAATTTTATGTTTTCTGACGAAATCGCGTCATTTTAAGACATAATGGGCTGTAGCAAAGCGAGATTTCACTCTATTGAACAGTTTAAGAGATTGAAAGATTGTTTCTTTTTGCAAAGGTAAATTGTTTAATTAATTTATAGATCTATATTTGAAAGAACGAGTCTTTCTGTGTGTGTAGGTGTCTTTCGTTCGTACTGCGCGTAAGCTAATAGGCCCAGGCCTATGAAATCTGGTACAAAGGATGCATCTAGACGAGAGCCAGTGCTTTTTATATGTAATGCATTTTTAACTGAATTTTTTTCTGTTGTTGTTTGTTTCTTTTTCGATAAAATTGTTCTGCAGAGTAAAATTCTGCGCAGTTTTAAAATTTAATGTTTCTCTTTAGGCATTTTTCCGGTACACTTAAAAGCCAGACGAAGGCTGGCCGCGCAGCGGCTAGTTTAAAATAAAGTCGTCTAATAGCTGCTTATCTACTCTTAGCTTTAACTACTTCGAAACTTTTTATGTGCAATAAGAAAGCTAGAGCTCGTTCTTTTCCTGTTTAAGGCCAATGATGTGCGAGCATTCGAAAACGTCTTTTTTAAAATTCTTGAAACTATTGCTATTATTGAACTATTATTACTATTATTGATCTCCTATTTCAAGATTATTTCTTTTGCTTTAAAGGTCATTTTAATCTTCACTGACAATATTATCTAGTGCTGTAGTGCGGCATGAGCTTACAGGTATTTTGCTGATTTGGCTTGTTTTGCTTCACGTGATTATAGCAGCAAAGTACTCGAAAGCTATCTGTCTAATAGTAGAAGGGATACCTTCGTGGAGAACTTACTAAGGAAAACTGGTTCGTATACACGTTACACATGGGAAAGACCACGAAAACGTCCATGCAGCCAGCCCTTTAGCGGGGATTCGAAGAACCTCGGACTGAACTACCAGTATTCATCTACTTTACCGCTCGGCCGCTGGTGGGCTTGCTCATTCGGGGGGGGGCAGAGGTATTATGCTAAATTAAGACTGCCATGAAAGACAGACTAGATTAACCGTACGTTCTACATACATTTAATAAAATTAATTGTGATATATTATAATTCCTATTAATTTTTATATCCTCTAAAAATTGTAATTTCACAAAGCTCGCATCTTATGTTGAGTCTTATTTTTAACAATTGTTAGTACTAAACAAATTTAATTTAACTTCATTGGTTTCCGATATTTTCATAACTTTTTCTTCCTCGACAAAAACTTTGTTTTGGTTTATAAGAATAAATTCTCATTTAGGTACTAATCTTACCGTAGCAGCTCGATTGCTTCTAGTGTATTTAGTGTACTAAGTTGGATTGTTGTCGAATCTTCTATCCAGTCACGTTATTTCTTATGCTCTTTGTCCTCATTTTTATTATTTCCTGCGAATTCTTTTAGCTCTTTTTTTTAACCTAAACTACATTAACTGTCGAAGTTCAATTTTGTAAGCTACCAGATCATGTAACTGCCAGATCATGCCGAACTGCAGATTCTGTGAAAAGAAACTATGGTGTTATTACAGGTTTTTCTTTCAAAATTAATGTTTAACATATTTTATTTAGAAAGGAAAGCGAAGATGAACCAAATTCTCATTAGGAATATTAGTATTATTCTAGTACGCCTTTGGTATTATATTCTTAATGTTGTTACAAAAAAAATTGAAAAACTTTTAAAACAGATATTGATTACATTTTGATAATCGCACATTGAATAATTAAATCAATCACAATAATTGTCGCCCAGATGGTATAGCGGTTAGGGGAGCCTACTACGGTACCGAAGGACCCGGGTTCGAATTCCGGAGAAGACATGGATGTTTGTAAATGT
Organism: Stegodyphus mimosarum; assembly: GCA_000611955.2. Lineage (NCBI taxonomy): Eukaryota > Metazoa > Arthropoda > Arachnida > Araneae > Eresidae > Stegodyphus > Stegodyphus mimosarum. Next base: position 160,454 of record KK116043.1, read on the forward strand.
ATAGTGTCGGTGTGGCATGGCGGCACTCCAAATACACGGCGAGCCGAAAGTCCTCTCATATGGACTGGTGGGAGAGGAGAGGGATGGGAGACCATTCGTATCCCCCCGGGAGATGCTCTCCCTCAAAATTGGGGGTGGAAAATAGAAGTCCAACCTCTCTTCGGAGTATGCTCTGGCAACCATTGTTCCATGTAATAATGGGCACAACAACAACAACAACAATCACAGTAATTAAAGATACGATATAATTATTCAATTTATTAGATTTTTATTATATTATTGTTGAGGCCACTACTGCACAGCAGGGCCAGAGAACTAAATAACACAAAAGCAAATTAAAAAACAGTCACAAATAGTGAATAAATTCTAATCAAGGTTGATCAGTTTATAAGGTATTTCTCCCGCCTTCTTTGCATGCCTTCTTGGTATAGTGGTCAGCACGCTCGACGCGTATTCAAGAGGTCCGTGGTTCGTGTTCCGGGAAGGGCATTGCTCATTTTTTATCTCCTGCTTCCAAAAAAAGTAATGTCCTTACAGTGGTGGGTGATAATTCTCCACCACCAGGATTTGGCGATTGTGTCCACTAATCCCCAGTCGCTCTTTAAAAGGGGGAATATATAAGGTATTTCTACCGCCTTCTTCGCATGCCTTCTTGATGTAGTGGTCAGTACGCTGGGCGCGTATTCCAGAGATCCGTGGCTCAAGTCCCGGCGAAGGCGTTGCTCATTTTTCATAGTGCCTGCTTCCAAAGAATCTAATGTCTCTACAAGTTAATAATGTAGGATTTCAATTATAGGCTTCAGGACCTATTTAGGCTAATTTAAAACAAAATCCTTTTATCAGTTCCCAACGATTATCTGGTCGGCTGCTTATTGAATAACCTAATGTCTTTTAAGATTCCCTAACTTACAAAAGTAATTACTTAAGCTGATTAAACTGAAGTCCAAGTTTTAGTAAAACTAATGGTTGCATGATTTGTTAAGATACCTTTTAGATCCATTAGTTGGGCTTAAAATAAACACTCCCCTGTTTCATCTTTAGAAATTCTTTAATCATGTTAAACGCTATTATGTGTATTAACCTCAACTAGATGGACTTTGTTATACTTTTCGCTTTTGTTCAAGTTCTTGAATTTCTTGAAAGTAATCATTCCCAGAGCTTATGTATCGTGCATATCTTAATATCCACATTTTGTTTTTCACATGAAAAATCTTTAAGGACACTATATTAACTTTTCTGAAATAAGAAGCTTCACTTATATAACGACATATCTCACTGTATTTCTGTGTGAGATGATTAAAACATTTTTAGACTTAACTTAGAATTTTTAGACTTAGTTATTGTTAGACGATTTTGTTGAAACATTCTGCAATGCTCTCTATTAAACAATTTTCTTACAAATGAACTCCCATTAACCTATTAAATTTACTTTGCACTGCAACCGACGTATAGTTTACACATATCTTAGGTATTAATAAGAAAAGCATACACATAATTAAGAGCTTCTTTAAGTAAGTAACTAACAAAAAGAATTATGCATGATTAACATAATATACATAATTAAAGGCTACATACAGGTAACAACATAATATACATAATATATGTAATTACAGCAAGTAGTTACAGTTAGTATGCATAATTACATGTAAAAGCATAATATACATAATATATATAATTAACAGATGCTAAAAACAGCTGTTAATTATGTATAACTTTCTTTGTTCGTTACTGCCTTAAAGTAAGACCTAATTTACTAAAATTAACTTTATTTTCATACCTGACGCATAAGGAAGGCCAAGAGCACTATATAAAATATAAAGTATGTCGAAAAGCATATATGACAACAAAATAAAGCACAATATAAAAAGCGATCTGGTGAAGAATCGTACTTTAATCATACCTATCTCCTTTGATTTAGTTAGTTTGAGATATAACTAGTTTCAGTAGTAAATTAAAAATACACAGCTTAGTTTGGCACTGATTTCGAAAGAAAAATTCAGATTTGTTTTAATGCCTGTCAAGGTGAGGTGTGTTTCTTGTATTTATCAGCAGCAATGCTTTTGGATATAATGTTCTCCTATAAGCAGTAAACGTTGTTTTTCAAAATATTTTTCCAATGTCTTTGAGAAAAGAAAATATTTCTTTCTACTATCTTTCGGAGAAGAAAATATTTCTTTCTGCTATCTTTCGGAGAAGAAAATATTTCTTTTTAATATCTTTAAGAACAGAGATTCCCCGCTCCTTTCAGTCAATTTCCTTCTAACTTAACTCAGGAATTTACAGAAGATAGTTCATAGCTCAGCAGGTGAACTACCTGGTAATGTTTCGATGGGACAGAATCTTTGGAAAACATTCTTTTATCAGTTAATATCTTGATAGAGTTTTACACTTGATAAAGTTAATATCTTGATAGAGGTAGTGTTAGTTTTTTGTTAACAAATTCTTTTGGAGGCTTTTGAAGTAGATAAAATAGATTAATTCATAATTTAAGACTACTTCGCGAAAATATTTCGCTTTATTTGCATTTCTGTAACAGTAATGAATTCCGCCATTGCATTCATATATTGTACATTGTTCATTCGTCAGACTTATTCTTTTAATTTCTCCCAGTCTCCTCAGTGTAAACGTGAATTATAGGTTCCCTATCATAATGATGATACTTATGTAAGAAGATTTCAAGAAAACAAATCTAAGCATACTTCACTGGAATTCAGTTTAAGCACCAGATCTTCCAAGATCATGAAATAACATAAAAATATATCAACTTACATTTATTGTTTTAAAATTAGGTATTAAATACATTAGTTACCATTAAAAAATACATAAAATTTCAAAAAAACAATGCGTAGAAATTACCACGGTACAAAAACTTCCTGTGATAAAAATTTTTTGATTGTTTATTTGAATTTAGTATGAAAAGTCGGTCTACTAGAGCAATAAAAGTTTCACATGCTGTAAATTGTCCTTGTATTCCAGAACCATTCATTCAGTCCACTCATCAAACAATAATCTTAAAAATAAATTGTAAATATATCCTCAATAGGAATTTTACAGTTTCCATTTGAAAGTCGGGCATACTGACCATTGCTCCACACGGGCGCAATGAAACAATGCTTTGAATTCCATGCATTCGCCCAGTAATTCCACTCTCTGCACTCTGCACCCCCATGAGACAATAGGCCTGCTAATACGCTTAAGCTGTTATAGTGTGTTCTGTGGAGGAGAAAATCTATTATCTGTGTACCAGGATAAGGCCCAAGGGGACTAGACAGGCGACATATTTAAACAAATATTGTTGAGTTGCATGGGCGTACAAGGCCTTTGAGGGAAATACATTGGAATACTGTATTGCTATAACTGTATCATAAGCTTAAAAGTTGCACTGTATAAATTGCAGGATTATTTACATCAATTTCATAGAATCGCATACTGTGCCAGATAATATAGGAGCTTTTTACGGAATATATGCAAGTATCAAAATAATAATTCACAGAAATATTTAAATACCATTTATAAGATAACGATTTAGACAGCGTGAAATAAATATATGCGTTACAGATTAAACATTATATTAGACTGATGTGAAATGTACTTCGCAAAAGCGCGTCTGGAACAGGAGACGAGACCCAGCCAAACAAGTCGAATTGAAGATACATTATCGACCACCATACTACATTTCGGGGCCACTGTAAAGTTATTAGCTTTTCCTGCGAACAGAAATTTGAAAAATCAATCGTGTGCTCACCTGAAATCGAACCTAAGGCTTTCTGGTAACTAAATGGATGTGCTGACCTTTTTACCATAAGGACACATGGGGCGAATCCCTTGAACACAGTTTAATCAAACTTGTAGAGACGTTAGGGGTCAACAGATTATGCCATCGCCGGAAAACAAATCACAGATCTTCCAACTGCTAGCTGAATGGGCTATCAATTGCCTACGATAGAATGGATGGGGAAATGCGATAATTCCTTACAAGCTGAACGTTCTTACTTTGGTAGCTTATTGGTTGCGAAAATTAGGTTTTCAATGAATAAATGTGAGTACGCTAGAAAACAGGATAACGGTATTGTTCTGTATTTAATTTTGGTATACGCTTCAATTGTTAAATTTAGTAATGAATATCTTTTTGTAAATCATAAAAAAAATGAAGAAAAATATTTAATTTCAGCATAGCTATCTCTCCTTAGATATGTGATAATTATGATAGTAGATAGTAGATGTCACAGATATGACAGTAGAAAGGTCATCTTTAACTAAATTTTAACCTAAAATATTAAGTTTTACAAGTTCTTATATATTTAATCAAAATACATTAGAGCCAATATCATTTATATAAAATATAGTGTTGTACAATATGCTGTCGCTTTCTAAGTACATCATGTGCTTGAAAATGATCGAAAAATGTTCTGATTACACATTAACTGCCGTGATTACAAAAATTGAGATAATTACGTTCCTTTTCGGAATACGCAAAGGTATCTGCAGAAAGTGCTATCTACATACAGACACATCTTAAAAAGGCATTAATTAACAAAAAGCGACGAAAAGACCCATATAATAGAATTTGCACCTAGTGCGCCGTTTTAGCATTTTCTAATTTTGTGCTGGGCAGATTTTTGAATTATATCTTACAGTTTGGATTAGAATTTTATTTAAAGAAATCATTTTTATTGCAGTGGCATTTTATCATATATTACATATATGTAATACATTTTTGTGATAAAGTGAATTAATAAAATTATGTTTGTTATCCGCTTTTGAAACATTGCAAAAAAATATATTATAAGAGTTTTTCTTACTAAGATACAAAGAAAGGCAAAGAATGGGTTGTTAAAAACATTCTAGTTGTTTTTCTTCCGAAGAAATTTACTAATTAATCTTGCTCCAAGTTATCCTTTACCACTTTAAGCAACGTTTTATGCCCTTTCATCATTTAACTTACTTGCTTCGCAGCTGCACTGCACAGTTTATCAATAAATAAAAGTCACTGAAATATTAAAGAAAGTCACTGAATATCACTAAGTCACTAAAATGCGATAGAAAAAAGTAAATTTTGGGATTAAGAAGCTATTTTCCTAAGATTGAAATCGAAGTAATTTTGAGCGTGATAACTCTGTAAAAATTAAACTTCTCCTTTTCAGCACAGATTAAAAAAGGAAGTTTAAAAAAATCTCAAATTCGATTTTTCTAAAAAAGAGTGTTTCTTCAAATAACTAAAGTTCGATCTGCCTCTTCACATTAATATTTCTCTCACGGGACTAATTGGGTCAAGAAAAGTGGATTCCTCAAACAAACTAAACACCTCTACACTTTATCGGGAACTGAGGATGACATGAATGAATCAGACATTGCATCTGCCAGTCGAAATTTACAGTATCAGATAAATAAAAATAAATAAAATTTTCTCTTTTTTTAATTTAAATTTTTCGCTCATTTATAATTTCTCCTCAATTACGAGAGGTTATTCAAATATTTTAATTGTTGACTCTTACCCTAGATGGCCTCTTAATTAATTTATAATTATTCATTCATTGCCTACTTTGGTAACCCGATTTAGCGTTGTCGTCCCGTGGCTTTCGATCGTTAGAACGTAACTGATCTACAATTACTTTAATGTTTACTTCTAATTGAACTACATTACTGGATTATACATTCGTGTGCCAAATTAGGAGAATATGCACATTACGTCAAATTTCTCAAACTTTAATGGCCAGATTTTGATGAAATTTGGTATGAATATACATTTATAACCCAGAAAGACGTGTAAAATTCAAAAACCATTTTAAGTACGCATAATAATCAGTAAAGCTCTTAGTACTCAAATTTGTTCAAAATTTTCGGGTGAACTTTATAATTAAGTAATGCTTCATCAGATAATTTTGGATGAACAGAAACGCAGTAGTCTTCCATGGGGTTGAATTGAGTCTGATCTACCTCCTCTTGTATTTCATATAGTTATAATTCTTCTGGCGTTTGGTTGATTATTTACATATTTATAGGGAATTTTGAAATTTACTGGTTTTGAATTTCATTTCTTTTACGTCTTTTGTGTATTTGGTTCTAAATTTCTTACTTTTTGTCTATAACTTGTAGGGTTTATCTATTTATTTTTGACTTATAGATAATTTTGAGTTAAGTAACTTTTATGTCGCTCTCTTTTCGACCCACGCTTTTCATGCCAGAATGTAAATGAGATAGCGAGTGTTTATTCGTATTGAGAGCGAAAGAAGTGCTATTTAAGGTTTCGCAAGCTGATATTAGAGCGTGTTCTGCCTACTTGAGGTCAGGCTGTTATCATGATTAAATAGTGATTTGATTCTATGGCGTTGACTACTTCCAGCCATTAGGCTTGTCTCGCCGGTTTTCTCCAAACCAGAACCTTCCTGCGCGTTACGTTTCCTGTGAGCCTCAGCATTACTTGTTTGAGTTAAGCCAGAAGTGTTGGCTTATGTAAGCCCAAGTGGGGCTGTCTGTGAAGATCTTTGTGTTTGAATAAAAGGGTCTTATACACCTTTCTTCTGACTTTGACTGTCTACAAATTAAGACAAGAAAACTATTCCCTTACAGTCTTTCTAGAGCTCATGATTTTATGCTACCAAAGATAGTGATAATCTATAAACTGATTAATTTTAAACAGTGTATTGCGCGGAAATAATATTGAGATAATTTTGTTTTAAAATACAAAATAACGTGTGTGTGTGTGTGAGTGTGTGTGTGTGTGTGTGAGTGTGTGTGTGTGTGTGCGTGTGTGTGGGAGTGTGTGCGTGTGTGTGCGTGTGCGTGCGTGCGTGCGTGTGTGAGCGTGTGTAAGATAAAAAATACTATAGCTGCTTCAAAAATTATTGGCGACCTCAAATGTTCACTCAAGTTCGAGATCTTTCTATGTTACGTAACATTCAATGCAGATACCTCTTCCCCAAGCAAATAATTGTAAACCAAAACTTTTTCTAACTCGGAACTAAAACTTTTTGACTCTCTTCCTTCTTTCTTTGAACTGCTTCGTTCTCTTTCGCGTAAGCTTTCCAGCTGGCAAGACGCTGCTGTTCTATGCTGCTGCTTACTTGCTTCAGATGTATTTTAAAACCCGTGTACATGGAAATTATTCGATTCAAATTGTGATTAAAAAATATCGTGTCTGCGAAAGGATGATTTGATATGCGTAAAAAAAATAAAAATTATGATACTTCAAGCTCTGTTGTGCTCACTGCATCCATCCCCGGCCATGACGACTGCAAGCTGCTAAAAAGTACCCGGATTTTTAACTCATCTACGCAATATCGAAAGCTGTTAAAAGTTCCAACGTTTTCGTTCTAGCAATTTTAAATCATTGCATATATACATATATATATACATATATATATATATATGCATATATACATATATATATATATATAGCAATTTCTAGAAGATATGCTCTGAGAATTTTCAAGTACTATTACTCAAAATGAGACTGTAATATCCCCAGTGATAATTTTTCACATTTTGAAATCTAATACATTTTTTAAACTTTAACTCAATTAGATATATTCAGATAACGTTAAAATATAATTGTATTTATAACTATGTTACCTTGCACCAAAATAAAGTAATACCTGCTTCGAATTTAAGGCACCTCTATTATACGTATCGAATGCAAAGATGTAGAATTTCGTGTTAAAAAAACATGTTAGTAAACATCTTTGCGTTTTTACCTTGAAAAGTCATCTTATCTAAGAATCAGATATGGATCTGCTTTCCTGCTGCTAAATACTAAAGCTTCAACAATTAGCATTATCATTGTTATGGATCGGCTTTCCTGCTGCTAAATACTAAAGCTTCAACAATTAGTATTATCATTGTTATGGATCTGCTTTCCTGCTGCTAAATACTAAAGCTTCAACAATTAGCATTATCTATTGCTGTATTCCAGAAGTTCTGGTACGTTTATAACTTCTAAATAACTTGTCAATAACAATATTGATGCATTGTTATCGACTTTGTTAGATTATAACTGATCAGAATTTATTTTATCCACCCGATTTCTCCTTCAAATTATTTTCAGAACAGAAATGGCATGAAAAGTCCATTAACGTTTTTTATTTACCTCGATTTACTCAGCTTGGTTCTTATGGAAACGCAAAATATAATATGGAATAAAAATATAATATGGAAAATGCCGGTGGGAATGTTATTCTACAAATAAATCAGTTTCTTTGCATAATTCAGAAACATTTTCTTTTCTAAGATAATTATTTTGTGTAATATATTCTAGGCTCTCAATCGAATCCATGCTTATCTGTATCTATATTTCTTCTTGAAGGAAACCTCTGACAGCTAAGAATTAAATTTCGACTCATTTGAATTATGGAAGCACTAAGCGCTTTTACACTATCTAAGCAGTTTTTTTTCAGTTAAAAATAAATCGCTCACTGTTCCAGAAGTACTTTTTAGTTTTCCAAATTAATTATTAAACATCTGTTCTTCCCACATGTTTTTCAAAATTAAAGTAGTTTTTTATTCTTAAGTAAATAGTATTAGTTTTTGCATACTGCTGCTGTTGTGACTTTCGTAGAACCATTTCTACGTACAGAAAGTTATCCTTAAGTAATAAGAACCAAACCAAAAAGGCTTAATAAATAATTAACTACTTTTGAGCTAGAGAAAACTTATCCCTCATCATAGTCATCCATATTTGTTTCTGTCCAAGTATGTACTATTTTTCCTTGGGAGCAGCCAGGGCTCTAGATGTTTTTTTTTACCTTGTACCTTTTAGTTGCACTTCTTATAAAAGATAAATGTATACAGTGATGTTAGAAGCAAGAATATTAAGAGAAATAAAAACATAAAGGTATTAGAAATATTGCCACAAATAAGCGTTTTGATCGCTATTTATTCCGATTCAAGAAAGTTTCGATGATGCTAGTATATATACGTTGTGATATACTATGAGCAAATAACAAAATTTCGCCACTGAGAAATATAAATCTCATTAAAGAAGGTGAAAATTACTACTTAAATAGTTCAGCTACTTTAATTCGTATCTGAATACTTATAAGTATTAGATGCATGCTGTTTTGAGAAAACAAAATAGTAATAAATCGAAAAATTTCCTATATTATACCTCTATGATGTGGAAAATGACAAGATAAATTTTGAGCGTATTCGACTGCATGTTTAATAACTTAGCCATCTTTCTCGTTTTGCATACGGAAAATTCAGTATTTCATTTCAGATATAAAAACAGGTATTTTATTCTTCTACTTGTAAATTATAGTTTTTTTAATGGATATGCGCTTTATTTAACAGCCATTAAGCTTGCGCAACTGCAATGACCGGAAGTGGTGGGCATTTCATTATGGAAGCATCTAATAGGTGACCACCATTGCGTCCTATGAAGGGAAGGACAGTTACAACCATGCCTTTGTCCAGGATACGAACCCACGCTTATCGCTGCGGCAGTCAGGGTCACTAGCCACTATACCGACTGAGCAGCTTGTCAGTTATTGTATTTAAATAATTTTCCTGTTATAACATATGAGATATCATCTTTAAGCCACCGCATAATACCGTGTTGGAAGAGAATGCGTGAACACAAAAAAGTACAGATGAAGTTTAAATAAGCGTTTCCTTCGGAAATGATGTGTCCACTGAACAAACACATCGCGGCAAAAACATCGTGGACGAAAACGTCGTGGAGAAAACAACGCAAGGCGAAAACGTCGTGGAGAAAACAACGCAAGGCGAAAACGTCGTGGAGAAAACAACGCAAGGCGAAAACGTCGTGGAGAAAACAACGCAAGGCGAAAACGTCGTGGAGAAAACAACACAAGGCGAAAACGTCGTGGTACAAAACATCGTGGGAGAAAATAAAGCAGAGAAAACATCGTAGTACAAAATATCGTCGTCGAAATTAAAGCGGTTCAAAAACTTCACAGTTTAAAAACATCGCCGTCGAAAATATTGTGGTAAAAAATAAAGTACCTACAAATCATCGCATAACGATAACATCGTAGACATGCGTTTTTCAGGCTTTAGTAATTGGAAAAGGATGATACTCGCATAATCATTTGTGAGCGCAAAATGGAAAGAAGGCTAATTTTTACTTTCCCAATTTTTACTGCCTAATAAACATTTGCTGAAAATGTAAAATGGAAACTTAAGCACAGAAAATGCAACTTACAGCATTTAATAGACTTTTAAACTGACGTAGTTAAGTAACAAAGGTCATTAAAAAATTATTTTTTATAAAGTTTTATTGGTAATTTTTCATGAAAAGTATAATCTAAAAAAGAATAGAAAAAGAAAGATAAGTAGACCTTATCTATAAAAAATTTCTAATTATGAGATCATTTTCTTCTCTTTTGTTAATCTGATACCCTTATAGTGAAAACTATTTCTTGTTTTGTTTAAATTTCTTGTTCTGCTTTTTAAAAATTTATTAGTTAATAAAAAATCTGAAAGTGGAAATTATCCTTCTTTCCATCTTTTGCTCACAAATCATTATGCGAATATCCATTTACAATTATTAAAGCCTGAAAAATGCATTGTCTGCGATGTTATCATCATGCGATGATTTGTAGATGCTTTATTTTTTACCAGATATTTTCGACGACGATGTTTTTAAACTGCGAAGTTTTTGAACCGCTTTATTTTCGACGATGATATTTTGTACCACGATGTTTTAGAACGGTGATGTTTTCTCTTTGCTTTATTTTCTCCCACGATGTTTTGTACCGCGACGTTTATGCCTTGCGTTGTTTTCTCCGCGAGGTTTTCGTCCGCGATTTTTTTCCGCTATGTTTTCTGCTGTAACCGTAAATGCATGTCAAAGGTTTGAGGGAAGCTTACAGACTTCCAGAAAAAATTTATTAGGGAGCCTAAAATTTAGTATTGTCAAATCAAATTTGTGATCTTGTAGAGACATTAGGATTTTTTTGAAGCAGGAGACGGGGAAAAAGGAACAATGCCCTCTCCGGGACTCGAACCGCGGACCTCTAGAATACATGTCGAACGTGCTGACCACTACACCACGAAGGCATGCCAAGAAGGCAGGAGAAATAACTTATATAGTTCCCCTTTAAAGGACGACTGGGACTTAGGGATCTCAATCGCCAAATCCAGCCCTCGCCGGGACTCGAACCACGGACGTCTCGAATACGCGCCGAACATGGTGACTACTACACAAAGAAGGCATGCCAAGAAGGAGGGAGAAATACCTTATAATCTTATTCTCAAAAACTCAAGGTATTTTTAAGGATTCCTCATTTGTCCGACAAAGTCAGAATTCTCGTCTTAACAGCTTTCACAATTCTTTAAACACAGGCTGATTGAAAGAATTTTATGTCGAGAAATTTAAAGAATTAATCTGCACTTCCATCTAGTGTAAACACGCAGTTGGAATCAGAAAAAAATGGAAATTCTTATGGAAATTTCGACTTCCACTGTATAGTAAAAGGGTTTTCCCCTAACGTTTACGGTTCCACTATAAGCTTTAATAGCAATAATCACTCGAGATCTAAAAGCCGAAAGGAAGAGTGAGAAATACGGAGCTACACAATTCTGAGTAGCTGTTAAGATTCGTGATTTGAAGTTAGAACAGACTACGAAAATTTTTGTCATTTCCTTATTAGGCGAAGATGGGAAAGCAGTTTCCTTGCAATACATCTATTGCAGCAGTAATCAGTGTTCGAAAACAAAAAAGGAAATCCCTGAAGAACAGGAAGGAAATTCGTTCAGAGGATTATCGATTTATCAACACAGAAATAATATTCCTAACTGAATTTTATTGTTCACAGAAGTAGGCTTATGGATAAAAGAAATCTTCCCGAGCTTAACTGGGCTTGTCAAATCTGTTTACACACGTATAGTTTTGTTTTAGTCTCAACCGGCAATTACGATTTTAATTTATCCATCCGAAGACCCATCCACTTTTGACACACGCTGATTTTCCGTAGAATAAAGAAACATAGTTTAAAACAGAAGCAACTGCAGCAGCATGTGAGATTTACAGAGGATAGTGGTTGATTGATGCAGTTTTTCTGCATTAACGCGACTATCTATTTAAAGGCATAAGCGTCTTGCAAGCTATTATTTCGTGGATTAAAACTTAGCGACCATCTGGTATTTAAGGGCTAAGTGAGATTTTGTTTGAACTATTAGGGATTAGTTAAACTTGTGAGAGTTTAGTTAAGGAATGTTTCCAGCAAAAAGGGCATTTGTTAAGCTTTGCAAATTAATTTCGATGTTTGCTGAGTTGTAATATTTGCCCGTGGGACTAACAACCTGCAAACTACAGATTATAAATTTACAGTTGTGAAGCATTTTCTCCTTACTAATCGCTTAACTTTGTGGTGTAACTGGAACTGCATCCAGTTATCTGAATTTCGAATCCCGAAGAGGGCATTTCCGATTTCTTTTTTGTTATTGTTCCCTGTTCTGATAATGAGTCTACACCGTCACTGTTCACTTTATGTAGCCACAATGTTCTGGCTATAAATGATATTTCTCTGTGTGCATACTTTAATTATGCTAGTTTTTATTTTTGATTATGCGTGGGAAAGTTTAGATAATTTCTCGTGTATGATAATTCATCATGCTTCAGGAAGTACATGCATTATCTAGAAAAGTATTAGTAACAGTAGAAAAGCATGCTACGGAACAGAAATAGCACTACAAGTCGCATATTCTCGTTAAAAGGAATCCAAATGTGTCTTAAAGAAACAAGATTTTAAAAAGTTTCCTTGTTGTTCTATGCAATGGAATGTTAGGTAAGGCGAAAGCTGAATCAAGCAGTAAAATATCTGCCACGAAGAAAAAGAGGACATAGAACTTCCATTACTGAAGTAAATGATTAAGACTGAAACTGTAATGATAGGTACTGCAATAAAATATATGGTCATATTGACAGGAAAAATCTTCAACCGATTATTATGCATTAGAGATGTACCCGAAAGTAACAAGAAAGAAATTAAAGGCAATTAATCTAATGTGTAAATATAGCAAACCGTAGAAGCTCAATGGTAGCTCATACGATTTGACCTCAAAGCATCAAATCCATATTCAAAGCAAATGGAAGAGAGCTAATGCAAATCATTACATGCGGAAATGCATTTTAGAAATCCACTCAAGCAGTCCCTAAGTATTACATTAGTCAAGGCTGAAATGACCTCTAGTAAAACTGCTACTATGTTAAAGACATACAGAGTCGCTCTGATTAGTGCAGCAGTTCGAGCTCCTGGTAGATACATCGTTCATTGGTCTCGGGTTAGAATCTTGGAAAAGGCATGGATATTTGTAAATATATAGTGTCTGTGCGACATGGGGGGTACTCAAAATACATGGTGTGTTGAAAGTCTTCTCAAGTAGTTTAATGGTATGGAAAGGGGGTGGGAGCCCCTCGGGTCCGTCGGGTCCGTTTTACGAGGATTTTCGTTTAAAACTGGGACGTAGCTGCGCACAAAGCATATTCTCACCTATATGGTGCTTAAGGCCCATGCAAAGAACTGACGTAGTATTGTGCTCCATTTTACGGTAAAACTAGTAAATTTCTGAAGTCAGGCATGTAAAAAAAGCAACAACAACAGATCTCAAGGAAATGAAATTGTACGTTACCAAAACGAAGCAACTGTATTATTCATCAATACAAAAGATTTCCTTTTTTGCTTTTCATTTTAACGTAATTTTCAAACATTAATATTAACTTACGTAAGATGGTATTTTTTTAATATTTTCTTTAAAGGGTACGTCCAGGTTAAGTTGGACAAACTTAATGCGTCTTTCTGTCATAGTAGATTAGAACGAATCTATGAACATGAAGGAATGACCAGCTATTTCGGCTTAATTAGGCTTTTGTTTCAAAGTTAAAGTGCAAAGTTTTTTAATTAGTCGAGGCATATATTGCAAAATCAGTTGCTTCTTGTAGTTTTGATTAAACAATTTGCATATTACGGGAAGAAAATGTCATTAGCCTTTGCCAAAAAACCGGAAGCATATTTGACAGTATAAGACTATAAGATTGGCGTAATATTGACCTAACTCAGCACTGAAATTCAGAGAAAAGCTCTCCGTTCGAAAGTTATAACTCATAAAAACCTTTTCGCTCGAAAACTGCATTGCAGTTTGAGCAAAGAAGTTTCTTATAAGTGTTTCCAAAATAACTTAATATGGGTGGTAAAATAGGTTGTTGTATACTGCGTAGGGGTTTATTTAAATTTTCTAATAGCTATTTTTATTTTTGAACAAGTTTTCCTTTAAATGCTTATTTCCCCACCTATAATTCCTTGCCAGATTGAGTTTTCAGGATCGCGTTTTATGTAAATAAGGTAAAAGCAGTATAAGTTGTAGTCTCGGTCACTTCAGTCGAAGAGCTTAGAAGTTCTTAGCAGAGCATGTTACCTTCTGACCACGTCGTTGCTTCAAGTCTAATCTACTCGTCTGTATTGTTAGGTGCCTGCTAGTACTCGCCTGTGATCTTTAATAACTCTGTTAGTTATTGTGTAGAGATATTAGGTGTTTTGGAAAACAGGAGACATGAAAAATGAGCAATGCCCTCAATGCCCTCGCCGGGACTCGAACCCCGGATCTCTTGAATACACGTCGAGCGTGCTGACCATTGCACCACGAAGGCATGCGAAGAAGGAGGGAGAAATATACTCCTCCTTTTAAAAGGCGGCTGGGGATTAGGGTCCCCAATCGCCATATCTTGGTGGTGGAGAATCATCATCAACCTCCTTTTTTTAGTTTGGGCGCCAGTGTAGACACATTAGGTATTTTGGAAGCAGGAGAGATAAAAAATTAGCAATGCCCTTGCCGGGACTCGAACCACGGACCTTTCGAATACGCATTGAGCGTGCTGACCACTACGCCACGAAGGCATGCGAAGAAGGAGGGAGAAATACTTTATAATTGTTGTGCAGCTTCACATGCTTTTAATTTAGTTAGCATTAGATTAGTTTTTATTTTCTATCTTAAGTTAAAGCTCAAGTGGAGGCTTACTGTAAGCCCAAGAGGGGACATCTGTTAAATATCTTAAGCTGGAATAAAGGGTAAATTTAATACTTCTTTGGATGTAATACTGACTAAGAACTCTGCCATTTATTTGCTACACAGTCTTTAAGCATTCTAGCTTGCAAGCACCACAAATTTAACTGGAATATTGCAATTGGTTAGTAGAAGCTGACCTAAAACACACCGTTGAGCCGCGCTCAAATCTCGAATAAGGCAAAGAAGCTTAAGGCTGAAGTAAACTTCACAAAATGCAAGTATTTAAAATTTATGGATGCAAAAGTCCCCCTTCCTAGAAATTGATGCTAAAGAAAGAGGAAAACGAGACCTTCAGATTCCTTCCCCTGAGATGTTCTAAGTCAAACTTGATGTAGCTTAAGCAGGTAGCCTTCATGTGTGTTGCCTAAATTAAATGAGCCACCTGAATATAAGACACCATCAGTGAAGTAAAAAAAACACTTATTCTTTCTATTTGATTTTTTTCGTTTAATTACTTATTTCAAGTTCGACATCATTACTTTTCTTAATCTCCTTTTCTATTTTTTAGCCTTCCGATCTCATATAAATTTTTGACATTGAAATCCCTCATTTTTTAATATCTATGAAACAACACATTTAGAAAACGTATTTATAGAATTCAATTTATATATGCATTCATTAAAAAAGCTAGATTTTACAAATGCTAACTTATTCTATAATGTATAGCTTTTAAATTACTTTAACTGTTAACTCTATGAATAAAAGTTTGAGAAATCACATGCAAAATTTTAATTCTAGAAGGCTTGCATTTTTAATAAACAAATATTTAACTGCTCCTCAGTAAAAAAAATCTTTCTAAATGTTTTTTACATAAGTAATAATTCTAGCTTCGAAACAAGTTTTATAGCAAAAAAAAAAAACAAAAATAGTTTTTAATCGCTTGGATTTAAACCTATAGAAGACTGCGAGTTAAACTGGGGAATTACGATCTACAAGTGGATATAAATCTTGGAAAGTAAGCATAAAGTTGTAAAAGCAGCTTTCTTACAAAACATATTTTATAGCATTAACCAATGCTGAAAGATAAAGAAGGAATTTATTGTTAAAGGGCAATGAATGTCTGGTGAAACAAAAAATCTTCTATAAAATAGGAATGGAATGTAAGAAATTTTTCCCATGAATTGACTTTTTCACTTTTACTGATAAAACTATGTTTAATCAGAAACCCTTAATTTTCTGCTATCCTTATAGAAATTTGTTTGATTTTTCAACACTTGTTTCATGCTACTTTCCTGACTTTAAATTTCTAATTTCTTGTTTCCAATTTTGTATGTTTAATAATTAATGAATTTTGGGTTTGAAACATTTATTTCATACACCATGTTTCCAAAATATTGGCCTTTAGTTAAAGAAGTTTTTTTATTTTATTATTTTATTCTCCTTCTGGCTCATTTTTGGTGGAAACCAATGCAAAAAGTCATAATGTTTGAATTAGTTATATAGTTTGCATATTATATCGTTTCACTGAAATTTTCTAGGAAATGTTTCAGTATTTGTTATTGAATTTGACTACTAAATACAATTTAAATGGAATTTGTATTTAATAATGAAGACAGTACATATATTTTGCGTTATAAAAGTATTTTCAATCTACCATATATAAGTAGTTTTAAATATTTCTAGCAAATGTTTACATATTCCATTTTGTTTCTTGAGTTCACTGCAAAAATTGCTTTCCAGGATTAGCACATTTATAATCATGCCCATGCTGAAAGCTAAATGTCAAATTTAATCATCAAATCAGAAAAAAGGGGGGAATAAAGCAGAGTCACTCTTTTATTTTCAGATCCCTGGAAGAATGTCGAATATTCAATTTTCCAAGGAAATTTTTATAGCACTTAATTTGAGGGGATGTTGTAAATGAATCTCATTTGAAAACTCGAAGTTAATTGAATTCGATTACAATTTTAAATAAATACTACTTTTACTTAGAATGAGTAAAATGCCTGTCTTTTCTAAGATGTTTCCGAGAAAAAAAAATATTATACCCTGAATTTCAAGGTGCTTTTAATTCAGTTCTGAAATAAACCTTTATATTCAGAAAATTGCGTCTAGACTAAAATGAGACTTTGATACAGTTTAAACAATTTAATTAGCCTCGATAACTCAAGATTAAATAGTACTCTGTTCTTCAAGCTTGTTTTGCTTTATAATAGGTGAATTTAAGAGATAGTCACTTGGCCTCGATTAAAACAACGTTGCACTTTTCAGAATAAATCTCTTATTCTCTATTATCTCCCAATAAATATCTTATTCTAAGCTTCCTGTTGAATGAAAATAAATAATTACCAAAGAATTCTTATAGTGCTAAACATTCTTCTGATAAATTTTGCCAATTGTCATTAAGTCTAGGCATATTAAGGAAAGGTACGTAAAATGTGACATAGCTACTGACAGAGTTGTTTTACAAGTGAGGCAGAATAACCTTACTTGTAAAACAACTCTGCATATTTCAAAGCGTTTTAAAGGGAAAAATTAATTTACATATAATGTGATTTCACAGTTGAAACTTTTCTCCTAGAAAGAAAGGCAATTGAATTATCTTAGTACCTTTCTTTGAAAAACACAAATGGTTTTCAAAAAGCTATTTAAAAGATAAAAGTATTGTCTTATAATTAATCTAATATGGTATTGGAGAAGAACTTATCCTAGGCTATCCAATTTCACTCCAAATAAGATTTATCAATTAATATTTTAAAACACTGAAATCAAGGGATGTTATTTTTCTGAAATAGGCAATAGCAGTTATAATTTACTTGCGTAGAAGAAGAAGCTGCATTATAGTCCAGCTAGTCAAAGCACTGAATAATAAATGTGATTTTCTCTTTGTGGGACATTTAATACCTTAGTAATAACAATAGATATTTCTTTGAGTTCATATGGATTATCCATTATTCCCATGAAAGTGTAACCAAATAGCACCTTGTTATATTTCAGGGAAAAACGTTTTTGTGTTGTTTGGTGTTTTTGGGTTAGAAAAAAACACTTTTTATACTTAACAGGACAGAAAATCATTTCTTTAAAAGCACTTTTAACGGTAATAAATGACAGAATTAGAGAAACTAAAAAATTATAATAAAAAGCTTAAACAAACGTCCTCCATTAGATTTTTAGGGAGAGGGTGTTTCATTCCCGGTTGCATATGAAGATATGTATTTTATTCTCACCTGAGCATAAAAATTTGCAAAATGAAATCAGCAATTGGCTTTCACCGATTAAAATGAAATCAGAGCTTCATATCAAATATACTTCATTTGATTTTAAAACATTTTTCCGACCCACTTTCAGTAAAAAGAACAATTAAAAACATTTCTCTGTCTTTTATTAGAAAAAACGTAGAATGTTTTTGGTAATTAGAAGAGAAAAAAAATGATATAATAAATAAAACATATCTACTCACTTAGCAAATGCATACTAAAACATCTTCTAAACATACTCATCTGGAATTGTATAAACATGTTTTCCCTTAGGGATTTTGAAATCAGAGTGAAGGGGAGTGGAGCAAGTTTCCTGATGCTGTTGAAAGGAAACTTGATTTCCTGAAGAAAATGACAGTAGTTCATTTTGAATATGACGTTGTTAATATTTTTAATAAACATCATTAAGAAAATAATAAACTATAAAAATGAAAACACATAAAAGACCTTTTCAAACTAATTGGAACTGTTTTTCTGCGCCTGAAATATATCACACGATTTAAACCTTATGTCAATACACCTTTTTCACTTTCCAAAATATTAAAGTAATTGTATACAGGACGATAAAAATGTTCAATTCTTATTGCATATTGGCTGGCAGATTTGTAAATCGTTTCGACTAAGACAAAGAAAAACATCTGTTTCTATTATAATGTCGGAATTAAAATATGGAACACTTCATTTGAAAGGTAAAGTAAAAAAAAAAGATGCTTTTAAGAACACAAAGTAAAAACTGAAAATGCTGAACCATTCTACCTAGAAAAATTTTTAATCACGTAGAGCTCCATTATAAAACATACATTTTGTAAATCTTAGGATGAAACAGTGCTTTATTCTATTGTGTTAGCTTCGCTATTTTTATTAATTTTGTTACTTTAAAATAAAACAGTTGTACGTAATTACTTTTCCATAATAGTTTTTGTTGAAAAAAAAATATATTGTTTCACGGGCTCCCTAATAATGCATTTTATTAAAGTTTTATTATTTACAGAGTATGCCATATACAGTAATTTTTTGGAATAACATAAACAGTAGTATTTTGACATAAATAATAAATTGAGTCAAATCTGAATATTTATGGTTTGCGAGTTCTTACTTATTTAACAGGACATTTTCGGAACATTTTAGATCGAGCATTAAACTTCACATTTTCGATTAATTTTCTCTTTTTATCTTGCCCAAATTTATATTAAGTTTCTTCTGTAATCCAGAAACAGTACTACAATTTACAAACGCTCCTTTAATATTGGAATCAAAATAACAGAAGTAAAATTTAGTACTGTTAGTAACATTTAATGTAGTCAAACATTGCTATTAGCAACAACAACAACCTTATATAGTAACTAACCATATAAATGATGTAATGATGTTTTTTATGAAAGAAAACAGACATTTAATAAAACAAGTATTATTTTTAGAATTTTGTTATTTCTCACTCGCATGACTTTATTCCCAGCAGAATGTAAAGATATGATTTGTGAAATATCCCTAATCCATTCAAAATATATAATCGTAACCCGGAACACTGGGTGGGACAAATTTGTTGTGAAACTTAAGAAATTGTCTAAAGCGAATAGTGGGAGGTTTATCCAACTACCAATGTGGGACAACCATCAAGTTAAAGGCAGGTTATCCTACGTGTTGAAAACTCCTAACAGGTATCTCTAGCTTCTCTCCCATTTATCCACACTTTAAAGGGGTGGAGTTAACCTATCCGATACTTCGTATTCTCTCAACCTCCTCAGGTGCTTTGTTTTCACCAGCTTGTCAAGCAACCTTTTCTCCTCACAATTCATCGTCTAAGAGTTTCAGTCGGTCCATATTGGCTTGAGAGTGATTCTTGTTCTGCTGAAAGCAATGAAATAACCATGCCCTTTTTTGTTTCTGTTTTTATTATATAAGTGTTAGAGAAGCGAATTTTTTAAATCTAATTTTTTTATTTTCTGTGAAGTAAAAGAACTATGACAGGATAACCTGTAAACGCGATTTTTGTGAAATGTATACATTTCCTACCAGATGTATTTCGTAATTTACCTCTATTGTATGAAATATTGCAAAGTGATTCATGCTGTTGGTTATTGCTCATCTATTTTTGAATACTCTTGAGAGATTCGTTCAATATACCTTAATTTTTCGTATCCTAAAATTCTGTCACCTTCGGGCTTTTGAACTCATGTGAAAATCCTTACTGTCAAAACATGCAGTGAAAGAACAACGCTCCTTTTAGAGTCAGTTTATGCTTATTTGTAAGTAATAATAGAAACTCAAGAAAGGATACTGTAGTGCTGTATTTGACCCAGTATTAATTATTTCATTCTTTCAGTTCATTATCTGAGCAAAGGTTCGTTCGCAAGGAAAGACAAACGGTAAGTTTGATCAAATGATGAACATGTAAATTCCCTTGTTTTTAATTTTTATAATGAGACAGCCAATATCTAACAACACCTTCCTAATCACTAATATTTAGTTAAAAGCAGCTACTTAATGTAAAGTCTCTTTTTAAATCGGCTGATGTATTTCTTTTATCAGTCTTTCAGGAAGCTCAGACAAGAATGAAAAAGGATTTTGGAAACTGATGTTCGTCTGGAGCAGCTTTTTGCAGAAATGTCTACATGCACTGCTTCGAAGCTTCTTTCGAAAATACTGCGTTTACTTCATATAAGGAATACAAAGGTAAGTAAAATTTTCTGAATAACATAAAAATAATTTGTTTATAATAATTTATTTATCATTTAAGAATATATATGCCTGAGGAAAGAAATTATACATAAGTAATGTCATATGTTCTTTGAGGCACTTGTAGTGAGTTATATAAGAGTTACAGCTAGAAAGAAATAATGCAAGTAAACTTTAAGTCGATGATGAATAACTGAAGCTTGCTTTCTAACCTTGTGAAATTATACAGAAATTCTGAATATCAAAAACATGCGATTATCTTTAACATTTAGAAATCTCAACCAGCACCAATTAGCTGCTTGGGGTTTTCGTGTTTTTGCTCGTGTATGACGTGAATACAAATCAGTTTCCTTTCGAATGTTTTCCACGACTAACTATAATGGATGAGTAACTCAGTCTTCGTAGAGGACTTTCTGAGGGACACTTACTTGCAGTTATGTTTTGCAAAAGGAAAATCACAAAGTCATTACTCAGCCAGCCCAATCAGTCAATAGTAATGGAGCTCAGGGCACAATGCTCCGCTTTACTCATTTCGCAGACACTGATAGGCTCATACAACCAAGAAATCATGCAAATATTTTGCTTCTCCTTTTATATAAGCGCAGCATTTTCATTTGTTATCTAAAAAAAACCTTTTTAGTTAAAATTTAAAATAAGGAAATTATTTTTATGGTTGCAACATGTTTGTTGCTATAAAATTTTATTTTTATTGTTAGATTTTATTTTCAATTTATAAAATTATATACTAGTTCTGGAGATAAGGCATTAAAAACGTCTTTTGATAACCAAATATCATTAACAAATGCTAATGATATTTTCTGCTATCAAGAACTGTCGAAGTACTATTAAAAAGAGTGTTATTTTAAATAGCTATCTTTTTTGCTACTTTGTTATAATTTAGAACGTAAATGAAATTTTTTTTACTGCCTGTATTAACAACGACTTTTTTATTTGGCTACATGATATTTTATTTTTTAGTTTATTTTGAAGATGGTATTTATTTACAACCAAGAATGACATATATTCAGCAATTATTATTCTTTCATTCTAAAACTGCAGAAATGCAAGAAAGTCATAAAGTTACTTACTGAATTAAAAGCCACATTCTCTTGTAATCCATCATTAATGATTTATTAATTATTAAATAAAACATATGACTTTATTTCTTCAAAATATGAAGTAGCATTTCTTCGAAAGTGTAAAAAACATAAAGTTTTTTAAAGTCGTAAGGGGAGTAAAAATTTAATTTAGCTCTGATTCTTCTGTTACGGTATTGATAATAATATAGCAATGGTTTAAATATGTAGTTATTCTAATAAACATGCAAGGTATTTGAATTAATGAATTTGTAGGTTTATAATCATTATTTTACTATTTAATGCGAATATCTGCATCTATAAAAAAATTGCAGACCAATACGTTTAAATAAATGGGCAACGGCACGTTCTTTGGGGTCATATTTGAACCTAGGGACATTTTCTTAAGGAATGACTGCTCATACCACAGATCCGAACTTGTTAGGAAAGTTTTTAATGTTTTCAATGTTTCAAATGTCTGCAGCTTAGTTTTCTAGTTTTCACTTCCTTTCATGTTACGCTGTCGGGGCATTTACCATCCAAGCTGTATAGTAATATCGAATGAGACATAAAGTGTTTAATTTATCATCCGAATCAGACCTGGTAAATCGCCAGTTCTCATAAGCATTACCACTAACGTGGCGTAAGACCTTAAATTTATTTTTCAAATTAATATCTACACATTGCTTCGTAACCTGAACCATTTAAAAAGGAATTAATGTACTTTATAACAATTCAAATCTTTATTTCAGTTTTCAATATTATCTCTAATTAATACAATATATTATAATATATTTAATTCGGGTATTTTATAATCAGTCTAACTGACAATTTTTATAAACATTTGCATCATTATTGGTGTTAATAAAAGTATTGTTGTTAATAAAAGAGGTTTCGGTAGCCATAAATTACATACATTGGTAAAAAATAATCGCTTATAACCTAGCTAAAAACAAGTTTTTATTTAAAAGTAAATTCCGAAGGATTTAATGGTAGCTAACTTATTTGACTATGTTCGAATCGAGCTTGCTGTCGCCGGTATTTTATATTAAATAATTACTTCTCTAAATACCTCGAATTACTTCTAATTACGTAAGATAAAGACTAATTTGTAGAGATATTAAGTTTATCAAATCACGAAACTTCGGAAAAAAATTAACAGCTCCTTCGCTGGGATTCGAACTACGGACCACCCACTTGCCCGCCGGAAAAGCTTCCAGTTTCCAGCGGAGGCGCATGACAAAGAATAAGAGAATTAATTAAAAGATTAACAAGAATTTTTTTAAAGCATAAATGAATTTGGGCTTTGATTTACCCAAATTTCTTTCTTGGCAGAGAAAGAAGCCTTTTTTATACTGCTGGCGGGGTTTAATTTAAAAGAAGTACTGTAGAATCTTTGATGAAATACTTACGGAGCTATCTTAAGACTATTAAGACTGGAATTTTCAAATTTAATTTCGGAAATCATATTTTTTGTTCAGTGTGGCTGGGGATCAAACAATTCTTTTTTTTTTAATTTTTTAAAATTTTTTTAAGATTTTATATGTATTTAAGTTATTTACGTTAAAATTGCATGCAATTTTTATAAACTTTCTTAAAAAAAGTATGTTTTGTGCGTTGTTGTTGTTGACTAATGCTCAGTTTGTCTGACGAATAGTCAGCCGAAGTCCGTGAAATTCCTCGTGGCGAGGAGCTCAAGATTACGCCTGTCGTTGGCAACAGCCTTGAGTATCTTACAGGTGACAGTGCGATTTAGCTCAGTTTCGACCCCCAATTTTGTTGGAAAGCATCCCGCAGGGGACGGGCCCGAGGGTCTCCTACCCCTCATTTTTATAGTGCCCCCATGCCGTACGGACACTATACATTTACAAACATCTGTACCTTCTCCTGGATTCGAACCCGGCCCTTCGGCACGAGTTTTGTGTAAAATGAGTAAACCATTTTTACCTCTGTAAGAAGCTCTCGCCCCTTTGTTATCTTCAGTTACCATAATATTTTATTTTGTGGCAATAAGGGTATTAAAACCAAAATTTAGGTTTCAGCTTCGCTCGAACCTCAGAAATTTAGGAAACTGATTTATAATCATAAAAGTCCACCTTGAAATGTGTTTTTCGCTACCTTCGCATTGTTTAAAAACCCATTTAGTAAAGAGCTAGTGTTATTTCAAAAGAAAGAACATAGCACCGCTGAATTATTTTTATGCTGTAACCTAAATCCCGAAAGAATTGAAGCTCTCGAACAAATGTGTTAAGAATCTTCGTTATACCTTCAGAAACAATATAAGACATTAGATCTGACAAGATTTAAGCCAGAAGTTTTACTCATTGCAGATGGAATCATATATGTGATGATAGCATGTATATATTTTATTGTTTTTACTTTGTGAGTAAAACCCTGTATTAGCTAAATAACAAAATGTTGCCAATTTAAAAGCCAATCAAAATCATTTCAATTATTTGCCTTCAAAATCTTAACTGCGGATTGCTACAAATTGCGTAAATACTTTTCAATCATATTTTAATACTTTTCGATGGCAACAAATTATATCAAAATTTTTATTATTAATATTATTAAAAGAGATCTCTAACATATAATATGCAACTCGGCTAAAGAATTTCTCTTCTGTTGTAAGCTAGTGTCTGGGCGAAAAATAAAACCATCTAATGACAACAAAATTCTGTAGCAGTAATATGGATTAAAATCTTTTAATACTTTTTTTCTGTTAATTTTATTTAAACCGTAAAGATCTAGTTTCATTTCATGGTGACATTTGTACAAGCTTCATTTATAAATAAAAACAAAAATTGGGTATTTGTGGATTTCGTATTTAATTTCATACTTAAAAAAATTTCGTTTTTAAAATTCGATACTTTCGAGTCTTTCTTGCCTTCCCCCCCCCCGTGTCATTTAGTTATGCTAGCATATATATTGCTCGTCTCTTAAAAACTCTATTTCGACTCTTTGATCCATTCGCTAATTTCACAATCTAGAGATATCATCTTATAACACCTTTTAGGTGCTCATCGGGAATCTGATGCATCAGGCTACATAAAAAAAATTCACGGAGGATTTCGACTGTAAATTAGTACAAATAAAATACTTAAAATAATAATAAACCAAGAACGTACAAACTAAAACTAGATTTTTAAATTAAATTTATAAAAGAAAGCAAATAGAGTAATAATAAAATGTGTTAGGAGAAGAAGAACATGCAAATATTTTTAACAGCAGTTCATTTCTTTTAATGCAACTACACCACTTTTCTGAGGCTCCAAAAAACCTTTTAAGCGAGAGGTCTAAAGAAAGTTTTCTGAGTCAGGCAACTAGCAGTGTACCAAACTTTCACTCCTCGGGGGAGGAGTAATTTTAAAATAGACAGGACTGAAGATGAAAGGAGTCCTGTAGTTTTCACAGATGGAGCCTATATTATCCTTCCAACGTGTTCATATGTGCGCTGTGATATGGATAAAACAAGAAGCTATTATAACTCTCTAAAACCCTTGAAAGGGACATTTATGGAAAATGTGGCGTAAGTTTCAGAGTAATAAGCCAATAGGGAGGTTGCACTGAACTATTTGCTTGCTAGCAGAAACAATAAGAATGAGTTATTGGACACCTTCATTTACCTTAATATAAACGCAGTCGATTAATTATTCTTTTAATTCGATATAGCTTGCTCTCGTTGAGCTAGGCTAATAAAACAGTGACTTGAAAAGAAGATAATCGTACGTAGAATCTGGTCATTCAGA
Source organism: Stegodyphus mimosarum (assembly GCA_000611955.2). Classification (NCBI taxonomy): domain Eukaryota; kingdom Metazoa; phylum Arthropoda; class Arachnida; order Araneae; family Eresidae; genus Stegodyphus; species Stegodyphus mimosarum. The sequence continues at coordinate 186,176 of KK116043.1, forward strand.
TCTCATAATCTGTTGAAATTATGAGGTGTCCTCTGTGGAAAAATGTTCTTTCTCTAGATTTCTCCAGACATAAATCCATACATAAATCAGCTCCAATACAGCAATCAAGAGCTGATATTATTTAAAACACTGCATTTGCCGCAATAGATGATCCTTCTTCATATCGTGGCACGTAATCCGTATCATTTTAACACTACTGCCCACTTTTTTATAACAAATAAGTACCTGGTATGAAATAGTTTTGAAAATTTCTTTCTCTTATGATTAAACAATGATTTTATTAAATTTTATTCTGATACTTCTCGATTCAATTTATGCATTTCTTGAATTGCTGGGATTTTCTTTTCTTCCTAATTTAAGAAAAGCAGAATAAAGTGGATCACTTATGGTATCCTCCATATTTCTGTATAATGTGTGTTATTTATGTTTGCTATTAAGTTGCATTGCTATTAAAAAGGAGTAAGAGTTTTTTAACTTACAAACTATATACCTTTCATTAAACGTTACATTTTCAGAAATAACTGAAATGTACGAAACTTACGCATTAGAAAATAATCAGAGTTTGAAAACCAGGCAAATATTCGCATGGCTTTTCTACGACTTTTTTAAAAAGGATTACTATAAGCTTCCATGGAAGAGAAAATTTTAAAAGGATTTTGTCTAGCTATAAAGAAAGCACCTTTTTTAATGTACGTGTCGAAAAAGAATAAAGTAATGACTTCAGACTTTAACTTATTCACTGAAAATACAGCGTCACATCGACTGTTCTTAAACTAGAAAGCATTCTATTGTTCAGTAAGATAATTATCATTTAAAAAAGCATAACGCTTTAAAAGCATTTTTTATGTTAACATAAAAAGTGTTTGTAAAGAAGCCCGTAGGGTTTTTTCAAATGAGATGGAAAATGTCTTTTCGTTGGAAAGCTAAAAGCTTTCTTTCACCGTCAGTTTTTGAATTATCATCAGCTTTGCCATTACGTATAACAGTTTTTATTTCGCAAAAGATGTATCGCATTTCGAAATAAATAGAAACAATATTAAAATTGAAAACGTTTTCAAGAATTTGATTTCAGTGTTCGCATCTAAATCTCGGTGTTCGTATCGATTTACACGCAATTGTAGATGCTTGTAATTGTGAAGATTTACGTAATTGAAATCGTGCTCTTTTCATAAACTTTCATTACAAAATAGGCATTACGGGGCTGAGTTGAACCGTTCCCATTTCTTTAACCTCTTTTATGTTATACCATTTAAGAACATTACAATTGATTTAATTGCCTAGATTCTATTTTTCTGTATAAACCAATCCTTTCAAAGCGTTTCTGTTCGCTGGTCCATTGTCAAGTAAATCAGTAAAAACTAAAATAGAAAAGAGAAATCAATCATTAAGATTTAAAATTTCGTAAGTTTAAAATTACTTAAAATTGCATTCTTTTTTATTACTTAAAACCCCTAACATTGTTTTTTTATTACTTAAACCCCTAACATTTTTTAATACGTACTAAAGATTTTACTGTTATCTACGGAGAACAAGCGGAAGTTTTGAGGAACGCAAAACACACGACTATTCTTCATCCCTCCTCTACACTCACACATTGGAAGGTTCTCTGTTATTTTACCCTAAATTTTTAAAACCATAAAGGTGTAGTTTCCTTCTCCTTCGGGGATGGTTAACGGTTTGATCTTTTACTTTTCATCTTTCAAAATCTATCATTCCTAATGGTTACCTATTCTTCCTTGAAGTCGAATCCCAACTCGTGGCATTTAAAGTATGTCTCTCTTGTTCATTATTAAAAGATACTACGAACTCTGAGCTTACAAGAATTTAGAAAATATAACAAATAAAAATAATAGATTGATGCAATGAATCAAATATGATTCGAGAAAAACAGTTTACTTTAAAAACACGAAACGCTCTTCTGTACTTTATTTTTGAACGTTAGGTACAAAATATCTGAATAAAGTATTTGTTGCAGAGCTACACAAAATAAATATAGTTTTTAATTAATGTAGCTGTGAGCAATTATATTACATAAACTTGTTCAATGATCATAGAATTAATTCTGTAGAATATATTAGGTCTTCTTATTTAGCAGCTTAGTTGTCAAACGCTTACAGTTCTAATATTGACGAATTCCCGTCAATATTAATAAAGTCCCGAAAGTCCGTTATTTATATGCCAGTGAAATAAAATCACACAAAGAAATTTATAAGATAAAACTGAATAAAGAAAAAAATTCGAAAATTCATTTATTAAAAGTGAATAGACTTAAAGCAGAAACATAAATGTAAACAAGAAAGCTGCCTCTAGCAGGCTAACAATCTTTTATTCTAAAAACTTCAAAACAAGTATGTGACTCATCTCAACTCATCATGACAAGACTCACCTTGATCTTCTGAAATTTCGTGTACGAAATATTTTGGTTCCTCTGAGGGCAGCGAAGAACGTGACTCCTTAATTCTGCTGCAAAAAACTTATTGCAAAATATAAATGCCTACTAATCGCTTAACTTATACTCGAGCCAGCACTCCTGACAGGCAGAACATTTGGTGGTCTCTTTGAGCATATTATAAACATTAATCTGTAGTCATATTCAGTTCTGTCACTAGCTGTACATCCAAAAGGCAAAATTTCTCTTTCTTATCTCGACTATTTTGCAACGTAATTAAGGGTAGGATCCTATTAACACAGTTCTCAACACAAGTGACGGAGCTTTTTAAGGGGATCTAATGACCTTTCTTTCGTTTTACAAGACATGGATTATACTATACTGGCTATAGGAAGATTTGGAGCCCTCTAAAATCTACACCCTTATACCAATGTTTTGTAAGCCCAAGCAGAAATGAGACCCTGCTTCGAGAACGAACTTAAATTCTTTAGAATTTTAAATTTACAAAGGACATGTCTAGGTATAATTGAACCAAATTTTTGAAGAAGCAAAACCTTGAAAATTACTTGCATAAAATTCCTATTACTAACATGCAATATACTTAAAACTGGCACATAAGGTCTCACTAATATTTTCTTGCATAATTACCGGCATAATTCAACTTTAATACGATCATTGTACTTTAGAAAGAAGGTTTAATCCTGCAATAAAGTAGGAAACAAATTTAAGATACGAATACTTTCAACTAATAATTGTTACTTGAAAGTAGGTAAAGGTGGAGGGTATCATTCCTTCTAATATTTGCTGGATCTTATTTCCTACCTGACCAAACTCCTGAAGACTGAACTTTTATTATATATATTCTGTATTAAGTCTTGGTAATCTATGACCCGCAGGTCATCGAGTTACCCATTTTATAATTTCAAATGACCGTCTTGAGTTCCGAAAATAAAGTATAGCACATAAAAATCAATTATAAAACATGAATATGAAACGAGCACTTGAAGAATACATAGAAAATAAACCGTAAATAAATAACAATAACATTTCTGTTTAATTCAAGTTGCATTTTTAAAAATTGTAACATAATTTTAAGGGGAAATCGATAAATTTGGCAACACCGATCCATAATTCTATAATCCATAATTTCAAAAATTGGCTTGACCATTTTTTGGAATTATGGTTTATGGATCGGCGATCTACTCAACTTATAAATGCGAGCGAATATTTTCATATATTAAATTTATTTTAAGCAATAACAGATGCAGCATAATTGCCCAAACCTCAGGTGCATGTATTCGTCTTAAAACGACTAACTATAAGCTAGACTTGACTAAATTGATGTCACAAGTTCAACATCAGGAAGCGAAGGAGGAAAGATCAAAGAAGAAAATAAAGTTCATTCAATTACGTTTATTTTTAAACTGTTAGAGTTATAATTTTTAATTTTATGTTAAAAGTTAAAAGTGTATTGTAATTATTTTCTCAATAAATTTTATCTCATTATTCACCAAGAAAAACTTTTTTCTTTTCTGGTCCGAGAGAACAGCTAATTCGCTTAGAAAAGGTGCTAGTCGGTCTATTATTAAGTCCTGTCGACGATTATAATTATTTCTTTCATGATAATGCTGACACCGTTAATGTGTAATACATATATGAAAATGCTAATACTATGTGTTGCTAGCTGGTGAACTAACCTGATATTGTAGGAAGACATGTACGAGATGAGAAAATATGCATATATACTAGTTCTATGTAATTACCGGAAATTTGAATGGCAGCATGACATGAAATTACGACACTACAGCGGGAATTGTACCGTGGTTTTCTGAAGTGTTGGAAATCAAGAATGAAATGTTGGTGCATTCCTTAATAAGCTTAATAGCATATAGATTATTAAAAATGTTTTAGCCCAAGCGTAGCAGTGTTCATTAGCTGATTTCCGAAGGTAAAATCTAGCTGTTTCTTGGCAACCGAAGATGTAGTGATCTGAGTCCCCAGCGGCCCCGCAAATGCATTGATCACTGTCAGGAAATCCGAAGCGGTTTAAGCATCTCATACGAGGGCCATTACCTGTGAGGAACTGAGTTAACTCCGCTGTTCTGCTTTTGAGTTTCATTCTGCCTTAATTGTGCATCTGAACACTCTTCTTCCTGTTGAAGCTTCATTCCAGCTATTCTGCCCCTATTCCATAAGCTGGCAATTTGTTGCGGCCTTCATATGCGAGCTTGGAGCTTGTATGAAAAGGGTTCTAGTGTTAGAGTCCTTAACTGTCTGTTTTGCTATTTCGGTGACTCTTTTATTACCGTCAACTCCAGTATACGCATGAACATTGGAGTTTCGCTCTCATGTTCTCAGGAAGGGAGAGCAATAATCTCTGAATATATTTCACTATTTGAATTTTGCATCGTTGGCCCTTCAGACTGAAGGCTGAATCGCTATATATTGTTAACGGTTGTTTTGTCAGGATGCAGAATCGTATAGCTGCTCTGAGAGTAAGTAACTCGGCTTGAAAGACGGAGTTGTCGGGACCAAAGTCTGGATTGCATCGAACTTCAGCATTTCGCAGAAACAGCTGCCTATACCTTGCTTTTCCTTGTACCTATCTGTACTCAAAGCATAATTTTGAAGTTCTACCGATAGTTTCAGTTCATCTTGAATGCTAAATTCCTCTGGGTGCCAAGGAGTTAACGTGACATTCGACTCATAATCTCTGTGAAAATAATGACAGTTCCACAGTTTTGTGCTGCATTTTAATCTCTGTGTCCGAACTACGGCACCCTTCTCTTTGTATCACCAAATGAAGTGGGGGGCAGCTCAGCTAACGCATTCAGGTTACTAGTAGGCGAAGTGCGGTATCTCAGACAGATGCTTAGTAAAACTGTCAGTTGCGTCTCTCTGAGTTGAATTATCATACGCATATTCATATGGAAGTCCCACATGGAAGCCCTGTGCAATACTATTCTTCCTACAACTAAGGAATACCAAATCTTTAGCGTTTACGAGGGTACCTACCATTTCACTGCTGTTGTTCTGAGCATTGAATTTGATAATTATGTAGTCTTAATGTAGGAAATGTGCTGATGCCAGGTGAGTCTGTCATTTGTAATTACACTTTGCTATCTGAGTTTATGAACGATTTTGATGTTAATCCCTCCTATTTTAATTTCTGGGACACGGTTATATCTTCTTGAGTGGTATATCACCAGTTCCTGCGTTTTAGCAGTTGAAATTATGAATCTGTAATCTCCTGTCCTGTTGGCAAATTTATTCAGCGCATATAGGGCACGCTTTTCATATTTTCGTTTGTTGTAACCTCTGGCTATCAGCAAGAAGTAATCCGCGTATGGAAGTATTTCGATTTCGTTGTTGTCGTTAAGAGCCTGAGAACAGAATCCGATACGAGGTTCCAAAGATATGGTCGAAGACATGCTCCTAGTGGACAGCCTTTGTTAATGCTTGATGTATAAACGTCTTTGTCTGTTGTGGCCTGAACATGCCTGGCACTTATGTAGCTGTAAATTAAATCGTAAAGTGCTTTTGGGCATTCCGTGTCCTTTAATATGTTCAGCACGTCATGCCACCAACGCGAGTCGAAGGTACCCTGAATGTCAACTGAAATTATCAGTGGATGCATTTTTCTCTCTCTTATTGAGCGCAATTGGGCTAAGAAAATGATTTAAAGCATAGTCCACGAACTTTCCTGCAATGAAACTTATTGGAGGCTGCTCAGTGGACTTCGTCTTGTTATGTGGTGCTGTAGCCTCTGAAGTACAATTCTTTCCAGCACTTTAACAAGTATGGGTATTAAAAAAATTGGCCTGAATGATAATGCTACATTGGATCCCCTCTGTCCTTTTAAAAATAGTATTATTTCTGAGACCTTTGCGCTGGAAGGAAAATGTCTCGCCCTCCAGCATCCTGTAATATAGGCGAACGAAAGTGTGGGATGAGTGCTAAATGTTTCCTGGATGCCTGATGTTTCCTGGATCCTATTCAAATAATTGATAAAACTGCTGAGCTCCTTGTTTGTCGGAAATACCCCTGAATCTGGCAAATAAGACTGATAATATTGGAAGACATTAAAACTGATTTCTCTTTGTGCCACCAAGGAAGAGTATTCTAAAATAAAAACACCACTGACCTGAAACGTCTTTCTAATACAGACATTTTGGCTGATTCGACCCGCAGCCAAAAAAAGGTTGCGGTCGCCTGTTCTAGATATTAGTAAATACCAGCTTGTGAAGAAGAAACTCAAAACTGAGTCTGATTGATATTTGATAAGAAAGTAAACAAATTTGATTAAAATATTATACTTTTCAAACTACTATACGTAAAAGATGCAGAAAATTTTGTTTTTCGTTAATTTTTAAAATTTGACGTTAAGTTCAGTATAGACAGAATGAGAATAATTTTTCATGTTTACGTTACTGTTATGGAAAATTATGGTTACTTACGTCACTGTAAGGAAGTTTAAGTATATGACAAAATTAAATAACCTGCCAGGAAAAGCATTAATAATTACTATAAATATTTCTTATAATATTATTAATTATGGTCATAAGAATGTTAAGAGTTAACTGTTTGAGATAAACTTTTATTAATTGCTTTTTTCATTCCATTGTTATGGTAATAATATTTTTTTATTTAAAATTTTCCTGCTAACTACCCATATTAAAATTATCCTGTTAAACTAGCTTTATTAAAACTATACTGCTTGCGTTTCTGTATGAGAAATGATATAATACAAATATAGTTCAAGCATTTTACGAGAAATATCAACCAACAGTGCAGTGGAATTTTTTCTCCTGTTCAAAAACTAATTTAATTATATACGTTGCGTTCAAAAGAAATATCACTACTATTGCTAATTTATTTCAACATTTCGCTACTGTTCTAATTTACTTTAACATTGCCACTATTGTGCTAATTTATTTTAACATTTTCAGAATTTACGGGGTACGATGCTGTAATTCAATTATCAAAAACGCAAGAAATATTTGCAAAATTCTGGCTGGTTTCGTATATGTCAGAACGTAATAACTAATGCAAAAGAAATGTTAAAAACTGTAGTATCTTTTTTCAAGCGGCAACAAAAACCTTTATGCATTAGTAAGTTATTTCAATAAAATTTATATCAATTTTAAGATACAAATATAATCTGTACATAAGTGAAGGTTCTTACTAGCCCAAAGGCATTTGTATGAACATACGCATGCATTACATCAAAACTATTTCCTAATTGTCACTGAAATCAGTTTCTAATTAAGTGTTCTTAAGTATCCTGAAAAAATTAAACATAATTTGATTTATTTTTATATATAACTTACATATATCTGAAAGAGTTACGCTCATTTTAGCTGAAATTTCCCTTTTTTTTATTTTAACACATAATTTAAGCTTAGTTCTTAATTCTACCCTTATAACGAATTTTCGTCTTCTTCACTACGTGATATTTTGAGGTGCAACTGATAGCACGTCATATTAGCAATAAAAGACTGAAGTTTGAATTCCGGGGAGTACGTAGTTGCTTATATCCTGCTTAGAGAAAAACTAAATGGTTTTATATCATTTCTCTTAGCACGATGTTTTAAATATATATGTATGTGAGGATCGGTATCAACGCAATAGATCATTTTGTGTATTCTCCACTTCTTTATGCTTAATCGTGATTTACATCCGTGAACATTTGTGAACGTATTTCTAATAAATGGCGCATTATTTCTTGCAATGATTTGTAAAATTTTCATAGATTACAACTTTTGTTTGCACGTAAAACCAATGAATATCTCATATTCAGCTATTGTTTTACAATTAATGAAATCATTGAAAGATATTGTACGCGTGTAAAACAGGTTCTTCAAGCACAAAAGTTATGCAACCGAAAACATTTGAGCCTAACTAACAGCTACTTTTCATAATCTCGATGACACTCTTCTCTGTGCAAGTAGTCTCTGATAAGCGTTACGAACTGTAAATACTTACCATCTAGATCACTAGCAGCTCATAGTAATCATCCCACTTTCGTAATGCCTCATTGTATTCTGGTTCCCAAACTTACTGTACACATGGAGCCCATCTTATACAGAAACCTAACAATGAACCCTTGTAGAGACATTAGGTTTTTTTGGAGCAGGAGACATGAAAAATGAGCAACGCCTTCGCCGGGAATCGAACCACGGACCTCTCGGTTACGCGTCGAGCATGCAGACCACTACACCACGAACGCATGCAAAGAAAACGGGAGAAATACCTTATATACTCCCCCTTTTAAAGGGCGACTGGGGTTTTGGGGACCCAATCGCCAAATCGCGGTAGTGGAGAATCATCATCCATCACCTTTTTAGTTCGGGCGCCAGTGTAGAGACATTAGGTTAATTACAAGCAGGAGAGATGAAAAATATGCATTGCCTTCGCCGGGGATCGAACCACGGACCTCTGAAATATCGGCTCAGCGTGCTGACCATTACACCACGAAGGCACGCTAAGAATGTGGGAGATATACCTTATATACTCCCCTTTTTAAAGGGTGACTAGGGTTTTAGGGGACCTAGTCGCCAAATCCTGGGTGTGGAGAGTCATCATCCACAACCCTTTTAGTTCGGGCGCCACTGTTAGGTTATTACGAAGCAAGAGAGATGAAAAATATGCAATTCCTTCGCCGGGAATCGAACCACGGACCTCTCGGTTACGCGTCGAGCATGCAGACCACTACACCACGAAGGCATGCAAAGAAAGCGGGAGAAATACCTTATACCCTAAGTGAAATATCTCTATTCAACTGCATAACAGAAAAATTAAAAATTTAATTTTGATGTCTTGAATGGTAAACGGTGATTTAAAGCAAAATATAAATAATACACTTGAAGATTTAAAGTACTATTTATCGAAATTATAACTTGTGTTTCAAAATATAAAAACATATTATTTTTATGATAATGATGATCCCAATGAGATGGGGAAATCTGACAGGATGACATGTTTATGCTCGACTCTATGATTATAAATAATATTAGCATGCCTGCAAGAGCACTAATTTCCAGTCGATTTTTTTGTGGTGAATGTCATAACTTCCCAAAATCCACGTTCTACTAGATGGGAAGTTATGGGAAAGCAATCAATAGTTTCGATACAGTGACCCATAACGCAGGACATAAAATTTGTATCTATTTTTCTGACCAGAATTTGTGATATCCTCATTTAAACATTAGTTTCAGCTATTCGTTTATGGGTAATTCAATGAATTGCTCCTGTATTTGTATCGATTCATCTGAGTTTCTCGGTCTGCTCGCAAAAGTGTCCAGTATCCTGGTGGAAATAATCGAGTGAATAATGTCTTCAGTTCTCTGGTTGAGGTCAGAATGAAGAGCCATTAAGTGTGGAGAGTAAGCAAGCAAATCTGCATCTGCTTTTGCAGCTTGAAAGATGTCGAAACTGAGAGCATTATCTTTCCCCAGTAAACACAAATACTATACTTTTAGTTTTGATTTTAATTGATCAAGCTTCTAACTGCTTTTTCTAAGATTTTGAAGTATGAGATTTTTGGTTTACTGATGGTAATGTTGCTGGCATGAAATTATATGAATAAAAAAATAAATGAATCCCATTTAGTGTATTACAGCTTAAAGCTGAGCTATAAGACATAAAGAAATGAATATTTTCATATGAAATTATTCTTTATTAAATTACGATAACATTGTGAATGAATCGGAATTGCCTCTTTTTGTAGGAAACTTTAGAAAGTAACACTTAACAGACAGATAATAAAACCTAAATAATAATTCCATAAAATACGCATAAATATCATTTTAAAGACTGTAATGCATATACGTATTTACATTTCACACTGTTTCTTGATAATTTCCTGTATATGGTTAATTTATAGATATCATCTTTATCACTTTAAAACAAAAATTTAACAAATAAGCTAGTCGTATAAGCTAAGTCATTTTTTTCTTTTGCATTAATTAAACTGAGCCGCAGAACATTTTCTTTAGTGCCAGGAATTCTAAGGCTTAATTCTAGCTCTGAAAATTGCGTATAATCTATCCGAACGTGCACTTTTAGGTAACTAACGAACTTCTAAGTTAAGTAGCGAACGATTATAATCATTACTCATTTTCTAAATAAAGATGAACAAATAATCTCCCATTTAAAGCATTCCTTTTAATTTTGTTAACTGCTCTAATGACATAATCCAGTGTGCCATGCAAGCTTTCACTAAGATTTTTGTCAGCTAAATGTTGTCGATGAAAGAGACTATTCACACATAATACATTCTGTATACTTGTTTCAAAGTATGCCGGAAAGCCTCGGTATAGTCCTCCCGTTGACGGAGCATCATCAGTGGCAACAGGAAGGCTATTCTCAGGTTATAGCTTTTACATGCAATTTTTTTTAATTCATTAAGCATTGTCTCATCTTTTGTATCAGTTTCCGAACATTTGACAAATAACAATTTTTGAAAATTTTGTTCTTTTACAAATTTCGCATAAGCTAAAAATAAATCTCCTTTCCTGACAAAGTTGACTTGCCAAGCTAAAGAAAGAATTCGTGTGTTTTTAAAAACTCACATAAAGAATTTCCTATGCACTGAGCGATTTCGTCAGTCCTTCTTTGTGCTATTTTGTTATTCAATAGAATTCTTTCTCTGGTCTCATCACAAATTCAAAACATTTCGGTAGAACAACTGTTTAGGATAATTTGTCTGTTTTGTCACATGATATAAAACAGCCAATCACCACGGCTCACTTTGGATATACCATGTAAAAGGAAAGCTAGTTCTCAGTTACATATGATGGTTAATGACGGAAGATACGATGCTGATAGAGCTTGATTGGTTGCTGGAAGCGAATAACTTACAGATTTTGGGAAAAGGCAAAAAACGTGAGTCTTATTTTCAGTGGTAAATCACGTAGAAAAACTATATGAAACAGTTGTTCGTTCGAAACAAATGGATGTGTGATAGCAGCCTTATAATATCGAAAGCTGGTTTACGTAGCATGGTGCGTATTTCCTCATTTGTAGCTGGTAGAATACATTCTACACTAATGGTGTGTGGCTTTCCAATTTTTCAATCAGTAAAGAAGTGTTATATTAAGCGCGTCATCCGTCGTCATCTCGCTCTTGTCGCCATACCGGTGTTTTCAAATATTTTTCTTTGACTTTTTAAAAAACGTTAAATCTTTTTCTTTTTTGTCGTGCTGTTGCCAAATGTTCCTTAAACAACGAAAGACTTTGAATTCAAGAACAAGAGTATTTAAGATTAAATCTTACAAATCATGATCCCAGCGTTGTAATAAAAGTAATCTTGTACATTAAAAATAAATTTTAATTCAACAGAAAATGTTATGTTGCTCGATTAACTGTAAATGCTTTTTAAAAACAGTTCAATTAACTTTTCCGTGGTTATTCATATACGAAACCTTTTAGTGAAGGAGATTTAAAGAGTATTTAGAAACTAAATTTCACTAAAATTTAGTTTCTAAAAATTATTATGGCCCCAACCAAGAGGTCGTTCAGAGAAAAAATTTGGCACTTTGTGCATTAAATGCTTTAAAATATAGAATAAAAAATGCAAAATGGAAAACAACTCACTTTCGGCTTATTCCAAAGGTAAAAATTTAGACTGTATTCAAAAAGTTAATTAGTTTCCTAAGGAAACATTTTAATTATCACCAGAAATCATCCGTTTTCTCCTAGATCACCGAAAAGATCAGGGATGAACATATTTTTGCATATTTCAAAATTTCACGAAGGGCATTAAGAGCATAGGCTAAAGATATTGCCTGATATCAACTTGGGAAGTAAGGAATGTGACGAAAATAATTTTTAAATTGTTCGAGAAAACACCAACTTTTCATTAGAAAACTTTGAGTTCAAGAAAATTGATTTTCAAGAAATATGAACATTAGTTTGTGATGAGTTTGCAGTACACAACGTTTTTAATGGAAACTTCTCAAATGTTCAGTTAATTGATTGCGAAAAACGTACATAAGAATTTTCACAAACATCTCGAAGATTAACTTCCTATCGTGAAAGTTAACGCTGAAGTGTAAGCTGGAAAAAAATTAGTTGTAATGTAAACAAATCTATTCCCGTGAGGCTGAGGAAAATCGTTGTGCCAATTAGTTTTCTGGGAAACTCTCTCTTTTAGCATAGTAATTCGAAGATGAAGTTCAAGCGCCGCATGCTGGGGGTCCGCGGGCAAATACGCACTTTCACACAAGCTTGCTTTTCTCTGCACTGTCTAAAGGAAATTGAGAAATGAAGCAAAAATAAGAGAGATAAAAATAAAAATCTCTCTTTAAAACGAAAGAAATTTTTGACAATGGAGATTAATGATTTCTTTCATACATTCCTCAATATAAGCGTCTAATTTGATTTCAAATAAAAAGTTAAATAAAGGGAATGCTACTTTTAGTTAGCATGGCTTTGTCTAAGAAGTTATACTTAACATCTTAGTTCAAGAACTAAGAGAGTCTTAAAATATCTTGTCATAGCTGTAAAATAGTTTTCTCTGTTCTTTGATTAAATACCATCTTCCCCATTTTTTTAATACTGAAACGTAATTATGCTTAATCTCAGGCATATAACGGCTAAAAAATAGAAAGTGAGGATGTTCACAACTATATTTTTCATTTTTATATACACATACCAAAACTAAATAAATAAATAAATAATAAAATACATTTTCAGATTTATCTTTGAAACATTATAGTTAATCACTTGTAGAGATCTACTGTTTATCTTTTGTGTGAAATCTGGAGAATAGTGACTGAACAGAAGAAGAGTTAAAACTGCCCTTTAGTACACTCTTTAAAGTATTTATAATGCGTCAACTCGAAGCTAACACACTACACCTCTGCTTGGGCGGAAACTGAAACAGTAGAACTAAACTTAAAAATTGAAGATATTAACAAGTAGTAGAATTAACCTACAGGGCTCAGACAATCCTGTATCCTACAGCGCGTAGATGAGTTTAGCGGCAGCAAAATAATAGCCGTTACGCCACGTTTAACCAGCAATAACTGCTAAGCCGAAGCTTGCGCTACATCACGCTCAGATTTTCCCAGACTCTCTAACTTTCCCTTCTAGAACTCGATATTTAAACTTTTTGTCCCACAGCTAGAATTTGCATTCCTTACGCGCGCTACCAAATTTAAATATTCTGGCACTGACAATTAGGGGAATGAAGGCTTATAGGAAAGGAACGTAAAATTAAATTTATCTGGTTATTTAAAATAAATATAAATCCCTACACACTTAATCAGAAAGCTGAAAGTTTGCTTGCTACTTAATAAAATAAAATAGTGATAAAATATATAGACATATTTTTGAGACATTAAAATTCGGATCTTCATTAAAATTATCCATGAACTATAATTACAATTATAAATACATTTTGAAATGCACTTTATAGTGATAAAAAGCATATGTCCTTTTGATTATGTGGGCTTTTGTCAATGTGGATGTATCTCAATGTGGGCTTTTGTCGTGTGCACTTTCGTTCAGTGAGCTTTTGTCCTATATATTATTGTATAACTGGCCCTACTATACTATTACATTTCACGATGGCTTTCGAGTGGCAACGTCCTATCTCGTGCGCTTGAGCTGCATCAAAAAATTTATACCTTTCTGCAAGTGAAAGATAATGCGAGTGCTACGTATTTTGACGAACCAGACTTTTTGCTGAAGCTAGCACATTAGTGCGACATATTTAACAAACTAAATATTTTGAATCTGTCTGTACAGGTCAATATGTGGACATCTTGAAACTTGTAGAAAAAATTAAAGCGTTTAGGAAAGAGCTGCAGTAATGAATAAAAAAACTCAATGACGGTGATACTCAAGATTGTTTTCTACATTGTACCAATACGCAGGTTCTAATAAACTCGTTGTTCTACAGAACTTGCTGTTTCTTTTCGTGGAACACCTTTCAAAGCTCACTGACTGTCTTGCAAATTACTTTGAGGAAGATAATGTTGAGAAATTTACGTTGATCCAAGGTCCTTTCCCTTCTCAAGTCCCCAGGACTCTACGTCGCAAGACCTCTTGCGACAATAGCCTGAAAGAAAAATTTGCTTGCTCTTATTTAATGAAGTCTTGGATTTCAATTAAACTGGAGTATCCAACTTTAAGTCCTAAAGCCCTAAGTTGCTTCATTCCCTTTGCAGCATTGTATCTACAGGAAGCTGGATTTTCAGCTATCGCTGTAATAAAGACCAAATATCGTTCGAAAATCAGTGCGCAGCAAGAATATTGAGAATAGCTGTATCAAGTATCCTTCCGCAATTTGAAAAACTGTGTGGGGGATTAAAAAGCTCACCTGTCCCCTTTACTTTCTAATTTGCCACTGAAAGATTCATTTATTTGTATTTGATGTGTATGTTTCCTTATCAATTAAAATTATTATATTTTCTTATTGAAATATTGTTATCACTGCTGTGCTTGATTAACATCATAGGAGAAATATTGCAAACGGAGCGCCGTGAGAAAAAAAAACTGTAAGTGCACCGCGTACTGAAGAATTTTAAGAGCCTCTGAGTAAAGTAAAGGCGTGTTGGAGTTTTTTTTTTTCTTATTTAAGTTTTTAAGTTTTAAAGTTCAATAACACATGAAAGTCAAAATTAGAATAACATCTCTAAATCACATGACTATAACAAATACTCCATCGGGTGTAAAATTTTTGTGACATACAAGATAAAACAACATTTAGACTTTAAAACATGTGTGTTCAAAATGAACAGTAAATACTACCAGATAATACTCCAACAGAAGGAATTAACATTGCGTTGTGTTTAAATATATATAATATAACAACCCGTTCAAGTTTTAATTAAATTTATTGGGTCCAGTGTTCTAAGTTATAAATGAAAACATTACAAGTTAAGTTAAATTGAATATTTCATTTATTAAAGGTAAACAGAATTATTAACAAAATACAAATATATGGTGATGGTGGCGGTGTGGTTCAACATGAGAAAACATTATCTCTCGCCGGGGGTTCCCCGTATGAAAATCACCTAGACGCGGCCATTGTCTTGAAGTAGTTAAGTGGAGACACTATCGAGGCAGTAGATTATAACACATTTTCATCCATAAATATTCTAAAATGACAAAAAAAAAAAAAAAAAAAAAAAAA